>OZ010593.1:49466714-49491714 GCA_963932145.1 Acanthosepion lycidas | reverse complement strand
TTTAAAAACAGTTATTTGACTTTGCTATTTGGAAGCTCCCTCTGTAGCTAAATGGTATAGCACGTCAGGCCAAAAGTCAGTTCCGTGTAGGGTACAAGTTCGATTCCTGTCAGAGGACCCATATTTTCTATGAAATTTCTCAGACATTCAGACCGGTATATGTAGTTAATACTGTTTATTATAAGCAGAGCATTTACTTAAATATTTGTATCTAAAAAAATAACGTATAAACAGAATATATATTTACATATATATATATATAAAGGATAATAAGATAAAAATCATACACGCACATATACTTACACTGACGTATAAATATATTTCTTCTTCAGGTGTTATAAATATAGACCGATATATTCGTCTGCCGAAATGGATTCTTCCCCATGTGAGGTGATTTGGGATTTTATTGTTTATTAAGTATATTGCTCTGTACATTGAGCTCTTTTTGTGGATCAGTTTTAATATTTTATATTACTAGGATCCACTTGGATTATATATCAACGGATTTTTTACCTTTACCATATATATATATATATATATATATATATATATATATATATATTTGTTTTTTGTATGAATGATTCATGAATTTATAAGTTATAAATGCACCTTTTAATTGAAATTAAAATAACTGATCCAACGTGCAACTTTCGGATAATAAGTGTGACATTACTGTAATTATTGAACAATATAGTCCATGCCATATTGACGGAAAATCTACCAGTAAAAATTCTCTTATTGCTGTATTCGTACAAAAACGCACAACCTTAAAATTTAAATTCAAACTCAGCGTTGCAACCGCACGTTCCAAAACAATAACACATTTCTCATCGCATTTATTCGGATTACATCTCTATTTTCGTTGTCCTCTTATTACCGAGAAGTAAAACAAGAACAAAATCTACTTCCATACCTGATGATGTGTAAAAAATTAAAAAGACCTTATGCAACTGAAATTTGTAAACAAGGATCATATCATTCATATACAGGTTCGGGGTTGGTGTATCTTATTTATGTGTTTGCGACGATGTATTCTCGCCATTTAAATCATTAACCTCTATATTTTTTTTATATCAATGATTCATGAATTTATTAAATATATATATATATATATATATATATATATATATATATATATATATATAAATCTTTCATTGGATACATACGATAAGGAAGACTGAATAAAGTTTTTATTATTTTTTTCTGTTTTGTAGAAAAGTTAAGAAATATAAAAAATATCCATAATTTTTATGGTCCCAGGCGCTTTCGATCAATTCTATGCCCATTTTCAAGGGTCTTTTTTTTCTATGGCGTTATGTTTTCCTCAGCTCAACTGTTACGTTGTAAATTATGTTTATATTGTTTTTGGGGTTTTTTTTTATTAAAAGGAGCGTGCATGACTGGAATTCGTGTGGGCATCTTTCTATCGTTTAATTTTATTTAAAAAAAAAATTTCAACACTCGGCTGTACTCAATGAAAGATGTTTGAAAGAAATTTCCAGGTCGGTAATGATGAAAAAGAGACTCGAGGCGACAGAGATGTGGTTCTACAGAATGATGCTAAAGATATCATGAACCGAGTGTGTGAGAAGCGATGAGGTCTGAGAGAAGATGTAAACAAGGAGGAGGCTTATACTTAACATCAGAAAGAGGCAGCTGAAGTTTCTGGGAAATATAATGAGGAAGGAGGGCCTGGAGAATCTGATACTCAAGAGTCGAATAGTGGGAAAGAGAGTGGCCTTAAGTAAGTGGATGTCACAACGTGGATGGAGGGAGGTGGCAGAGGGAAGGAACTTGTTGAGAGTTGCAAGGCATAGAAGGAGGTGGAGAGCCATGATCGCCTACTTCCTGAAACAACATGGCACATAAAAAGAAAGAATGTAATTAATACTGTTTAATTAAAACAGTATTTACTCAAATAAGCTGTTTCCATAACAATATCCATAAAGAGAAAATATATTAAAATATTTGTCGGATTTAATCCATTTCTTCTAATATGTTGTCATTGTTTACGTTAAGTTACGTTTCGGAGAAGTGAATTATCGTGAAAGATAGCCGAAGATGTGTGTTTATAAGCAGTAATTTGAACTTTGCTGACCAGAAAGTTCTCATGTCAGTCTATATGATGGTTTCCGTAAGGGATACAGGTTCCATTCCTGTCGGAGAACGCATATTCTTTACGAAATTTCTAGAACATTTAGTCCGGTAAATATAATTAATACTGTTTGATCAAAATTATTATTATTATTTAATCAAATAAGTTGTATCCATAAAAATAACGTATAAACAGGAAATATCTTACAATATCTTTTTTCATACGGTCAAGTCTATCAAGCTAAACATCACGGTCCTGCCTGAAGTTTGGAAGTTTATAAGGTTTGCATGATGTGTCATGGGATAGTTAGTCAATATAGATGATTGCTGGGCGACCAACCCACTTTTCGCCATGACTATTAAGACAGTTTTAGTTTGTTTAATTTTTGTGGGTACATGTATTTGTGCTGTATATCCTTGTTTCGTTTGTCACATTTTCCTAAACACTGAAATTAAATGCCAACTGGCTTAGATCGAGACGCCATATTACAGGAAAAATATTTTTCCCAATAGGAATCGAAACTGCGTTCCCATTTCTCAACAAGGGAATCTACTCTCGTAGCCGAAGTGTGCCTTTATCAATTAGGCCACAGGAGACCGTCATGATAAAGAAGTATACGCCTCTCCCAGGGACGTTTCTAAACCATGTCTGCTACTTTTATTTTCGTAGTCGAAAAATAACCCCTCATTTTTCTATGGATATTTTTAATCTGGTATTGTTTCTTTGGTGTAAAGTGTTTGATTTGACATGCCTGTTTGTATTTTAATTTTCGTAAACAGCGAAATTAATGTCAACGGGCCTAGATCAAGAGGTTCTTGCGCCTCTTTTTTTATATCTCGTTAACTATCTATATCTCTATTCCTCACCTTGTCTCAATTGATCTTTTACTAATTTCTCCATATTGCTCTTTCAGTCCCTATTCTTATACTTTAGCCATTTTTTTTTCAAAATACCAGCCATGCTCCCTCCACCCCAGATTCTATCTGCATATATGCCTATATTTCCTTCTTTCACTTTCTTTCTCTCTTTCACACACACATATACACATACACACACACTCTTCCTCTCACCCACACACAATGTCTCTCTCACTCACACACATACACATACATAGATAGACATTCTTCTTCTCATGGACACACATTGTCTCTCTCATACATGCCTATACACATACACACATACTCTTCCTCTCACTCACACACATTGACTCTCTCTCTCTCACACGCATAAGTATATATATATACACATACGCGCACTCTTCCTCTTATCCACACACATTGCCTCTCACTCTTCCTCTCTCTCTCGTTCTCTTTCAAACACGACCTCTTTCTCTTATACCACGTCTTGCCGCTGTGCCTCCAGCAACTGACATCGGACTAAAGGTGACGAGACGACCAATGCAGATAGTCAATGCCTTGTTGATTGCAAAGAAAATCTGGGGCGTTCCGACGAAAGGTGAAACACACACAAACCAACAGGGGTGGGGGAAAGGGCGACACGTGACAGGGACATGGTTCGCCTGACCCAATGTCGGCCGCTTCGATTTTGGATCATTCAAAGTGAAAAAAGTGCTTGCCATTCAAATTATTTGCAAGCACAACGATCAAGATAGATACGCAAATAAAAATCATTTTTAATCTCTGTGTAGTTCTTATTTGTTTTTATTCCTTCACCTTTTTCTTTTTATTTATATGCTTGCGTTTACTTTCTTATTTCTTTTCCTATCTCACTCCTCCATCCACTCTCTATCTATCTATCTATCTATCTATCTATCTATCTATCTATCTATCTATCTATCTATGTTTATTTTTTAAGTCTATTTTTATCTATTTAAGTCTATTTATATATCTCTCTCTCTATCTATCTAAGTCTATTTTTATCTATCTATCTATCTATCTATCTATCTATCTAAGTCTATTTATATTTATCTATCTATCTATATATATATATATATATATATATATATATATATATATATATATATATATTCATGAATCATTCATACAAAAAACAAATATAGAGGTTAATGATTTAAATGGCGAGAATACATCGTCGCAAACAATATAAATAAGATACATCAACCCCGAACCTATATATGAATGATATGATCCCCGTTTATAAATTCCAGTTGCATAAGCTATTTTTAATTTTTTACAAGCTTTCGTCTGTTCCTACAGACATTATCAGGTATGGAAGTAGATTTTGTTCTTGTTTTTACTATGTATCTATATACATACATACATATATATATATATATATATATATGTGTGTGTGTGTGTATGTGTGTGTGTGTGTGTGTCTTCAGCACACTGGCTGCATACATAGCTGTGCAAATCAGTCTACCCTAATGTGTTTGATGGCCGTTGACCGTACAAGAAGGTTCAACCACCCGTTGGCTGGTCATGACTTTAATTGTGCTGGATGTCTAACCACGTTCCTGAACAGAAGAACCTGCAGATCTATGATCGCCCAAGTGTTGAAAAGCATAGAATTTTAAAATCGGTTTTCTGTTTCCATTTTGCATTAATATTATTCTCCACTTACGTGATCCCTCAGTGTCATTTTCAGCATCATTCACTAGAAATATTTCTGTTACCTCCACTCTTCATCTGTGAGGAATTTGTTCAGCATTCATTGTCACATAGGAGGATTATTACTAGATAACAGCTCATCAATCTAACGAAATGTTCTTCTTCCTTTGTACTATATTCTATTCGAATGCATGGTCGGAATTTTGTATAATATTTTTTCACATATTTAAATTCTGTATGTGAGTAACGACCACATTTTAGAGAAAATGGAAACAAAACGCATTATTATTATTATAGTTAATACCAGAAAGAGAGAGTTGACATCTCTAGGGATAAAGGCGTTGGTTAGATCCAGTAACAGACCCAAAGAGTGTGAATTCAATACCCGGTTAAGGCAGTGGAGAACTTTCAGAGGGAAAATTAGAAATAACTGGCATCCATCAAACATGGCACGTGGAACTAGAACAGACTACCCCAGTGATCGAAATAAAGGGTTCAGTTCGAAATTCCAACAACCTGAAGAAGGCCGGAGCGTACAACGGCCGAAACGTTGTGACAAATATGGCGACAAAGATGAGGACAATAGTCCGACTAATGTAAATACTGATCAAAGATGACGACAATAATTCGAATATAAACAGTGTAAATAATGATAACTCCCAGAAACCCAGGCGGGGACTCTATTTTTATTAGGGTGGCTCACAGTTTTGATCTCAGAGCTTTGCAAAACAATGGCAACAAATATTAAAAGTTACCAGGAATGATACCCAAGTACTGTTAGTTAACAACCCCAAAATTTATCGAGTAACGATGAACAGTTGCACCCTCAATAACGCTCCAAACTTTGAACGTCTGCAGCGCATTAGGTTCATTTCAAACCTCACACAGAACTCGTATATAAGATCTATTGTTAAAGCTGGAAAATGGTCGGCTCCCTATCGCTCCAAAAACAAGTATCCGACTCCAGCGAGGGTGCTTTATGGGAACTTTAATTTTAACCTCTTCAAGTAAAGAGTCAATTGTTATATATCACCCTTATCCTCATAATCGGACGTTCGTGAGGTGTTGTGGACAGCGGCTCCAAATGAGAAATTGGAGAGCCAACTTACAATTTCTGCCGGATTCTCAAATACCCTTCTCCTCTCCAGCTCCAGTAGTAGCGATTGTATATAGAAAAAATCATTGTCATCTACAAATACTTGATAATGCAATATTTACGATCCCCCAAATTATACTTCTGCTTTAAATAACTCGCAAAGGATTGATAAGCAGTATAAAGCAAATCAGTCAATCAATATCCTTATAATCATCGCATTTAACCATCAATCTCCCTTCCAATCATATTCCACTCATCAATAATAATTACCATTTCAAAAGTAAGCCCTTTGCCTTGGGTGACTCTCGAGCTCTGTATTGGTTTATATTTAGTAGAATATATACAGAGTGAGATGAATAAATTGTCGTTTAAATGACGCAAAAATGAAAATAATACTGACATCTCATTTAAACAGATATATTTACCAAAATTGTGCAAAAACATCTTGAATTACGAAAGAGTAAATTTATAAATCGCCATTATCTTCAACCTCGCCTCCAAATGACTCCTGCAACTCTTTTGGACGGTCTTCTTGTTTAAGTTGGTGAATGCTGCCATAATACTTGGTTCATCTTTGGTATTACAAGTAGTTTTATTGGTCAACTCGTTCAACTGCGCCCCACACATAATAAGAGAGTTGCAGTAGTCTAACAGGTAAATAGTCCTATTTTTTTAACATCTACACGATCAATTATTTGAATTTGTGTACTGAGCACTTTTTTTAAATACCTATTACCTGGTCTGACATTATTCTGACTAACAACTTTATGATATATATATATATATATATATATATATATATATATATATATATATATATATATATATATATATATGTGTGTGTGTGTGTGTGTGTGAATGTCTTTCGCAGACAGTATTGTTTCGCTGTATCAGAGCTCTTCAGTGCTACTGGACAACCGAATGGCTTAACCCAAGATTGAAACCCAACCGATTTGGTGACAGTCAGAGTTTCTACCACTGAGCTATCTTTATTCAACAGAATGGGGCAGCTATATCTAGCAAGTTGTTTTTATAAATGTAAACAAATGTCAATCAGCCGGAGTGCTCCATTCATTTTACTGAAGAGCTTCGCGATCGCTAGATCTAGAATGATTTGGAGTAGTAGGGACAAATGTACTGCATATACATTAGAATCGATGTGTCTAAGTAAGGATAACCTGACGGAGCCAACCCTCAAAGATTTCCTTGTTCTAGACTGGTTGCCAGCATGACTGTAGGGACTAGGGGCTACACACACACACACACACATATATATATATATATATATATATATATATATATGTATGTCAATGGCGACTTTAGGTCATCAATGTTTGTCAGGATCATTATAATCTTTAACAAAATATACTATTGGTATAACTTAGATGCTAAAATGATTCCTTTAATCTAACTAAGATACATGATTTTAAAATCTCCTGAAATCAATGAAAATGAAATTGCGCATGAAATTTAAAAAAAAGTCTTTTGGTATTTTAATATTAATTGTAATAATTCTATAAAAATAAACATTTATTTTTAAAAAAAAATTCCGGACATATAAGAAAAAAGAGTGAGGAAAAATCTTTGATATGTTTGTTTTATTGCTTTCTCCCCATTTTTTTTTTTAGTTTTGTAGTCACTAATGGTAGAGATTGTAATAGTTGACTGATATCCTATTTCCTCAACACTACATCAGTCACACTCTTCACCCCAACTCTCCAGACGACGAGTTAAAGCTGCTACTTTCTTTAATTTTCGAAGAAGGAGACAACCCTTTGAAAATCCATCGCACCATGAATCAAAAATAGGTGCATTGTGTTAGACCGACTCAAAATTCGTGGATAATCATCATTACTTAGGCTCACCAGTTCATACTTTTTTCTGCTGAGTCACGCCATGCTATTTCCACGGCCTTGAATCCTCCTCATTTCCTCCGTAATCCAAATTTAAATCAGATATTTTTTCTCCCCTAGATCAACTACTTTGTGGAATAGAATATGCACGAATGTTTCCCTGAACGTTACAATCTTAACCTCTTCTAATCAAGGTCGTTATCGTTATCTCTTAATCTTCATTTCCTTTGAGCTCCGCTTTCATTCATATATCACAGCACATTATTACCATTTCACCACATCTTTCTACCTTGATTGGTTCATTTGTCTTGTATTGGTTAAGTTTTAGGTTTAAAAAAAACATTTTAAAATATAATCGTAAGTCTACTTGCGACATATGCAACAGACACCAAGCTGGATATCCTTGAAAGCTAAAATATTAATCTCTTCAAGTCAAAGCTCAATAGTTGTCTATCCTCCTTTTCCTGATAATATTCTCTTCTTACTTCCTCTAGTTTACTTTATATTTCACGTCTTTTTCATTTTTACCATTTTAACAGTAAGTCTCTACCTTATGTGTCTATCGGGCCTTGTTTTGTATAGAAAAAAAAAACGATCGGGATTATTATTATAAAATATTAACATATGCCCACTTCTGAGGTTGGTCAGTTATGTAAAGGATAGAATCAGTGGTTTTTTCTACTAAAATGTTTTCGGATATAACACAAAATATTCGTTTGTGGATCTCCACGACTCTCTTTAATTAATCTGAAAATTCACTTTAATGTTTAATGTTTAACTTGTGCATATTTACTTCTTGATAAATCGGTTATTTTGATTAAAGATTTTCTTTTTTTTTTATTTACACCTGAAGATTCTATTAATGGCCCAACCATTTTTGGCTAAAATGATACTTCTAACAATTTTGGCAAGATAATTCCTCTTTTGCAGCATTTCGCAGGAATTCCTTTTTTGGTATCGATTTCTATTCTGCTGTGACATCGAATCGAAAAAAATCGATTTCTTCAGGTTAGATCTGCGATTGTAATTGATGCCACTTGCAAACCATTATTTTGGACATCGTCAACATGAAAACGTTTTTTTTTTCTTTTCTTACTGAATTAAGTTTTCAAAGAGCAAAGACAAATTTCCCAAGACTAAGTTTATAAAAAATCTTGAATAAATAATGTAGAATTAAATAAAAAGTATTATTTTCATTTCTAGCATCTTTCGTCTTTCATAGACTTTTTTCTTGCGACTGTTCTCACGCCCCTCCTCCACGTCATGTTTCTTTTGAAACTTCTCCATTCTGTCTTCCTTTTTCCCTTTCACTCTCCACTTCTCTCGCTCTCTCTCTCACTCCCTCTCTCTCAGTATATATATATATATATATATATATATATATATATATATATATATATATATATATAATTATTTCCTTTTTTTTAAATAATTATAATATTTTGCTCTACTGTTTGTATCGAGCACTTTTAAATAAGAATAATTGCTAAGAACACTAGGATATTACAATTCGAACATATGTAGAACCTCTACATAAATGCATTCACGTTTCGAGGCATACCATCGCGTCTCTTCAAGCGGTGGTGAAAATTACAGATATATATATATATATATATATATATATATATATATATATATATATATATATATATATATATATATATATATATGTGTGTGTGTGTGTGTGTGTGTGTGTGTGTGTGAGTGAGTGTGTATGTATGTGGTGTATAGATTTTGAAATTAACATTCAGAGGTAACAGTCTGTGGCATCAATTTTACTCTTATGATTTTAATTAGGTTGGTGCAAAAATAATGACGTAATAATGTCGTTTTTTGACGTATTTTTTAACGTCAAAAAACGACATTATTATGTCATTATTTTTTAACCAACCTAATATATATATATATATATATATATATATATATATATATATATATATATATATATATATATATATATATATAGGTGTTGTAGCACCAGAATTGTACAAATCGTGTCACAACATGGGGTAATTATCATCCCACAAAATGTTTAATATCTAAAAAAACTAAACAGGCTTTCATATTTTCCAGGTTTTGAGATACAACGTTTAGTCATTTTTACACCATTTGTTGTAAGAATCACTGAAAAAAAACACATGTTAACATCGTTTTGTGTCACCCCTACTATGTCTCCACAAATGAGCCATGGTCAGGAATAAGATCATTCAGGTCATCAATAATGGTACCAACATTCATACTCTGGATTCCATCTTCAAAGTCCACTCAAGAACTATCAAGAAAACGGTGAATATGTTTAAAAAAGAGGGAATATTAGAGAAGAAAACTGGATCAGAAGGTCACAACAGAAAGAGGGATCATCATTTCAACTTGGACCTAAAGACATTCTTATTTTGCAATTTAGAGTCCGACAGGGTTATAAAAACCTCGTAGAATTCTAGTAAGATACCTTTGATCATTTCTAAGATACAACGATTCAAATCTTAATCTAAAAATTTGACAATTTTTCTATTACACGATTTGGACAATTTTGTTGTTCCGCCCGCTACATATATATACATACATACATACATATATATATATATATATATATATATATATATATATATATATATATATATATATATATATATATATATATACATATATATATATATATATATGTATATATATATATATATATATATATATATATATATATATATATGAACAATGATTTGAAATAACAGAAAAAATATACTGATGAGGAAGAACTGTCGACATTTTTCATTAAGAATTCTTGCGACAAACACTTCTTCAGGGAAATTCGCGGTTTTATTCCCATGAACTGAATAGTACATGAGGAGAGAAAATTTATTTTCCGAACACGACTAAAAACAATTTGCTGTTCAATTCTTGTAAATATCGTCTTGTGTCTCCTACACCAACGAATCCTTCTGAAGAAGTGTTGATCGCAAGAATTCTTAAGAAAAAATGTGGACAGTTCTATTTAAGTCAATATATATATATATATATATATATATATATATATATATATATATATATATATATATATATATATAATTATTTATTTAAAAATATGATTCCAATTTTTAAATAAATAATTATATTTATGCACTACTTTTGCATCGAGCACTATTTTTTTAAAATAATAAAAAAAAATACTAAAGAACTTTGATTTATTTACCTAACCAGTTCTTTCCTATTTTCTATATATTTTCACACACACACACACACATATATATATATATATATATATATATATATATATATATATGTATGTATGAATATATATCTATATATATATATATATATATATAGTGTAAAATAAAACAGTGCTCAATGATAAATAACAGAGTTATTTGATATATAAAAAATATACATACCAGCATACCTTTCTGAGTTTCATGCTGATATATACATATATATATATATATATATGTGTGTGTGTGTGTGTGTGTGTGTGTGTGTTTGCGTATGTGCGTGTGTGCGTGTGTAAGGAAGAGATTATAGTTGTTCCAAAGAGATAAATATATTTTAAAGAGGAGAAAGAAGCCGAAAAACGTTTTGATTTTAATGTAGATTTTTTAAATATTTAAATGTTTTCAATATTTTACTTATTTTCCATATGTTTGCTACACACGTTTCGGGTCTTTTGACCTTTATCACGCGAAGAGTAGTTATTTCCATATATTAATTATAGGAATTAATTTTTCCTTATGTTTTCCGATGTTTAACCATCATCTTTTGTGTGTAGTAGTAATCCAAATTTTCTTGGATTTGTCGAGAAAATGTTCTTCTGCTTAAGGGATAATAAAACAATTAGTATTGGTCAGAGAAAGGAGAAGAAAAAGGAGGTCTTTTCTCTTATCTTTTTATGACCTCTGTATCTTTTTTATACCTATCTCCATTTTTGTGCTTTGTGTGTGTTTGTTTTTGCAAGTATGTGTATACATATTCCTTCTCCATGCATATATATTGTTTTATTATAAGGAATTTAATATGTATATATACACATATATCCACACACTTCCTAAGTTGTGTAGGGTTCGTGTGGGAGGGGGTTGGAGCGGGCTGGTTCGTTGGTTGTAATCCGATGAGTTTGTTCGGTCATTATATGTGTATGTTGTGTGTTTATGTGTGGTGGGTATATGACCTGTTAATGATGGTTTAAATTTGTCTATGAAGTTTTGTTTCTTGTCTTTGTAGATAAGAATAATTGTCTGTTTGATTTGTGAAGCAACCCTTCTTTTAAAAATCTTTTGTTAACTATGAAGGTCAAGGAAAATTTTATTAATTTTTTATCTCGTTTTTTCCAGCGTTCTTACATATTTTTTTTTCCTTTGATGGACGTGAGCGACAACAAAAACTGTCCATATCGTCAGTTGTCCCAAGCAATTTCGGCCACTTATTTAGCCATTTTCAAGGTAGTTGTTTTTGGTGTAGTTAGTTTATTTTCATGTTTTAACTGTATGAGATGTATTATTTGTGAATTATAGTAGCAACGATTCTGAGCCATTAAATTCCAGCAATGCCCAACACACGATAGCTCGGAAACTCTGAAATTACATTTACAATTTATTTTATTATCTCGTTTCTCCTGAATAGGTGTAGATACGTTCACATATCGTACGGTTCTCTCTCTTCCCCATTCTTTTGAACAGAAGTAGCGGTTTATTCATTTTTCCTGTTTAGGATTGGATCTCCTATTTCTTTTTTTCTATTTTTTCCTTTCTCTTTCAATTACGGAGACCTCTCAGGTTTTGGTAGCATTATCACCTTGTATGAGGTGGTTCCTATTACTCTGTAACCCTCTACCGCGAGTGGCTCTTGGGACTTTTACGGAGAATTAAATCTGAATTTTTGTATAAAAAAATCCAATGAGGTTCCCAATAAACTAGAAATGGAAAATTTTTGAGAAATTCTTTTCTTAAGCTTCGCTTTTAAGATGAGCGAGTTATTTTTTTTTTATCAATCATTCAACGCATTGATCCGTGTTATGTTTTTTTACGCCTATCGATGATGCTAGACTTCGATTACTTTATGTCTGAAAACCATGTAGTCTTTAAGAAACATTTTTTTTTTTTTTTTTTGGTATTCTTACTTCATTCATTTTTTATTCGTTTTATTTTTTCCCTTCACATTTTGCCGCCACGACAAGCGAAAAAGTCAAGGAAGAATGAATTCATATTATTTTTTAGTATGGATCTCATTTTTTTTTTTTCCTGCATTCCTAATTCAATTTTGAGATAGAACTATCAGACACCCATTTGTTTCCTGCTAAAAAAAAAAAAAAAAAAAAAAAAAAACAGTGAAAAAAAAGAATTTTTTTTTTTTTATTACCAGTGTTATGCGTTTGCTGAACAAGGTTATGGGGTTGCAACTCGCCCCTTAATGACAAAACCTGAGGCTATTTTCACGTTATTTGACACAATTTCAGTTTTCCTTTTCAGTTAACACGCTGGATATCTAATCAAAACATTTTATATCTATTATTTCCTAGACTGGCTAAAATAAACATATAATTTAATATTTTGAAAATAAACACCCGCACTTATAGATAGATAGATAGATAGATAGATAGATAGATAGATAGATAGATAGATAGATAGATAGATAGTGAAAATAATGAGAGAGATACATAGATAGTAAACATAACGAGATAGATAGATAGTGAAAAGAATGAGATAGATACATAGATAGTAAACATAACGAGATAGATAGATAGATAGATAGATAGATAGATAGATAGATAGATAGATAGATAGATAGATAGATAGAATGAATTCCAATATTTAGTGAGATCGATTGCGAGTTACCTCATCCTCACAATAACTTTTCTGGACTTTCGATAATACTCGAAATTCCCGGTGAGTGATAGATAAAATTACGAAATTCTTAGTCGGCATCGATGAGTAATGGAAACTGTTATGTCTAATTCAATAATCATTGATCTCGTTAAAAATTGAACACTTTACTGGGAAGATGTCTGTTCCTTTTGTTACACTTTAAATGATACAATTTTACGTATATTAAAATGTTAGTATTACTACAATACCAATATATATATATATATATATATATATATATATATATATATATATATATATGTATATATATATATATGTGAAAATATTATAGAAAACTGGTTTGTTTTCGCTTGAAGATGGAACAGAGTCTACTTTAACTCAAGTTAATTCAAATATTATTTTGAAGTTTTCGGCTCTTGTTTTGAAACATGAGACCTCTTATGTAGCGAGTTGGAATCATATTTTTAAATAAATAATTATATATATATATATATATATAGTTTTAAGGTATGCTGTATTTATGTGTTAAAATGCTCAATACAAGGGCTAGAGCGCATGTAGGTATAAAAGTGTACATTGATGTCAACACCAAATGCTACATTCTGTTTCATGCTAAATGCAATCGTTAGATGCCACAGACTGTTACCTCTGAATGTTAATTTCAAAATCTATACACCACATACATACACACTCACTCACACACACACACACACATATATATATATATATATATATATATATATATATATATATATCTGTAATTTTCACCACCGCTTGAAGAGACGCGATGGTATGCCTCGAAACGTGAATGCATTTATGTAGAGGTTCTACATATGTTCGAA
The DNA here is from genome assembly GCA_963932145.1 of Acanthosepion lycidas. NCBI lineage: Eukaryota > Metazoa > Mollusca > Cephalopoda > Sepiida > Sepiidae > Acanthosepion > Acanthosepion lycidas. The sequence continues at coordinate 49,477,487 of OZ010593.1, read as the reverse complement.
TTGTAATATCCTATTATATAGAATCATCTCTTTACAACTGAGGAAAGTATAACAAGAAGAACGAGGATCAAGTTATCCGAAAATGTCGATTGACATTACATTTAATTTATCAGGGAAGCAAGTAAAAGGAAGGGAGTTCCACTGTCGGGAAGTGTCATCTTATTATCATTATATATATACATATATATATATATATATGTGTGTGTGTGTGTGTGTGTGTGTGTGTTAAAAATAGAAAGATGCACACGCGGCTTCCAGCATCGCACAACGCATGAAGTCTAGGAATTAACGCTTCTATTCAAAACAACTCATAAATAAATTAGAACGTAGCATGAGCTAAAAATAAGAAAACCAGTGACCTTGTAAATGGCTATAGAAATGGCCGAAATCACCTGGGACAATAAACATTATGGAGAATTTTTGTACTCCCTTATTCCTACAAAACAGAGAAAAGTAAGGATACTGGAAAAACTTAATAAAATTAATTAAATCTTCCTTGTCGGCCGTATTAAATGGAAGATGTTTGAAAGAAAGGTTGCTGCCCAAATATACATTAATATATATATATATATATATATATATATATATATATATATATATATATATATTATAAATTAATTCATTTAAAATATGTTTTTTTTACACTACACAGTTCTAACCATGTTTTTTAGAACATGGTTAGAACTGTGTAGCGTAAAAAACCATATTTTAATCAATTAATTTATAATATTAATGCTCTGTAAATTTACATTGTGCACTATTTTGTAAAAATTAAAATATCTGTAAGAACACAGGATTTTATATCTTACTGTTCTTTCTTATATATATATATATATATATATATATATATATATATATATATATATATATATATATATGTATATGTATATATATCAGGTTCACGGGGTGATTGAGAACGTATTGTGTTAATGAAATATTAAGATATGTAATAAAAATATTATATTTTAAAAAACGATTAAAGCACAATTTGAATTCAGAAAAAATAATATGCTTCAGGATGTAGCCGATCATGGGCCTTCACAGATATCCTTAATTAATCCTTTCTTGGTGGATTAGTTACCTTGTCGATCTTTTTTAATGTCAGTGTTGTCGTTCCCTCAGAATGGCTGCCATCTTTTTTAATGTCAGTGTTGTCGTTCCCTCAGAATGGCTGCCATCTTTTTTAATGTCAGTGTTGTCGTTCCCTCAGAATGGCTGCCACCGTGTCCAATATGCTCTGATATTCCATTTAAAATGTAATGTATAATCGATTCGTGTCTTTTCACCGAGGTATTAGTTTGAAAGTGAATGCATAAGACTGGTCTGGAAATTTAATCCAACTCACTGGTCTCAATTTCTCTTCCGATAATGAGTGACCGAACAGCCTTAACCTACGAGGCCTGGCACGATAACGCCTCAAAAGCGCACGCTGTTTCTATTCAGCAGAGGAAGGTCGTTAAGAAGGGCACGATCAACAAATGCTTGACATTGTCGGACGCTGATTAGTCTCACTGCCAACTGTCAACCTTTTAAATAAAATAAAAAATTCTCAGCCAGCAACTTCTGTGCCAACAGGCAAACTGGGATGACATAGAATCCTTCTGGAATACGTTCAGCCTCCGCTAGTCCACCTCCCGCCCTAAGTTTTGTCTATCTTCTCCACTATCTTGATGAAGGCGTTGGCACTGACCTTGATAACCTGAGGGAAGATGTACGGTGGTACGATATGGCTCTTGTTGTTTAGATTACAAAGATCATCTTAATATCGAAAATCAGGCGTCTGTAGAAACAACGTAGAAATCGGCACTGCTTGTTGACTGTAAGTTGCAGAGATGAGGTTTGTGCACACACACACACACACATAGATAGATAGATAGATAGATAGATAGATAGATAGATAGATATGAAGAAATATAGTCTTAAGGTGTGCTATATTTATAGAATAAAGTGCTCAATATCAGAGATAGAGCGTGCGTAAATATAAAAGTGAACATAGAAGTCAACACCTAGAGGTGACAGTCTGTTTCATGCTAGATGCAATCGTCAGGCCACGAGTCGGCCTGAGGATTGCATCTAGTATGAAACAGACTGTCTCCTCTAAGTTTTGACTTCTATGTTCACTTTTATATTTATATAGATATAGATATATATATACATATAAGACATTTTTATGTTTATGCATTTTTTAGAGATACAAATATTTAAGTAAATGCTCTGTTTATAATAAACAGCATTGAACAACATTTACCGGCCTGAATGTCCAAGAAATTTAATACTGTTTATTATAAACAGAGCATTTACTTAAATATTTGCATCTATAAAAAGAATGTATAAACATAAAAATGTCTTAAAAATAATTGTCGGACTTTGTCCATTTCATAATATATATATATATATATATATATATATATATATATATATATATATATATATATATATATATATATATGGTACAAAATTTTATTATAGAAATAAAAAAGATGAAACCAATTTTACTAATTATGTTAAAAAATGTTTTTATAATAAATAAATAATAAAACAAACACAGCCGACCGGTTTCACCCTCACTCAACAGAACTGGAATCGAGGGATTATATATCGCAATACAAAATATAAAACACCAAATAACATGCAATATTATAGGCTGAATATAATCTAAACTGAAATTACGCTAAGTCCCAACAATTTCAGTTTAGATAATAATCCGCCTTTAATATTGCATATTATTTGGACTTTTTATTTTTGTATTACAAATTCCAGCTCAGTTGAGTGAAGGCGAAACCGGTCGGTTGTGTTTGCTTAATTATTTATTTATTATAATTTTTTTAACATATATATATATATATATATATATTGTCGAAAAAAAACAACTTTCAACGCAGTAAAACGGGGGATACCAGAAGAGAGCAGCAACAGCCTTGCAAAAAAAGGGTTGGAAAAGGAGTCCTCCTCTTGCGACCCACTCCAACTAGATCTAGTAACAGAGAAGAAAAAAAAGTAATAATCTTTCAGCACGACAATTAACCAGTCACGCGTCGGCTGGTAGAAAAAATTGGTGAGAGTACGAAGGACGATTATTATAAGGAGGCTAACCGCTTCCAACAATCATCGTCCTTCCAAGACCATAAGTATCAATTGGTCACTTACTTCCAGTTTAGCTTGGCACAATTCCCCCGAGGCTGAAGCAACCCGTCCGTAAGTAACAACCTCTCTCTTCCTCTTTCTTTTTGTTCACAATATATATATATATATATATATATATATATATATATATATATATATATATATATATATATATATATATCCCAGACCACCCAAATTAGCCCCTAGTAGATAATCAACGGCAAACACACCCAACTTTAAAAAAAACAGGATAAGCCCCCAGCCAGGACACTTGGATGGGGGTATAGCATCCTTAATAGGAGACATGATGCAAGCTTTCGAGCTTTTATGAAAGAACTTTGCCATGCTTGCAAATACAAACTTGACCTATAGGGACTAGTTATAATTTTAAGTAACAATAAATTTTCACTCAACTCATTCAGGTTATTAAATAAAGCACTAAGCTTTTTCCCTAGTCCCCTAAGGTTTGATAAAGACACCTTGGCAAAGTATCTGAAAGCCTTCAGAAGAATACGGCTAAAAGCTCACTACGTAGACAATGATCACGTACCTTCCATATTTGATACATTAAAGGAGAAGGATACTACCTACACCCCACAAAAAACAGACATTACTATACAGACATTTGAAATAGCCGTAGCAAATGGCATAAAGAAAACAATAGCACGTAAGCTGCCACGTAACAATATCACTAAAGGGGAACGTATAGCCCTCGACACGCTGACACATAGAGATGACCTAATCATAACACAGGCTGTCAAAGGGGGTGCGGCAGTGATCTGGGGAATCGGAGAATACAAGAGGCCAAGAAACAGCTATCCGACAAAGAAACCTATAAAAGCATACCTACAGATCCCCTTCCAGAATACCAAAAAGAATTAACTAGCTCACTAAACATAATGCTTCGCAACAATCTAATCGACAAGGAAACATGCACAACACTTACACCCACAAACATCACACCTGCTCGCTTCTATCTCCTTCCTAAAATACACAAAAGCAACAACTCAGGAAGGCCGGTCATTTCATCATTCAACTGCCACACGCCCAAAATGTCCAAATACATAGACCATTACATACAACCGCTAGCTAAGGAAGTAAAATACTACATCAGAGACACAACAGATCTAATGAACAACTTAATCACATACAAACAGTGGCAGAGAATGCTATTCCAGTGACTATGGACGTAAGATCACTCTATTCAAACATTAATCACATCGAAGGGCTAACCACCCTTCTGGAAGCAATTGCTAAAAGAAGAAAACAAGACCCCCACCACCACAGAAGTTATCATAAAGCTCATGGAGCATATTCTTACACTGAATACTTTCAACTTCAATGGAGCACACTACCTGCAAGTAAGAGGCTGTGCCATGGACATCATTGCAGCTCCATCATATGCTACAATATTCATGGGAAATTTTGAGGAGACCCATATCTATCCCATCATCGGTAGCGACTGCGTATTCTATGCATGATATATCGATGATATATTCTTTGTATACACGGGCAGTGACGACAAACTTATCCAATTCCTCATGACCCTAAACACAGTTGTTTGACTATGAAAAATCCACAAGATCGGTAACATTTTTAGACACCTGCATTTACATAGATGTAAACAGGAAACTACAAACGACACTACACACTAAAATCACCGACACCCAGAACTATCTACACTTTAAGTCTTCCCACCCAAAACACCTCAAAGAGAACCTTCCCTATTCACAAGCACTTATACTCAGAAGGATATGTTCCAACAATGAAGAATTAAATAAACACATTGAAAATCTGGAGCATCAATTCACAACACGTGGCTATAGACAACACCTAATCAGGGAACAAATAAATAAAGCAATTTCCACACCTAGAGAAGACACCCTAATGTACAAGATTAAAAATTAACCCAGCCGCATCCCTCTAATAACAATTTTCAACCCCAATCTACTTCCACTACCCCAAATAATCAAAAGTCGCTGGGAAATACTACATCTTAAACCAGACCTAAAAAAATTTGTTTGAGGAACCCTGCATTCTAGCATATCGTAGACTTAAGAACCTAAAAGAAATCATAGGTAGTAACCACATTTCAGCGGACAGAGTAATCCATAATAAACCACCAACAAAAACAACAAGATTTTTCCAACCACGTAACAACAAAAGGTGCTTATGTTGCAACCACATTCGACACACGAATTCATTCACTAGCTCAGTCACTAAATCTACTTTCAAAATCTACCACGACTCTAACTGTAGAAGTCATAACATAATTTAGCTCCTAGAATGCACACTATGCCAGAAACAATATGTAGGAAAATCTGTATGGCCCTTTCACTACAGAATTAATAATTGTCACAATCGAAATAAATCGACTCCCCGTGAAAAATTATTACCTGTAGAACAACATTTCCGCCTAGAAAAATACAATTTTAAAGCCTATGCCAAATTCACTATAATTGAAAGAATAAAAAAGTTCAGAGTAGATAATATTAGAAAGACTTTAGAGTTCCATGAAAATAAGTGGATACAACGTTTAAAAACGCACTATACAGACGGGCTTAATCAAAAATTTAATAATATAGATAGTATTAATATATAACCCTACAAATGAAGACCTACCCACATTTCTCACCCACCTTACGGAGGTGTTGAGGCCTCTCACTTCTACACACACCCACACGAATATACACACTTACACACATCATACTAACTCACTCCCTAATGAGCCAAATAACACGCACACACTTAACAGAGCACATCCCCTTTCTAGGAACCAAAAAAGGTGTCATAATGACCAAGGGAATTCAGAGCAGAATGAATCCATCCAGCTCTTATCTTAAATAACAACTTAAAAGAGACTGACCCACACAAGGACTAACCAAAATTCAGGTTAAAAAAAACAAATGAAAACTACAGACAAAAGTTCATTTTCTCCATCAAGACATTCATTTCTGTATTTCACCAAGCAGAATGTTTTTTTCTCTTGATGATGATCATGTTGGCCGAAACTAGTCGAGAAATCTGAATTAAATAAAAAACGAAAGAATATTAATATACAACCCAGTGTGTCTGAAGATTTTAATTTTTTAATATTTTTATTTTTCAATATATATATATATATATATATATATATATGTGTGTGTGTGTGTGTGTGTGTGTGTGTGTGTGTGTGTGTGTGTGTATTTGGGTAGCAACCCCTCATTTATATGTTTCATTAAATATGACTGACACGCTACTGAGATTAAGCTTTTTATTCATTTTTTCTTAGCTATATTCAAGGATGTTTCTTGTATTTTAATTGTTAACATATGTTTAGATTTTCTATATGTATCTGAAGTGATAGCAATGTCCCCTCTTTTTATTACTATTATTTTTCGAAAACGGTCAGCACATTGTGGCTGTATTCACAGTTGATATTATTGCGTGTTTTTTATTACTAACGCTTCCATTATTTTTAGCCTTATTTTTACATGTGTATGAGGCTATTCTTTTTTTTTCTATGAGTATGTTGCGAATGGAGTTTAGTAGGCTTCCATATGTGTCTAGATGAGTCCCAGTTGAGATATGCTCAAAGAGATGTAACTGGTGTCTTCGTGGTAGGTGTATAGTGGTATTTTCAATATAACTATTCATATATTTGGTTTGATCAGTCCAAAAAAGGTACACATTCATTTAAAAATTAAAAGACAACAAATATCATTGATAATGGCTAAAAGCCGAAAACGCTCGGATATACAAAGCATTTTGACAGTTGTTATTCACTAGTCTAGGAAAGAAATTATTTATAAGAATACAAGAAAAATGGAATAGAAAGTTTAATCGCACTACGTTTCAGTCATTTTTAATGAAACTTGTGTACACACACACATACCCATATTAGGAAACTCTATGATAAAATGGAAAATGTGTGTGACTAAAATTATGTTTACATACACTTGAAATTTGAATGAGAGGGACGACTGAAATTTTGCCTTTATTTATTGTTTTTAAATATATTTTCAGCATATATTCTAGCGGATTTCATTTAGTTAGCTAGACTATATTTTTTGTGGGGCTATATATTCTATCAGATTTCATTTACATTATTTACATTAATCTGATATTGTCCTGATCCTTTTTGCCATATTTATCACAACGTTTCGACCGTCGTACGCTCCGACCTTCTTCAGGCCGAAAGGTTGTGACCACTATGGCAACAAAGATGAGGACAATAGTCCGAATAATTTAAATAGTGTACATAATACCTCATCTCAGAAATATAGGCAAATTTCATTTAGTTAGACTATATTTTGGGAAGTATATAGTCTAGCCGATTTCTTTTAGACTATATTTTGATAGATATATAGTCTAGCCGATTTCATTTACTTACCTAGACTATATTTGGGTCGGGTATATAGTGTAGCCGATTTCTGTCAATTAGATAGAGTATATACCTAAAACACGTATTTTAAAAAATTAAATTTAAAATTTCTGTGTCCCCTCTCCTTTATTCGCATGTGTAATCATATCAACGTCAACATCACATTAGCTGATGATGTCCTCAAGTCCGATCACTATTTATATTTGGACTATTGTACTTATTTTGTTATTTCGGCTGTTGTGCCTTCCGCCTTCATCAGGTGGTAACTTACAAAGAATTCTGACTATTTATTATAAATCTTTTTTTTTTTTTAAACTACTGGTATATACTGTACTTGTTCCACTGCCCATGGCTAGGGATATTTTGACTAGTTCATATCTTTTTATTTTATTTTATTTTATTTTTTTTTTTTTTGTAGTACTATTCAAATATTCCTCACCCGTTTCCACTGAGACCAGATACACACTTCCAGGCCCAGGGATTGAACTCACAATTACTCTCACCAACTTCACGAAAAAAGGCTATAATTTGGTCTGGACAATGTAATGTCAATGGACATCTTCTGATCCCCGTTATAATTTTTGTCCTTTTCTCAATAAACCTACACAGTTTTTTCTCTTATTTTCCCTCTCTGTAACCCCTTAATAATGGCACTGCCACATTGCTTAGGGTGAAATGCTTTAAAAAAATCTTGGCGCCTGCTTATGTCTTTATACTAAAATTGAACAAATCTTTTTTTTTTTTTTTTTTGTCACTAGTAAAACTGAGCGCGTCGCCAGGACGCTGTGGTTAGCACTTCCCACATTCTAACTATAGTGAGTTCGAATCTCATTAACAACCCTATACTTCTGAATCTTTATCTCTGTCTATAAAAGGCAGGATGTCTGTGTGTGTTTGTGTGTGTGTGTGTGTGTAACGAATGCACGGCTGCAATTTTCGACGGATTTGCACCAAAATTTACATACACATGCTCCCAGGTATCAGAAAGGCCAAGACCGACGTTGCATTTCCCAACTCCCATCGATAGTGGAAATAATCAATTTTTTCATGCTTCTACGGCAGTTTTCATGTAGTTTGCGGCCATTTTGTACTGGCCAGAGTGAGAGCCAATAGCTGGCTGCCACGAATAGGCAGGAAGATTCTATTGGCCAGCGTGAGAGCCAACAGCTGACTGACACGAATGTTAACTAGCATGCTAGCATGCAAAAAAATTCGATAGCTGCATTCGTCACAAGTGGGAAAAATTTAAATCTGCATGGCTCATTCGCTTGCTTAAACTCAACGTTGATTTTGATTCCGCAGAACTGGGTTTTGTGTGAAAAAGTATTGTTGTTAACATTCTTTTTTCATTCGGTTTTTCCAGTTACGAGTCCTTTTTTAAAGCTGATCGTTTTGTGTTCATTTTGTTTAGTTCTTTTTTCGTAACAGATTTAATGTTTAGTATAGAGCTTAGAAAAAATTCGCAGTGTGAGATGGGCAAGAAGTAAGGCATGTAGCAACATCAGCACGGCAAAGGGCACTCCTTTAAAGGCAAGTAAGGGCAAAAATATTTTAAGTCACGGGATAGCGATTGCTGTATGAGTTGTACGATTTTTGAATCAAGCACCGGCAACGCCGGGCCATGCTGCTAGTTCTAATTAAAATGAATTTAGTAAATAGTCTCGATTTGGGACTAAATGATAGCAAGCCATTCCTACCGTAGTGAGCTTTATTTTTCTTTGGCACGTGAATATTTTGACCTGATAATTTTTGTAAATATATTTTATTTTTAGTATATACTTCTTAGCTCTGTCTAGCCACATTGAGCACTGTTTTGTTTCCACATTATATTAAATTAAATAATTAGTTATTAGCTTACCTGTGTATGCACGCTAATGCACGTATATATCTTTGCTAATATCTAGTTATTTAATTTATCCACATTAATAACTATAAATATATTTTAGATAGATTTATGTCTTAAAGACGGTTTTAGTGTGAAAGGCACTTCTACAAAGTCATGCAGTTTTCTATATGATAACTCGCTGATATCGCAAGCTTTTGAAAGTGATTTTTAATAATAGTTGTTTTCATGTATTTATATGAAAACGAATGTTTAGAAAGAGAGGATATATGCCGACAAAGGATTTGACGTAGATGAGGATGGGATGTGAAGTTTGTTTTGATAGTATTGTATGACTGTGTAGGGGGGGAAAGTTAATGGTCGAGTGAGTGAGGCGGGGATTCTTTAAGCAAGTGAATGGGTATATTAGTAGAAGACTACGTGAGTGAGTGAGTGAGTGAGTGAGTGAGTGATTGTATGAGAGTGAGTATAGTTTAACAGATGAGTAAATACGCGAGTGAGATCGATTTTGATTGATTGAGTGAGGGGTTGATTGAATAAGATAGTGAATTTTTGTAGATTTGAGTTAGTGAGTGCTTACTCTAATGTGTTACTGAGTAGGTGATTGTTTGCTTGAGTGGGTGCTTGGACGAAGTGCTTAGCTGCTTTAATTGAAGATGAAATGAATGTTTAACTAAGATAATGAGAAATTACTTTAATTGTTGGGAGTAAGTTGAGTAAATATATACAAGTGAATAGTGAGTGAGTCTCTGATAGAATCAGTGAGCTGGTAAGTGACTGAGAGAGTGGCTGTGATTGGTTAATTGACTGAGTAGTTGATAGCAACTAAGTGAATCGTTGTGTGAGTGAGTGAGCGAGTCTGTTGAATAATATAGATGTGTTAGTGAGTGAGAGGGAGAATCAGAGAATCAATGAAGCAAATAGATGATTGAGTTAGAGAGTGAGTAAATGAACGATTGACTGGGTGAGTTAGTGACTTTATCTGCAAGGAAAAAAAAAAAGGAGGAGAGAAGCTTTTCCGAGAGACTTTAATCGAAAAAAAAATAGTATCACAATTGTCTGTTAATCTAACTGGAAAATCATTCTCGACTATCTTTCCCTGCCATCTCATGATTATTGCTTTGTTTTGTTTTTTCTCTCTCTCTCTCTCTCTCTCTCTCTTTCACTCTCTCTTTCCCTATCTCTCTCTTTCCCTCTCTCTCTCTCTTTCCCTCTCTCTCTCTTTCCCTCTCTCTCTCTCTCTCTCTCTCTGTTGTATTTTTTTTCTTTTCTTTTTTGTGAGGCGGGGACTTTTTTTTTTTTTTTCACTTTTCCATTTTACCTTTTCACTCATTTTATTTTGTTCTTTTGCCTTTTCGAAAACCAGTATTCCACCGCGCGCGCTGATGGACCGATAACGCCCGTGTTATCACCATTTGATAGGCAGAACTTTCAGCTCTCGCGT
>OZ010593.1:49381714-49461714 GCA_963932145.1 Acanthosepion lycidas | reverse complement strand
GAGCTTTTTGATGTCCAGGAGAGAAAATTACTGTGTTGAACCAATGTCTTGCAGAAAACCAACATTGTATATAAATTTAATTGTCCTTTGGGAGATTATAATACCAACGGAAAAAATATTTATGTTAGCCATACTACGACAACGTTTTCTCGGCGGTTGTTTTTTCATTTGAATGACATGTCTAATAAATATATTTACGACAGCATGCTTGTGCACATTCGCAATTTAGAAAAATTCTTGTCTAAAATACATCTATATTTTTCCATGAAAATAATAAACATAAATAAACAACCTTGAAGCTATCGATATTAAAATATTGAAACCAAAACTTAACAAAATTAATTATGAATACTGTACAAAGGTTCTAAAATGTTTACAATAGATAGACTAAAATGGCCAGGTCTATAGTAATAGTTTCTCATATTATTTTCTTCTTTTTTTAAAAAAAAAAATCTCTTCACACATTATAATTAGTTACCTCCCTTAGAGGGTAAACATACACCGCATGTCACAAAAATTAACGGTCTTCACACTACACGTAAAATTATAACTTTCAGATAAACAGAACAATTTCGTCTTTGGAGATAATGAACACTATATTTTTGTCTTAAAATCACGCCCTGAGAAGGAATACTCTTGAAAATAAGCAGGCAAAACTTGTCTAAATTATTCAATGAAACTTGCCTCATATATATATATATATATATATATATATATATATATATATATGTATGTGTGTGTGTGTGTGTGTGTGTGTGTGTGTGTGTGTGTGTGTTTTATTCATTTTTCTAATGTTCTAAAAATATTCATTTGGTGATTAAGAGGTTTTAGAAACAGTCCATATTGATTCTTGATTCAAACGTTTTCGACCAAGTGTTTTGAAGATAACAATGCTTTATGCAGTTAAAATCCTGATATTTAACCCATACCTGGAGGGAAAAGATGGATTTAAACATTTTCCAGAGGTATTTCCACGTAAGTGAATGTAACGCATTACTGCCATAACATTACAGATGCTAACGTATTGAAGAGTTGGGACTGTTTGCCCCAGGAATTGCTCTTAAGGTAATTGCAACTATTTTTTTAATCATTTCACCACAAGCCAAACAATAAAACGACTAGGACGCAAGTGGTTACTGAGTGTTAGGGAATATGAGAAAAACTACTATGCAAGCGGTTACTGAATATGAGAAAAACTACTATTATGAGAGAGGACAATAAAAGAACACGAATGAAGAAGACAGAAGATAAAAGATTGAAATTGCATTTAAATTTTTGAAGATCAGAGTTTACTGGGAGGCAAGTAGCCTGAAGAGAGTTCCTCAAGCGAGAATTGTGATAGATAAAACTGTTAGCATAAAACTTACGGTTACATCTAGCTATTTCAACTGTAATATGATGAGACGTTGCTGCCAATCTAGCATTACGCTTAAATTCATAAAGTCTTTGTACCATACAGGAAAGTTCATCAGAACAATTGCGATGGACGCAATTATAGAAAAGTTACAAGGAAGCTACGTTTCAGCGGTGGGAAAGTGACTGAAGCTGAGATGCCAGGTCAGGGCCAATAACATTACAGATTCTTCTTCATGCATGATTGAGTCGAACTGGTTTACAAATGTCTGTTATATAATCTGTATAAAATCTTTTTTTTTTTTTTTCAGATCAATGATTAATAATGAATTAAAAAGAATCAACATTTTAAATCTTAAGTTTACGGTCACATCACGTACGATCACCGAAATTATGCAACGCCGAGCTTGGTCAATTCCTAGATGGGCTATCGATTTAGAATACCAAGTTTGAATGTGCGAATGGTGTAATGGATAATGGCACATAATTCTTAAACATAGAGCCAAATTCCAATTCCGTTTAGGTTCGTTATATTCACTTAAAATACCATTGGGAAAGCTATGAATCCCCCTCCTCCTCCATGCTATGGGTTAATTGATAAGACTTGTATCAATAAATTAATATTAAAAAAAATACAATTTACACCTGTTTTCTAACTTTAAATAACTTGCAAAGGGTTGATAAACCGTAAAAATGAATGAATCAGTCAAAAAGGCTTCAGGACTTGGGCGTTCATGGCTCTTCACAACTTTCTATCTTTTTAACTCTAAGCAGTATTTGCTATACCTGCAGGTCTCTGCTATGCCGTCCATTTTCACTAGATCGTTAGGTAGGTTAACCACTGTGTATTTCAATGTCTCCTGTGAGCATTACATTCTCCAATTCCTCTTGCCTCTTTATGTGTCGCAGAAAATTTAAACTCTCTCCATTTGCAAGCATCCTTTTGATCTCCAAAACCAAAGTTTCAAATATAGAAATGAGAATCAGAACCCACTTCATTACAGTTGTGATTCTATGGCAGGGGTGACCAAACCGCAGCTCGCTAGCCATATGCGACTCTTTGACCTTTAATATGCGGCTCGTGGAAATATTTTAGCTAAACTCCTTTGTTCATCACAGTTAATATAAAAGGTAAATAAGAAAAGTTTCAAGCTTTATAATTATTTACTAAGTATGAATTGAGATGCCATTGGATTAAAAACATAAGTCTAATATTAATGTTTACGTAATAAAAACGTATGTTTAAATTTTGTTCATGTCTTGCGGCTCTCAAATATCTGAAGTCTATCGTATGTTTTGGACACCGTTGTACTATGGCTATCCACATAGAATCAACCATTTAAATCTTTTTAAATAAGTTCCTTCACCAGACTAGCGCGCAGCAAAATTAGGAAGATCTTTACCAAATAACAAAAACCACATCACTTGAACAATTCCAAAACAATGGGTAGCAAGGAGAAAATAATAGTCACGTTCAATAAAATTAAAAAAAATATTTAAACGAAAATCCCAATGAATTGTAATCAATAAGAAAAAGACTTAAAACATGTAGTGAATTTGGAAAGTTGAATTTCCTGAAAAACTATCTTAAGAAAAATAGTTTATAAATTTCTAACACCATTAATACTATTTTTTTTTCTCAATGAATGCTGAATGTATCCTGGATTTAAACGGCTATTTATTTATCATTTTCACTGATACTGTTTCATTGAACCATAGAAAGATGACTTCTTGATTAAAACAGACGAACATCCTTTCTCTATCATGATATGGAATTTATGTTAGGCAGACGAGTGATAGCAATTATTACCTGAACAGTAAATGAATGATGAAGTTTTAGATACTTCTCATTTTATCGGTAGAAAAATGAACTGCGATCTGGCGTGATGGTTAGCAAACCTGTTTCGCTAGATCTACTACGACTGAGTAGTGTGTTCTATAATCACTAGGATGCTCCACACTTTTCGGCCAAGCGACACATCTTAGAGAATCATTTCTGGACACTTCCACGTAGAAAAACGGTTAGCAAGCTCATCTTGATAGATCTATTACGACTGAGTAGTGAGTTCGATCCTCAAATGGGCAGCACATGTAACTTAGGGAGAAAATTGTGCTCCATCCATTTTGCCTTAAATCACAATAAAGCTACGCATGGAAAATGATTTCTTGGCCCTTGGACCTGAAGTAATGTTTCGCTCGATCTATTATGACTGAGTATTGAATTTGATTCTCACTGGGTGCTCTAAACTTTCGACCTTGTGCCACTTCTATGATAACGCTTGGAAAAACATTTCTGGGCACTTCGACGTGGAGTAATGTTTACTACGCTTGTCTCGCTAGATCAATTACAACTGAGTACTGGGTTCGATCCTCACTGGGTGCTCCAAACTTTTGATTTTTGCTACACCTACGCTACACTTGAAAAATTATTGCTGTGTACTTCCACCTGGAGTAATCGTTAACAAGGTTGGCTAGCTAGATCAGTTGCGACTGAGTAGTGGATTCGATACTTACTGGGTGCTCCACACTTTCGGCTTTGTGCCACATCTAAGCTACGCTTGGAATATCATTTCTGGGCACCAGGACATGGTGTAAAATGGTTAGCAAGCTTGCCTCTGTAGATCAATTACAACTGAATAGTGAGTTTGATCTTCACTGGGTGCTCTACACTTTCGGCCTTGTGGCACATCTCAGCTACGCTTAGAAAAGCACCAATCTATTATTAGAAATATATTTTATGATTTTTTTTTCGGTTCCGTTTTTTTTTTTTTTCTGTTCTGTTTTTTTTTTTTTTCTGTTCTGTTTTTTTTTTTTTTTTTCAAGATGTTGATTCATCCTGTCTCCAGGTAGGAATTGTTAAACCGTTTCTACAGGAAAGAAGATATAAACTCGGTAACATGGTTAGTAAATATTCCTTATCTCAATCCGATTAAAATCTTAATCACAACACTAGATTTCATGAACAATAGTTTAGAGTGGATGCCACTAGTAATAACATAACACCGTGTAAATGATTTACAAGATTTGATAATAGAATGATCCAATTTCAATAGAAAACCAAATTATGAAGTACCAATTAGTGACAAACACCTTAGCATTTGTTTACTTGGTATTATATTTCTCGTGCTTAGATCCATCCGCTAAATCCAGCAACAATGGCTACGTAAAGTGAGATCCAAACCTCTTCCTTACGGCAGAGGTTCTCATATTCATTGAGAAAGATGCTTAGAAATTTGTGAGTCACATTATAAAAGCTCTTTTCTGGCACTCACTTTCAAGAGTAATTCGATCGGAATATTTTTCCCGTGTCTTAGTCAGATCTCTTTCTTTCAACTCATCTAAAATTACATGTTTCAAGTAATTACATTCCTTCCCTTGCTTTTTAATGCTTTTTCTTGCTCGAGACAGAAGCTGTTTTGGCCTTGCAATAAGAAGATATCAGATTGCCTTTTTTTAGGTTGAATCATAAATAATTTCCGTTTGGGAGAACTAATTATATTAATGAATGTAGCATCCTAACTTGTTTTTTTATACTAATGTTCACCTATGACAGGAGCCAAGAGTTGTTTGGGCTTAAATCCAAAACTTAGACAAAAACAATCCATCGTTGTCAGAATACTACGTCCACGAGGTATTCTGACCAATGACTGACCACCCGGCCCAGCCTTGACAGTGTAAGGGATCAAGATTAGAGTGATTTCGAAAACATCCTACAGTCCGTAGCATTAAAGCAGCTGTTCTTGGAAATAAGGTATCCGAATAGAAATACTCCTTACTAACGGAATACGAAGTGAAATGCTTACGTTTTCTGGAAGCAGATGTCATCAAACAGAAATCAGTACAAATCCAGTAAATGAATTTATCAGAAATAGGCAAAAAAAAAAAACTAAACATCCAAATGTTATGAGAAGATAGGGAGACGATAATTGGATTGGCGGCGGGGTTTCTGACATCACGTGTCCGTTGGTAATGGGTGAATTAAACCCCTTACAAAACATTCTTTTTGAGAGTTTGCTTTCGGTCGTTGAAAAGTTAGAATCGCCCCAACTTCCTGAAGTCTATACACGTCGAGAACAGGGTTTTTTGAAATAAGTAAGTTTTCAGACGGTGAAGTTGCTACCTTCACACCAAACCGATTTTGAATTCAGAGCTGTCCTTCTCTTAGACTGAATGCCAACCAAAGATAGTGCTTCATACGGTCAAGGGAATAGATTATAAATCATTCGCAGACGATTATCTTTACTGAAAATATCAAATCTAAGATTAAAATGATTTTGTATTTACAAACTTCTTCCATAACCCTAGTTCATTTATCTCTTTCTTCTTGGTGTTAAGTTCACTGCTTTAAGCGAGTTGAAAAGAGACCTTTGTCTCCAACTTCAGCGAGGCACTTTATTTCCCCTTGTTATAAAAACCAGAGTTTTGTGTTTATCTTTTTATGTACCTCAGTTAAGACATGTTTGTTCCTGTAGCAATGCCTACATTGATCTGTTCTGGGACACGTGCGGATCGTTGTAACATATTTGTGTAATATAATACGTACTTATTAAATGTGGTTAACAGTATACGGATGTTTATCTTGTCATTCATTTACGTTTATTCAATATTTGTGTATCAGTAGACACACATTCGTCTCCTGTCCCGAGAGATAATGAGAGTTATGTCGTGGGTTCATTCGTCTATCGTTGGCGTCTGCGAGTCCTCTTCGCCTCCCATTGACTCTCTGTCTCACTCTCTCGCCAAGCTGCGTGCTCTTCCCGATAGCCTCCATCCATCTGCCCCGATATCCAGAAACGGCTTTCCAACCAGCTAGATCAATACCACTTGCCTTCATGTCACGCTTGCACACATCTTTGTAGCAAAGGAGTGGCCTTCCTGCACGTCTGGATCTTTTAGCCAATTTGCCGTAAAGCATATCCTTTGGGATGCGACCAGCTGCCGGGCCAGCGCAGGCGTCTCTGAGTGACCAACTCAAACATACTTGGTATGCCCACCTGTGTCAGGATGGATTTGTTGGGCACGTAGCCACGCTCTGTAATGCCTAGCATCCATTGGAGACAGCGAATGTGAAAGGCGATAGCCTGCGTTCTTGGTAACAGTACAGTGCCCAGGACTCGTTTCCATAGAGCAGTGCATCCATACTGTCATTTTGGTATGTACACTATGTAGATACACTAATGCTAATATTAGTACCTGCTGAGTGGGAAAAGATTAAATATCTTTCCTAGCTCCAGATTGCCGATAGATGACAACTGCCAAATAAAAGGATACTAATAACAGAATAGTGTCTTCTCTGAAGTGTTTTTGATCAGTCATCAAGTGAACAAGGGGAGAACTCTGAGATATTGACCAAAAAGTAAGTAAAGCGATGAAGATGCATGGGGTACCAGAAAGATAAATTCGACAGGCTGTATCTTTTGATAGAAAACGAACACGATATGGTTTCGTCAGGATTTGGATGGCGTCACGTATAATGAACAAGAGCAAGGAAAGGCTATTATGACAGTGAAAGACTATTTACGACAGTGAAAGGATATTTAGGACAGTGAAAAACTAGTTACGACAGTGAAAGGATATTTGCGACAGTGAAAGGATATTTACGACAGTGAAGGCTATATACGACAGCGAAAGGCTATTTACGACAGCGAAAGACTAGTTATGACCGTGAAAGACTAGTTACGACAGTGAGAGACTAGTTACGACAGTGAAAGGATATTTACGACAGTGATAGACTTGTTACGACAGTGAAGGCTATTTACGAAAGCGAAAAGCTATTTACGACAGTGAAAGACTAGTTATGACAGTGAAAGACTAGTTATGACAGTGTGAGACTAGTTACGACAGTGAAAGGATATTTGCAACAGGGAAAGGCTATTTACGACAGCGAAAGACTAGTTACGAGCTGCTCTCAGGTAGAAAATTCGCTTTGAAAGTGTACAAAAATAGGCGCGGTTGGGTAGGAACAATGATCCACTAGGAGTTGTGTATGTAACTGTATTTTGATCATACTGAGCAATGATTATATATAGAATTTGTCCTATAGAATTCAAGAATAAAGTCCTTGGGGATCAAACGAATCACCCAATCTCAGCCGGATAATTTGATCTATTTGTTAAAAACAAAATTAAGAAATATCATCAGACATTTTGGATTTCACAATTTCAGCATAGTACATTAAATCGGAGAGCAAGTGAAAAGATGGATAAACGTTTCCGTCTCGTTGTCAAGGAACTGGGAAAAGATGTAATGACAGTCGTGCTAGTTGTATTTGGAGTACTAAAAATAGTTACAAAGAACTGGAATTCTGAAGGAAATGGAATTCAGGGAAAGGTTTTGGACCGTTCAAATAACGACAGTGCTGAAAAGAGGAAGACTTGTGGAAAGTGCTGGCCGACTGAGGAGATCTACTATCACTAAATCCCCAGTATAAGAATTTCAGCATTTGTGAACAGTCTGTCATCGAAATTACTACTACTATTAGTGCTAATAATAATAATAATAATAATAATAATATAATAAAGATAAGAAATAAATAATAAAAATTCAGGAAGTGTATGCTTATTGACACAGCAGTACAATCTGTGAGAAACACCTCCATGAAAATTATCGAGAAATTGCCCAAAGATTCCCAGGATGAGGGGAATGAAGACTGAGACTGTACCAATAGTAATCGGAACTCTGTACCTCGTGAGAAAAGGAATTGACACTTTTAGTGTCCGAGGTAAAATCAACATAAAAGTTGCCCTAAAGATCGCCCTACTAAGAACATCCCATGTACTAAGAAAAGTGGTCTCACTTAAATAACAATTCTTCTATCGGGCCTAAGCACCATAGTTTGAACCCATCTCTATAAGATACAAAGCAGGAAACATAACATACACAAATAATAATAATATAAAGAGGTTACCACCTTCTGGAATATCAAACTGATAGAGAAATCCAGGCAAATCAACAATATATACTTACAAAATCTCATGTTGAAAGCACGTCGCTTTTGACAGATGATACAGCGCGAGTCGAAAAAAGCACATATTTGGAAACGTTTGAGAAATACAAAGCCATCAAATTAGAATGCTTTTTTTGTATGGCTTATCCAACTTTTGCAGGTTATTTAAAACCAGAATATATCTTTGGATTGTAAGATTTTTTAGATATTAATAATTTACTGATACAGGTCATACTACTTAACCCACAGGTGGAGGAAAAGAGGCGAATTCTTACTTTTCCCAGGAATATTTACACGTAAGTGAATATAACGAACCCAACTGAAATTGGAACTCGGCTCTCCAATTTCCAATTCCTTTATCCATTATACCATCCGCACACCCACGTTTACAGCACCTGATATTCACCAGCTTGGTGGGGAAAGGCTTGGATTCTAAGAATAATAGAGCGAAAATGAACGCAACAGACTAAACTGGAACTTGAACCCGGATCTACCGATTCCATTTCCCGGACTGCCAAGCGTTGTGTTATCCAACCAGATATTATTAAACTGAAAACTCAGTGAACGAAAAAAAAATGGTGGAAGGAAAAGAAACAAATTACATAATAAGAAATGGAGGGGGGAAAAAACGTCAATGTCTCTGCTTAGGGTTTGTTCCGCTTCAACTTTTGCTCAAGGCGGAAACTGGGATATGACTTCCGTTTTTTTTTTTGTTATTGTTTTTTTCGTTTTTTTTTCCGTTTTTTTTTTTTTTTGTCTCCTACGTGCTATTGTTTCTTATTAATTTTCTTCTAGTGACAATACCTTATGACGTCAGATAAGGCTTCGCCGGAAATGCGCTATAGACACCGGATATCATACAGTCAAACGAACACACATTAATACAATATATGTCTGTGTTTTATTTTGAACATTATGATGTGTATGAATAGAAGTATGGAAATTGCCTCGAACAAAACCAGACGCCACAAACTGTCTACTCATCAATCGAGAATCATGTGATTGCAAATCTGCTTCTAGATTTTTCTTTTTCATTTTGTTAGTCTAGGAAAATAATTTACGTGATTCCTGTACAGGTTAATTTACAATCCTACTTATCCGCTTCTGATATCATGAATTAGGTTTTATTAATAAATAAGGAATTACGTGATTTATTAAAAACTAGGAAACATGTACTGTCAAAAATGACGGCATTTTTATTAGTAAGGATGCAATGAAACAGCGTCTTCAAACAATGTATTGAGATTCAATAAACCAGAGATTAAAAAAATTAAAACTAAAATCGATTCCAAAGAATAGTTTAATTAATCCGTTCCCTTTATACTTTTTAGACGTTCAATGGTATCTATAATTCATTGATTACTCCTGATATTATATAAATCGCTTTTTGCTCAATATCTTTTCATGATAAAATATTTATATGTTTAATATAAGCAGTTTACATTATTAATACTACTTCCTCTTTCCATTGCATTCTTTTTCAAGGCCTCTTTATCCTTATTATTAATTGCACTCAAAGTTGTTTTCTATTACCACAGAAGAACGCAAATGTTAAATTCAATCACTATTGTTCAGGGATCAAAATCACCTTCAGTAGCAAGATAAACTTTTTGTACAGTAAATGAAGTCACGTACCGAGTGAAGAAAAAGTTGAAACAAGACTATCAATCAATAGAGAAAGATACCTGAGTGTCTGACATGAAAGAATTAAACAAATAAGACTGCAATTTAAAAACGTAAGAATAAAAGAACCGAGCAATTAAATTGGTTCATTTTGCCTTGGAACCAATTTTGTCTAAATGCAGATGAATATTTTATCTGTATAGATTATTATAACGACTAAAGAAATTAATCACTCATCAGTTTAATAACTTAAGTTGATTTACCGGCAATCCCACTACAGATGTGACAGGAAATATATAAATAAATTATTATGTAGTTTGATTATTAATCATATTAATAATTATATTAATTATAATTATATTATTAATTATATTAATAATTATAATTTATTAATTATAACTTATTATAAATACAAAATTACAGGATTTATGTATAAGTAATGACGACTAGTTGACTAATCCGCTTGTTATATCTAGTGTCACATTTCAAAAGTTTATTTTTATTAATAAGCAGATGTTGAGGCAAGTTGTGTTATAAAAGGTAGAATTTATTAAATTGATATGTTAAAAATGACTTTCGGGCGAGTGATTTTAGACAGAAAATATGTACATAGAAATTAAGCAGAAATCATTTATACTAGAATAAATCATCGAAATTGGTTTTAATTCAGAACAGAATTTTGGCATCATTGAAATATGCATTACATGGATTTTACTACAGAAGAAATCAGAAAATGTCAATGCATTTTATTTCAAAGGTATTTAAATAAAGATATAACTTGGAGATGTAGACAGATTTAAAGAGGAATGAATAGATAGATAGATAGATAGATAGATAGATAGATAGATAGATGTTGGCCATGTTTGCCGTAGTCTCTGAATATGGAATCCAGTGAAGTCCGTAATGTGTTCAATATCAGAGGTTGGCAGTGAAGATTTAGAGAAAGTAGCGGCTGTTAAGTAATTCTTTAAGTCTTCGTTATCAGATTGGCAGTGAAGATATTTTTGGAGAAAAAACAAAATGGCTGCCTTTATACACGTCAGATTGAATATTTTGAGCTTACTGATTGGTTTACCCTTTTCTTGGTGGACTATAAAATGAGTCACCTCATTTTGGTTGGCTCACTAGTACAAACATGTGTCCAAAAAGCTATAACAATAGATAGATAGATAGATAGATAGATAGATAGACCTACCTGCATATATACATGCATACACATATATGAACAAATTGATAGATAGATCTTGACATACTTAATCAGATACAGATGAAGGCACTGAAAGTGATAGATAGATAGATAGATAGATAGATAGATAGATAGATAGATAAAGACACTGTGATAGATAGATAGATAGAT
Source organism: Acanthosepion lycidas (assembly GCA_963932145.1). Taxonomy (NCBI): domain Eukaryota; kingdom Metazoa; phylum Mollusca; class Cephalopoda; order Sepiida; family Sepiidae; genus Acanthosepion; species Acanthosepion lycidas. The sequence goes on along the minus strand of OZ010593.1, from coordinate 49,450,435 downwards.
AGATAGATAGATAGATAGAGAGACAGACAGACAGACAGACATGAAATAGAAAGAAAGAAACGTTCCACAAATATAGGGGAGAGGAATTATAGTGTCAGAAGAGTAATGCCAAGGCAAAAATCTAGCCGTCTTTATCTTTGAAAAACTTCGACTAAATACGTTTCCGACATTTCCCTTTTAGAAAGAGGAAAAAAAAATGAACCGGTAAAATATTGACGGGAGTTCTTTTATTAATTCTTTTGTTCGTTTATTATTTATATTCGTTTGCATTTTTTGTGCGTCTACACTTTTGCATAAATTTTGTCAAAACTGCGATGTCGGTTGTTTGCCCCACTAAAAGATCCGCTTTAATTCAACATTTCAAATTGTAAGCCGCACATTCTTCTACAAACCATAATATGTTTAGACTGTGTAACCAATTGTTGGTATTGGTAGATGTTATTTTCCTTTGGTAAAAGTAGAATCGACTCCGGCCTGTTCCACGGTGTTGTCAACGTTTTCCTCGCCCGAACTGTTAAAAATTATTCGGAAAAGTTGTTTGACGAAGGTATGAAAAGTAAGCTGACTATGAAGGGATGGGGATGTGAAACCTTGCATGCATTAATTTCAACTATTCTTATCAATAACTGTATGGGATTAACTTATTTTCCTGAAACCGCTGCTAAGGGAAGCTCTCCGGCACTACAAATACTCTGCGATAATTTTTCGCAGCCACTTCTTACTTTTTCCCCTTACACTCACATGCAGGAAAACGCGTTTCCCATGGGGAAACGCATGAACAAGCCACCCACACACACACGCAACACACGTATGTACCCAAACTCACTCACTTCTCATCCTTTGAACCAAAAATGTTTTCACATTCTTCTTGTTACACACATCATTCTCTTTGTCACTTGTATAACTTTCTTATTAATACATTATCATTTGTTTGTACAAATACTGGTTCTTATTTATTTTTATCATATATTGGTGAACACATGCAAATCCGCCATTTTTCTTGTGGGTATAGGTGTTTTCCCAATTCAAACACCGACATTACTAAGAGCCCGCAAGAAGTGCACTGTTTCTTTCCAGGTAAACTGACACCAGACTGTTCAAAGAGGACTGTTTATCCTGTTGGTCAAAATGTCATCAACAGCAGATATTACGTTATCATGACGGCGATACTAGTTGCCAGTCAAGTGTTTTTTTTATGTTGGGGAGCAGATGATAGTCAGGAGATTAGGGAAGGTGTTCAGCCAGTTAAGCCACAGTCACACACAGTAAACATGGAAACCAAGAACTCGTGTGTTGGAAAATTGCCCAGATGAAAAAAAGACACCTTTCGTCAGTTTTCCCGTGTGCTTGGTTTTGATAGCTTTTCGTAATTGTCTCTGCAAGTTGACTCCATTGATGGTGTGTCGCTTTTGAAGATAGTCAATAAACATCTCAAAAAAAAAAAAAATGAAGCCACCACTTTCGCTACCAATGAAAATAACTTAGCCTTCTTTGGAGCAGGTGTTTTGTACTGCATGTCGCTGGCTCATCATGGGTTAGGAAAAGTTCAACTAAACTAGCTGCATCTGCCTCAAAAAATGTCATATTTCCTATGCTATGATCAGACTAGTGCACTTTCCATCATGTGTCAGAAGACGTGGCACCCATCGAGCAGAGAGTCCACTTCATTATGCCGAATATGTTCAACTATCTCATGGGATATGCTAATAGAAATGGATTTATACTCAATCGACTGTCATTCATCCCCATTTGGTGAACACGATCAATGTTTTCCTCGATGGTGGCAGTTGGCATGACGTCCAGACCTTAGATGATCTTGAAGAATTACCCTTCCCTTCCTAAATGCAGCTACCCTCTTTTGCAATATTGATGAAGCTGTAGCATCATCCCATAGTTTATTAAACATGCCAGCATCAGTTTTCGTTGTGGGTTAAACTCTTTTTTGTATAACACCACGACGCCAGATTTTGTCCATTTTAAATAGACTTACTACTTTTGAAGTATTCGTTGAACATTCATATGTCAGTTAGAAAGAAACAATGTAGTTATTAATAAGAAGAGTTAGAATTAATACACGTATAATGCATTCTACCGCTGCCTATACCCGATGGTGTAATCACCTTTAGTGATCCGGTTCTCAGGGTCGAAGGACGACGTTTTAACCACGGGACTAAATCTGCGCTGGTCAATAGTGACGCTGGTCCAAGCTGGTTGTTGGCCGCTGGCCGCTTATATACACACCAACTCTGCCTACGTTGTGTTCTTGATCTCAGAGCAGTGGAAGATTAAATATCGTCGTAATCTCAACGCTGGTTCAAGCCGTGGCGGGTGCTATATTAAGGAAGAAAAATATCTTCACGACGAAAAATAAAATGAAAGTTTCATGAGGTTAATCTTCAGCTGGTTTATATAGCTATTGGTACAAGAAAAAATAACCCTCGTCAATCTCTTTAGTGACACTGTGCTTCGCCTAATAATTTGGGTTCAATGATCTTTAGAATCAGAAAATCTAGAGGCAGCTGACGCGGATTCCGGAAGCGGTCGATGCGGGTTCTCAGCCCAAGTCTTCGAACTCTCAAAGCTATCTGCTTATATGCATTCCGGCCCAAAACTTTCGTGGGGCCGAAGTGTTCTTGGGATTCGTTGATTCTTCAATTTCCACATTATTCTAATAAGGATTCTTTGTTTCTTATTTCTCCTTTCTTAATCAACTTTCCGAATTTTGAGAAGTACCCACCTTCTTGGGATCAGTTACAAGGATTGCGCCTTCCCTAAATGCGGCCTGCTTAACTTCACATCTCGAACCACTCCACACAGACGGCGCTAAATCCTTCCCCTTCCATCTGACCTCTCAGGGCTGGCACAGCTGTCTTTATGACAATTCTAATTTTTAAATCGTGTGGACGAAAGGGCTTAGCTCACGCCAATCATTAATTTTAGGTCTCCTGCCTCCTCCAGGTAGAGATAAAATTATCTCTCCATTCTTGAACTTATTTATGTCCAGCGAAAACACAAACCAGATCACCCTCACGGCAATTACAAGGTCTGTTTTCATAACTTCGACCCTAAGAAAATAATTTCTCAAGGAAAAAATAAAATGGTTCTCCAAATTTGTATTCGTCCGCATGCCAGGACTATCAATTGATAAGAAAAATAAACTTTAGGAGCGAATAAATCCAGACAGTGCCATTTTCACCAAGGAAAATGCATTCACTCTCTTTCTCTCTTCGCTCCCTTCTCTCTCTCTATCCCCTCTCTCTCTTTCTCTCTCTCTCTCTCTCTCTCTCTCTCTCTCTCTATATATATATATATATATATATATATATATATATATATATATCTTCCAGGTTACATTCTATTTTGGGCTTAAACCTTTTCTGCTCGGATTCAATATTTAACCGACAAATGATCTCTATGTCACACATGGAATATTTTACATCTCTAACCTCGCTTCTTCATAGTTAGCCTATTAACTTTTCAGTCCACCCTCAGACATTGAAGAACTTGATCAAGAGAATGTCTAGTTGATCCGATCTTATCACATGCTAGATTGGTTGGCGACTTCAAACATAAGTGGCGCCTGGTAACATGCGTGAACGGTGTTTATTGCGACGTGATTACAAATTGTATAACATTAGAAAAAAACTAAAAGTTAAAAATATGCCGAAATAGAAATCAGTGACAGGGAAAATATGATTGACGGCTGATCGCACTGATGGCTAATTAGTTCAAAGCGGCCGAAAATACAGCACATATACATTCTAGAGAGTCTCGCCAATGGTTTCAGAAATTTTATGCAACTGCACTAGCTAGCAAATACTTCAGCAATTCACCTTCCCTCTCAATCCTTTCACCTAGTATCGTTTTAATGGCGAAGGGAGGCTTATTCAGGCTTTCTTTGACGAGTGGGAAAACATTAAGTAATCACTAATCAAACTACACTCTTGTGAATTGACAACAGAAAATTCAGATGAAATAGTTAATAATTAAATTACCAGCAGCGATAATTTGGTTTCACTCATGATCATAAAAAAATACTACCGACTCAGCTAGTTGTTTGGAAAACATTGCACTGAATTTAAGCCAGGATGATTTCCGGTAACATCTGTCATCTGAACTGCCTGTCAATCGTCCTGATATGTCAACTGCTAGTTCACGTTACGTTTAGAATCGATTACTGTTCTCCCATAAATTCACTTTATACACTACACTCAAAAGTGATATAATTCTTAACATCCATTCGAATTAACACAGAAAAATAACGAAAGTCGCCGATAGTTGTGTTAGCCACGAGTCATCGTGACCGAAGTTCTGGGCATATTCACTTTGTTCAAATTATTGATCACACCAGATTTGAGATTTCTCCGAAAAATTCTGAGGTTTGCTCAGCATAGTTGGAGAATAAATCACCGGGGGGGGGGAGCTCTCTACGTGTTCAAATAACGGAAAAGTTTCTGAGCAGGTCCCTGCAATAGGGATGGATTAAACGCCTTAGGATATGAGTGTTTCCAAAATCGAGAAGCCGTTCATAATGCAGCCGTGCTGCATATACGATAATGTGCATTCACATGTATGTCTTTGAGTATATTCTCTGTGTATACAAATGCATGTGAATATACATGTTGTTAGAGTGCATACACGTGACAATGAGATTTTTTGCGCATCTCATTTTGGGTAGGCCCGTCACATTTTTTTTTTTTTTTTTGGCATTTAAAGCACATTCACTCCTTCAGATTTCTCGAAAGGGATATCTGCTCAGTTTCATATCCCAAAAGCTTCGAATCCAAATAACTAAATAAGTGGATTACCTCCTCGTTTCCCTAATAATTCTTGTTACATATTTCCCCTCCTAGCTATTGTCAGGCATCGCAACTCGGTCTTTTTGGCGATTCATATCTGTAGTACATGTTTATATCTCTCATGAGTCGTCTATTAGAAATGAACCTCCTATTCACAAGACTTCTTTCTGTTACCTGCTTACTGATTAGGATTCATTTCGTGACTTTCTTCAAGACGCCCCTTGGATTGATATTAAAAACCTTCCCATTGAGAATTGTACAACAGATGTTTCTTCTTGGCTTAAAGCCAATATAAATATAAATAATATATACATATATAATTTGCTATCCCTTATAGTTGTTTAATCTTCAAACGATATGGTTTCTGTTATTTGGTTCTTTGGTTCTTTGTTTCAGCTTCTGTAGAGATAATTCACGAGGTTCAAGCAATATTGTTCCATTCTAAGATCTGCACACTTCATTTGCTCGAAGCTATTTTAACCATTGATCTGAGAAAGTGGTTGTACACAACTTACCGTTTAGATATTTATAAAGAACTAGCAGCATGGCCCTGCGTTACCTGTGCTTGATTCAAAAATCGTACGACTCATACAGCAATCGCTATCACTTGACTTAAAATATTTTTGCCCTTCCTTGCCTTTAAAGGAGTGCCATTTGCCGTGCTGATGTTGCCACATGCCTTACTTCTTGCCTATCTCACACTGCGAATTTTTTTCTAAGCTCTATACTAAACATTAAATCTGTTACGAAAAAAGAACTAAACAAAATGAACACAAAACGATCAGCTTTTAAAAAAAGGACTCGTAACTGGAAAAACCGAATGAAAAAAGAATGTTGACAACAAATACTTTTTCACACCCAACCCAGTTCTGCTGAATCAGAATCAACGTTGAGTTTAAGCAAGCAAATGAGCCAATTGGAGTAAAGTGCCATGCAGATTTAAATTTTTCCCACTTGTGATGAATGCAGCTATCGATTTTTTTGCATGCTAGCATGATAGTTAACATTCGTGTCAGTCATCTGTTGGCTCTCACGCTGGCCAATAGAATCTTCCTGCCTATCCGTGGCAGCTAGCTATTGGCTCTCACTCTGGCCAGTACAAAATGGACGCAAACTACATGAAAACTGCCGTAGAAACATGAAAAAATCGATTATTTCCACTATCGATAGGAATTGGGAAATGCAATGTCGGTCTTGGGCTTTCTGCTAACTGCATGTAAATTTTGGTGTAAATCCGTCGGAAATTGCGGCCGTACATGCGTTATACACACACACGCACATCCTAACTTTTATAGATAGAGATATTGACGCCATACAATGACTTCCAGGAGAAAGCCTTGATCTGATGAGGCTATTTAAGAACATGATCCATGTTTTGTGATTAATGTTTTAGATTTGTAAAGATTTGCAGTATTGTGCGAAACGACAACTAGCGGAGTTTATTTGCCACTCAATTTCTTTATCTCCTCTTTTAAATTTGTTATCACAAATACGGGACAATTCAAGTACCTCAGTGTTAGTATTTACTAACTCAACATCGTTAATTTTTATGGCGGATTCAGCGTAGGCGCCATTATTGCTTTCATTTCAATTCCTGATCATATATTCTGTTTGTTTGTTTTTTTCCGTTAATACAAAGAAAATAATTCTTACTATCTAAAATAAGTTCCGAATTTAAATAATGCCCAAAGGGTTGATAAACCGTAAAAGGACAAATCAATCAATCGACCTTTTTTCTTTAGAAAGGTTTATCTTCGATCCTATTAGAATATTGGATAGAGTATTTATATTTATTTTCAATATCATTCTTATCCCATCTATGAATACATATGTCATCGGAATATTTTGGTTCTCTTTCTTACAGTTTGCCGGCCATTGTCACTGAGCGTACAGGGAAATTGTCATCCTTCCTCCTATGCCATCCTTCTGGAAATGTCTTCTCACGAAAATTGACTTCCGCAGAAACCATAGCTCGGGAATCGGGGCTGGACATTGGGGATCCAGGGACAGCAATAGAGGACCGAAACAGTGCGGAAAGGGATTGTCAATATAGTTCCGACCAAGTATAGAAAGATAGAAGGTTGATAATGATATTGAAGTTCGGAGGAGACACTGTTTGCTATTAGCAAATTCGTTTGGGATATGGTAAGAAATTAAATTAATTTACCAGAATTCATTCGAAAATCGAGAGAATGGTCCGTAATATAATGGAATATGCATACACCTGTGTTCACCCTCACTGGAATATGATTGGCTGGTGTCCGTCATAAATACTGACGGGCGTGTAGGAGAGTCAGAGAAAGAGCCTTAGTCTGAGAGCTAAGTCTATAACGACGCCCATTGGACTACGCCATTGATCTACACTTTTTACCTGCGACTACGACGCGTACTAGTCGATTACTGCTACCTTATTCTACATGGTTATAGTAGCCAAAACTACTTATCTACTTTGTTCAAATATATCCTTTTCCGGGACATATCACTCCGTAATATTACCGGTCCTAACCTAGCATATCAACTTTAGTCACATTCCCACCGCCGTGACCTGACTTCCTGTATCTTTTATGTAAGTATTTTCACGTTAATGGATCTAATGAGTTCTCATCCTTGATATCTTCGCCGCATTAAGCGTCACTGGCAACTAGGCCTTATCGTTTTACTGTTGCTATCTCTCTCTCTCTCTCTCTCTCTCTCTCTCTCTATATATATATATATATATATATATATATATATATATATATATATATATATATATAACCGTAAGTTGTATTCTAGTAGTTTCTTTTCTCTCACTTCTCACCATCTCACTTCTCAAATTAGGCTACCATCTTCTGCCTTGCTGAATCCTGTTCTTTTATTCACCTTTCTTCTCACTAAAGTCTTCTCATTTTCTTTCACACTCAGTAACAACTTCGTTTCTTAGTGTCATTAACGTTTCCCTTAGAGCAAAATGATGTTTAAATATTTAAAAAATGAGGTTGCCTTTTAAATGATATTATTATAGAAATTCACTGCAATTTTTTTTAACTTCATAGCAAATTTTTCCGCTATAATGAGTTGAATAATGGAATATATTGCAAATAAAGATGAAATAGGATAGACACATAATAAGGCTCAAGTATCCTTCAACTGGCATCCTACAAGGTGTCACCTTAGGAAAAATCAGATAGATGGAAAATGGATTGAAGACATGCCGGCGTTGATTGAAAGTTCCTGGACAGAGATTCTGACATCCGCACGCACTAAGATGGTTTGGGGTTCAGCTTGACAATGATCTTACTACCCTACTCGATCATGGGACTGATAAAGATGATGTTCCTCATCATCATGTACTAAGTATATACCTATAGAATGCGCACGGAATTCCATTCCACACTGATGTTGTTACATGCAAGTATTTAAATAACTATCACTTCTGAAATTTCCCGTAAGCGGGAGGTTACACTTGCCAACATTTTAAGAAATAATTCATTTTGCAACGGGTACATTTTTTAAAAAAAATTAAACAATACTGCCTTCGGGCAGATAAAAAGATAAAATAAAACAGACTTGCAGTAAAGATTTGCTTAAGCCATTTTTTTTTTTTCTTTACGGATTTTTTTTTTTTTTTGCAGATATAATATATTTTGCTTTTTCTAAAAAATGACATTTTGAGGCTCGCTTCTTTTCGAAAAAAAAATGAAAGAAAATTTTAAAGTGGAATACAAAACTGTGTCTATAAAATGGAGGTTCCATTTATAATGTCAAAATGGAACCAGAAATCGAGTTCATCCTCTCAGACGAAAAGTACAACTGCGATTTATTTTTGATCACTTTTTGACTTCAGTATTTTAGAATTATAAATATTATGGAATAACGAAAAAGAACTGCTAATTATATAAAAAATAAACTCAAATTAAAAGATCAGCATATCATTTTTATTTGATAGTAACCCAGAAGCCGCCCTTCGGGTGTACTTTAGGCTTCTGGGTCTTCGGACCTTTACTTTCAGCGTCCTATGTACGTAAAAGTTATAAGAAATTAGAAATAATAAAATTATTTTATAATAAAATTTTTTATAATAAAATTATTTTATCTTTATTCAACACCTTATTTCGGCATAATCTTTCTTCGTATACACAACAGATCTCCGTAGTTTGTTTACATTTATTTTGCGTGCAATTTTTTTTTAAATTACCATTTATATGATCCCTTCACATAAAGTCACCCTTAAAAGACATTATGGAACCTGAACTATGTAATATTTCGAATACGTCACAATAAGCGTGTTAGATAAAGGAAAAACATATGGGCAACGTAACACGCCCCGCTTAAGTTTTAATCTATCGGTACCCTTCTAGATGATGAGTGCACTCGGGTCGGAGACGCGATCCGTCTTGGACTCAAATTATGTGAGCGTCACTGATGCAGATGTAGAGCTTTCATCGATGATTTTGGTTTGCATCCTCTCTCCTGTCGTCGTAGTGCCGGCCGCTTTCCACGGCATGCAGCAATAAACGACATCATCATCATCATCATCATCATCATCATCATCAGAGGTTTGTATGCAGCTGGGTTTCTTTCCCAAATCGAGCCCGTAGGCGTCGACCACGGTGATGGAAAAATGGGTAAGTCGTTGATTTGGGATGCGACCTGTGCGGATACATTTTCAATCGGTTATTTGATGAGGTCCGTGATTGAGCCGGAGTCCGTCGCCCGGGACGCACAGATGAAAAAAAAAAATAGTTAAATATTCTTCTCTTGCTGATAGATATATATTTTTTTTACTCCTGTGGCAGTGGAGACTTCAGGGGTTATTGGCCCTCGTTCGATGGCGTTTCTTCAGAGGATTGTCACGATTGCGTCTCGATTAAGGGACGAGCCTCGCGAAACGGAGTGGCTCTTGCAGCGTGTCTCACTGGCGATGGTGCAAGGTAATGCTTTCTCCATCATTGCGGCAGGCAGAGAATAGCAAAAACAAATTGTTTATAGTTTCTGGAATTGTCATCATTAGTCAACTGAACTTGCTTTGTTTCGATAAATTACAATATTTTGACGTCAGAATAAAAAAAAGTTTCATTAAAGAAAAAATGTAAAAAAATTACGGTTTAATTAGACGATATCAATTGAAATTGCGACGAAAAACGAAATTATAGTTAAACCTTTACTAAATAATTATTTTTTCAACCTTTCATTCAGTCGATATTTGAATTTAACTTTAAATGCTTTATTTATTTAATTAATTTTTAATCGCCTGTAACTACAGTAGTTAGTACCTGTTAGTTGTTTATGATTCACCGAGATCGAAAAACGGATGAACGGACAGACACTGCGTTTCATAGATATACTCCAATTTCTGGCACTTCAACAGGGTGTAATCGTTAACAAACTTGTCTCTCTAGATCAATTACGACGGAATAGCCACACTGGGTAACCCTTGCATTCGCCTTAGAGACATAGCTAAACTAAACTTAAAAAATCACCTCTTTGGCACTTAGACGTGGTGCAATGTTTTACAAGTTTGTCTCGCTAAATCATTTACGACTGAGCATTGAGTTCGATCCTCACTGGATACTCCCTACTTTCGGCGTTGTTCCACATTTAAGTTACGCTTGGAAAATCCCTATACTGCAATTCCTAATGCATTTATATATATAGTTAAACCAAGAGAGCCAGGCAAACCTACCAAGGTTTTACCTAAGCGGATCGTCAGGGAATGTTGGCTCCTTTACTAACGGTCCGTTTAAGTGAAACCTTGGTAGGTTTGTCTGGCTCTCTAGGTTTAACTAGGTCTGCTCTACTTACCGTATTGAGCACTTTATTTAGTTATTTTGCTTACTCTTATCGGGTTTTTTTTCTTTGGTCTATGGACTTGCATGCTAGAGGATTATTTTCGGCTAACGTACATGTACTTGGTTCTTTCTTTTTTTATACCTTTTTTTTCCCTTTGGTATTGGTTTGATTATTCACAAATCAAGACACCGAAGGTTTTCCGAAGGAGTACAATTTCTTATACTTATAAGATTATTACTACTAATATATACAGTGCGTCTCAAAAATAAAAATATAAAATAAATCCATTAATTCTTTATAAATTGCTTTGTTTACGTTTTGGATGCGAAACTGAGCAAATATTGGCATTCGAGAAAAAATATATGAATGCGTATAAGGGAAATCAGAGACTTTGGTTTCTTTTACAAATTGAGACGTAGGTTCAATTCTTGTCGGAGAGCAACTTTTCTGTATTAGGATTTCTTGAATGTGCAGAACGATAGATGTAATACACACAGTTTAAAATACACGTGTCGTCTATTTCAAATACGAGTATCGTTTGAAGTAATAAAATATAGGATTAAGAATTAATGCAGTAATTTCTTTGTTTACGTGAGCTTTGCTAAAACTTAAAACACTCTGTAGCCGAGTGGTAAAACTCGCTGGACCAAACGTTGTTTTTTTTTTCCTACAAAGGGAGAAAGAGCATCGATCCCTGTCGCAGAGTACATTTTTTGAGTTCAGAGGACGATAAATGTAATACACATATACAATTCAGATTCGCAAATATTTCTAGTCAGTAGCCTCGATAACAATTTGAAACATAAGCGTTACTTTCCATCCAATAACCGCTAGAATAATGCAAGAGGACTTGCTACCCACAATGCATCATTGAGCAACATATATAAATAGTCGAGCCAACACACAACACCCATGGCCTGATGATTGCGTTGAACTAAGAAACAGATTGTTGCCGTTGGGTGTTGACTTCAGTCTCCACTTTTATATTTACATACGCTTTGAGAACTTTAACCCATATATATAGGGTATCTTAAAATATTATATTTCATCATATATATATATATATATATATATATATGTGTGTGTGTGTGTGTGTGTGTGTGTGTGTGTTTAGGCAGCATATTTTCATTCAAACATATTTGGTTAAATAATTTAGACGTATTATATATATATATATATATATATATATATATATATATATATATATGTGTGTGTGTGTGTGTGTGTGTGTGTGTAAGAATATATACATACATACATATATATATATATATATATATATATATATATATATATATATATATATATATATATACATTTATATATATATATATATATGTATGTATGTATGTATGTATGTATATATGAAAATATATTTTCTTATATAAATATACGGTTTATTTTAATTGTATTTTTACCTGATGCAGGAATAAAAACAGTATTTCTTTTTTGGTATCTCTCGGGCAAAAGAGAAAAAATATAAAAGAATTATCACGAAATTGATATTCCGTGCGGAGTCCCACTTTTCTCGAAGTAGAGCCCGCTGTTCCAACCCCAAAATTAAACGTGCAAATGCCTCATCGAAGTTGATATTATTAGCATCTGACCTTGAATTTAACACAATTGAAACTGATGCGGTGTTTACCTCATCGTGCGGCAAACAAAGAGCGCGAAATCCACATTCGAATAAACTCGGAAATAACTCGATTGCTACGTTTACTCTTCATCGGTTAACAAGCAGACCTCGTTTCTATTTTTCTTTTTCTTTTTTTTTTTTTCTTTTTTAATATGCGAGAAATATCACCTGCGATTTAGAAGTTGCCAAAAAAGAAATGTGTTTGTTTGTGGATTCGTTTCGACTGACTCTAGAAAAAAAAATTAATTATTAAATATGCCATTATTATTATTATTATTATTATTATTAGGTTGGTTCAAAAATAATGACGTAATAATGTCGTTTTTTTGACGTATTTTTAACGTCAAAAAACGACATTATTATTATTATTATTATTATTATTATTATTATTATTATTATTATTTCCTTGGATTTCTGTTGTAGATATATTTCCTTCTGGATCCCAACCAGAGACCTAAGGTCAGAAAAGGCTTCCTGGCATTTTCCACTGATCGCACACATTTTACATGGATAAAGCTCTTCGCAATATGTGAGTTGTACTTGTGAGTACAATTTCTTTAAAGCATGGACTACTAGGAAACCCTTCAATGAATTTATTGAAATAGTTTCTGATCATTCCGAAGTTTCCAAATAACTGGAATTACCGATGTCCTCATGTTCCACTTTTGTTAGATTTCTACTTCAAGATACCTGTATTTTGAGAGCTTTTTTGAAGATTTTCAAAGATATATTACAATCCGCAGGAACTGCCATGTCAATAAGAAAGCACATTCTGTTCTTGTGGTCTTTGATCACAATGTCTGAGCGATTAGCTTTGATTGTTATGTCTGGGTGTATTGTAAAGTCCCATAAAATTGTTACATGTTGTATTTCTGTAACTAGGCCTGAGTGATGTCCGAAACCATTTTCTTGCCGTTTCTTTCCCATATTATTAGGTTGGTGCAAAAATAATGTCGTTTTTCTTTTGAAGTTGAACGTCAAAAAAACGACATTATTTTTGAACCAACCTCATATTATTATTATTATTATTATTATTATTATTATTATTATTATTATTATTATATTTCCTTTGATTCTTCTGTATAACCACATTTCTATTGCTTCATGTCTCTTCATTTGCGAGGAGACAGTCCAGCATTCACTGCCATATAGGAGGACTGATATTACGTAACAGTTCAGTACTCTTTTCTTTGTTCCTAACGAAATGTTCCTGTTTCTTAATACTTAGCTTTTAGAAGCCATCTTTCAATACGCCCATACGCTTTCCTATTTCAGGGTCGCACTTTGCGTCCTTTGTTAAAGCATTTTTCAGATATTTAAATTGTTCTACTTGTTTTATTTTAACAACACCAATTTGTAATTTGGATGTTAGACTGTCTCTTTTGCTGGCAACTATGCATTCTGGATTTCTACAATTAATGCACAGTCCTTTCTTCCGACTTTGCTTCACTATATTCTGTTGAAGTTCTTGTGATTTTCTTTCTGTGTCTGATATCAACCCTTTGTCATCAGTATATCCTATGTTTTAAGATTGTGGCCGCCAAAAATGAATCCTGTTTGAACTTCTTTTTCTCTCGAAATCGCTTGTGTAGAATAAGTCCGGTGAGAAAACCCGACCTTGTCTAACAGCCCTTTCTGTTTTTGTATATTTGCTCAATTCTTTTTTTGTCCGTATGCTGGTGGTTTGCTCCCAGTACATGTTTTGGATTTAATATCCTTTCCAAATATGTTAATGTTACTTAGCAGTTCCAATGGCTCTATTTACATATCACAATACAATCTCTACAAAGTTATTTTTTGCAACATCCTAGTGCTCCAATGACTGCTGATACTCTAATTACTTTCTTTGCTAGTACTAACTAAACTTTCAGAATTTTATACGTTAAATCCTTATAGTTGACGATCTTCTTTTCTTTGGGTTCAATTATCATTTCCAATTGACTTCTGTCAGGCAGAAAATGCTTCTCTTCATGTTTATTCAACAGGACTATATCTGGTTTCCTGTGATATAAGGTTGCCATTGTATGTATCGAAATTTCACAAAGAATTTTCCTCCTGCTATTCTCCTCTAAGTTGCGATTCGCTCCTGCTGTTACTAGAAAAGTAATTTTTAATAATTAAATAACATTATTATTATTTGTAGTAGTGGTAGTAGTAGAAGTAGAAGTAGTAGTAGTAATAGTAGTAGCATTTATCATAGAATGCAAAGATCAGTAGGCTATACGTAGTAATCGAAGTCCAGAAGAAATAGGTTCTAACCGAAACAAAACTGCTAACAAACTAAATTTGGTACCGCTGGAAAGCTTCGTGAAATTATTTACGCACATTTTAGTACAAGTTTGTCAAGCAAGGATATGGCTTTCTATCCATCTAGTATCGCCAATATTCAGTAACAAGTGCATTGACGAAAACTTTGAGCCATATTGGAAGAAAATGTTTGAAGGCATTTGCAATCTGAACCCACGACACCGCTTTCCCAGATCATAGAAGGAGGATATAATATTATGCGTCATGAAACAAACTTTTACACTCTTATTTCTCTGTCAGGCTTATCAAAAATATTTAGGTGGAAGCTTACATTTTCACAAGATAAATAAAAGGATCTACCATCTTTGGGATACTATCAGCATACCAAAACGATTATGTAATAGCAAATTGCTTGAAACTTGTAAGATGAACAGAAATAAGTCTGCTTATTCTCCGATGCTTACCGTCTACTTCGTGGGAAATTGTCAAGAAGTCATGGACAACAAGTGATATGTCACACTTACAAAATTTGAATCAATTCTGGTCCGGTGCTTCTTCTAGTTATCTAGAAACTGTTGACAGAATCCAAAGAAGAATATTCAATGTCATCGGTCTTGTTCTGGCATCTCGGCTTCAGACATTTTTCCATCGCCGTAACGCAGCATTTCTGTGACTTTCCTACAGATATTTTCATAACAATTTTTCTAATTTTCTTTTTGATATTTTGAATCTAAGCGCAATACTCGATTGGCAGCTTCGTCTCATAATTTTACTATTGAAATTGGTGAATGTGGACGTAAGCACTATGCTAATAGTTTATTTTCTCGAATTTGTCGCTCGCAGAAATCTCTTCCGGCTTTTGGCTTTCCTGTCAACAATGATCTTCAAAAATTTCAACGGAACCCCAATCTTCATCTTCTGCATTTTGAAATCCTGTTCATTTATTGTCCATTCTGTTTCCCTCGCTACCCCCCTTGCGTCTTCGTGGCTTTATCGCTAAGCAGGTTAAACAACAGTCTCTCAGTACGGAGAACCCATTAAAAGCAACTATCGTGAGCGTGATAGCCATCAGAGATAGGAAACGGCTGATTTGGTATGTAGTTGCATTTGATTAGCGAAAGATGCCTTGCAAAACTAGAATTAGAAACAAAGAAAAGTATGGTATACACACTGTAATATCATTCCCCCTATATGTCAGTAAATGTTGGATGAGGAGAAGATGAGGTAATAGAAATGTGGCTCTCCAGAAAGATACGAGGAATACCATGGATGGAAAATGTGAACAATATGAAAGTATGAAGACAAAATGGTAACAAAAGGAACGCTTATTCTTAGATCCAAAGAGAGGTAGTTAACAATTCTAGAAAATGTCATGAGGAAGAAGTCTTGGAGTTTTAAACACTCAGAGAACATAATGACGTCAAAAACGGCAACAGGAAACGGTGCATAACATACTTAAATAATTTGTGTAAATCGATGACAGAATCTAAACGCTATTAACTATTGATTTTGTTTTATCATTTCACCCAAGCAAGGCAATAAAGACACTATGACGCAAAGAGTTAATGAATGTTAGAGAATATGAGAAAAACTACTATTAAGAAGAGGGGGCAATAAAAGAACAGGAATTTAAAAGACAGCAGATAAAGATTGACATTACATTAAAATTTTTGAAAAATTTGACTGGGAAGAAAGAAACCGGAAGAGAGTCCCAGAAGCGGAAAGTCCATCAGGAAAAATATTAGGTTGGTGCAAAAATAATGACGGTTTTTGACGTATTTTTTAACCGTCATTATTTTTGCACCAACCTAATAGCATGAAAGTATTTATAGAAAAGTCACAGGGAAGATACGTTACGGTTGTGAGAAAGTGACTGAAGAAGAGATGCCAGGTCAGGACCAATAACATTGCAGATTCTTATATATTATCAAGAATCTCTAAACATATGGCACGGGCACCAGACCAGATGTGGCAGCAAGGACAAATAGTACTTCTAAATATGTAAGATAAATTATGGCGACATATATTTTCTAGCACGACACAGTGAACCCGTTTTCCTAGTTGCAGACTTAGCAATTGTTTCGATATAATATTTCCATTTTATGTCAGCTGAAAACATTAGCCTGCGAAGGCGAAATTTGTAACTTTACTAGATGTTTGCATCAACCATGCTGATGGACGGTGAAAAGAGACTGGTTTCGTTTTTTTATTTTTAAAATATTCTTAGTTTTGTTTGATTTGGTTTATTTTGTTTTACGGCATAGTAACCTCAATGGGTTATTTAAGATGAAAAGAATATGTATTCTTTGTAAGAAATCTGTTTGTAGATCAGGTTTCATTGACGTATTTTTGTGAAAATGTGTTTTCGTCGAGAGTCAAATGTATTACTGGGAATAATTTTGGGTAATTTGCTTTTTAAGTCCCGCGCTAAGTAACTAATAAAAATTTACCAAATAGTTATATTTAGGTGTAAATTTACATGCTTAATTCGAAAATAACAAAGAAATTTTGATAAAATCTACCGTTTTGGAATTATCGACAATATATAGTACGAACTCATTTGCGTCGTAGCCTTTACTGTCGGTGTTTGCATATATTTGGTGCAGAATAATCTTGATTATTGCGCACGCATTAAGTCCTCAGTTGCACAGTAATTGAGTCAAGTAAGAACCGTAAAAAGGTAAGTTTCGCGTAAATCTAATCAGCAGCAGAATATATGCAAACAACACCAACAATGGCTGCTGGGCTTTAACGCGAATGAGTCCGAAATTTTATTGTCGATAACTTCTTTGTTATTTTCGAATTAAGCGTGTACTTGCACTTAAATATACATATTTGTGAAATTTTTATGAGATACTTAGTGCGGGGCTTAAAAAGCAAATTACGTATAATAATTTTTCTTCAAATATATACAATTTCTTACCCACAGACAAAACTTTGCTAGAAATATTGAAACGAGCTACATTAATTATTTCCACCAGTTCAGACATTAACAGTTAGCTACGCCACGTACACCGGATCGACTCATCTTGCTATCTTCTTATTCCATTAGTAAGGAAGAAGTTCAGACAGATTATTCCCGAGAACTATTACCTTGTTGACCAGAGTGCTTAGAGAAAGCTTCACCGATTCTTACGATCATGTCTATGATCAACTATTATCTATTCGACATATCCTCAGAATGTACACTTCTTTTTTCATCCGATTTAGGGCCATATCATGTTGAAACATCACTTCCGCTATGATCACAAAAATTAAGCTACGTCGAGCCTGGTCGATAGCGATATGAGTGACCGCTTGTTTGGATGTACGGGCAGTATAAAGGGCTTACGGTCCACATCACGTTCAAACGCTCGTTCCTGTACCATCACCGAAGTTAAGCAACGTCGACCCTGGTCAATACTTAGGTAGGTGACCGCTTGGGAATACCAGGTGCTGTAAGTTTGGATGAGCGGCTGGTGCAATGGTTAATGGCACGAAATTGTTAATCGGGAAACCGATTTCCGTTGGATTAATTACCTTGACATGCGCAAATACTCTTGGAAAAGGCATGAAACCGTCTCTCCCCAGGTATGTATTAATTAGTAAGACTTGTATCACTAAATTCTTATAATTCCCCACCCCCAAAAAGTAATTTTACCGCCTAAAAATATTTTCTAGATTTAAATAGCCTGCAAAGGATTAATAAACCAGAGAAATCAAATCAATCAATCATAAAACAATTATGTCCTCTCTTTACGATCTAACCATGCACGTATTCAGTAATCTCCCACCTTCAGTGGCTCTTGGGCCTTGCATTAGATGAACATTAGTATAAAAGCAGAAAGTATTTCAGTGGAAAAAGTGGACTATTATAAGTTCATTTTTACACTAATGCCCTTGAGAAAGGTATGAATTATATCTCTTCTCCAGTCCCCTATGTATGGGTTAAACAACAGAGTAGAGAGGACTCACCAGCCTTGGATGTCAACCAATCTAGAACAAGTAAATCTCTGAAATCGAAAAAGTGGATAATGCAACTGAAACCCACTGTAGTTTGGCAAGATATAATGTCAACCCACAGATAATGAAGACAAGAAATTATCTCTTATGTCATGAAAGGACACGGCATAAAAAAAAGATTTGGTGAATAATCAGTAATAAGATTTGTACGTATATTCACTGAAAACTGATTATCAGCAAATAGGCTTTTATCATCCAGTCAATCGACAACTGTGTTCAGATTTGAACTGAAAGAAAACTTTCTCTAGCCTCGTTTTTATTTTGTTTCTATTTACAAAAAAAGAAAAACAGAAAACAACCTTGCAAATGTTGCATACCTTTCTCTTCCATTTATAGATTAACCTAAATATTTACCCTTTTTGTTTTGGTATGCATTCATTTCGCTTCAGTAAAGGTTAAATTTAACAGTATCTCGCCTGAAACGAATGGTGTCTTCCATGTTTTATCTTTTTTTTTTTCTCCGATTCTATTGAACCTTGTAACATGGCCGCCAATCTGCCGCAAACATGAAAGCTTCATAACGAATGTGACCGAGTTGGGTTGATTCACACTTATTCTAATTTAAATGACATTCAGTATTTCAAGGGTGAATTTCTTTTTCTGCTTAAAGGCAATTATCCCTCTTCTGTCAAAGCAACAATTTTTCATTAGGCATATCGAAAAGCATTAGTAGTAATGTATTCCATTAGCTTGTAGACATTTATCACTTTTATATTTGATTTACAGTAGCTTAATTTTATGAAGCATTATATCGCAATATAAGAACAAATGTCCTCTGAGGAAGGCCCCATGCCTTGAGTGTCCGTTTGGACTTTAGCTCAACCCAGACATCAGGCGGAAATTGTGCATAAAGGCTTAAGACCGCATCATGTTCAAATATTGGTTCCCGTATTATCACTGAAGTTAAGCAACAACGAGCCAGGTTTGTACCCAGATGTGTGACCGGTTGAGGATAGCAGGTGCTGTAAGCTTGGACGTGCGGGTGATGTAATGAATAATGGTCCGGAATTTTTAATCGAAGAGCCGAGTTCCAATTGACGTCGGATTATTGATATTCACTTACGTGTAAATACTCTCGAGAAAGGCATGAATCTATCTCTTTTGAGTTAATTTGTAAGGCATTTATCACGAAACAATTATTATATCGCAAAAAATTCATACAATCTAAAAATATTCCCTGGCTTTAAATAACCTGCAAGCGGTTGATAGGCCGTAGAAATCGAATCAAAGAATCAATTGTACATGCAATCCATCCCTGAAGATGCCGAGAAAATGGTCAGTTTCAAGCGTCCTGCTATCCTCTCCATTTGCAAGAGACAGATCAGACCGAAAATGGTGTACTGCTGCCATATATGGGCAGCAGCTCTCCAGTTTTACATTTTACACTAACGAAATAGTTCAAAAGCGTCGCCGCGACCTTGTAAGTGAGGAACCTGCCGCTCTAAAACCCCGCAGATGAAACGTGACAACACGTTATTTTCATGGAAAGGTTTCAGACGAATTACATTCGATAGCTCCATCCGGGACACTTCGACGCGGTGTACTGGTTAGCAAGCTTATCTCGCTAGATCATTTCCGACTGCGTAGTGAGTTCGATCCTGACTGGGCTTAGAAAATCACTGGCACCTTAAATTAGTGTCATCGTTAGAATGATTGTCTCGAGAGATCAATTATGACTGTGAATTCGATCCACACATTTAGCATTGTCCTACATTTAAGCTACGTTTAGAAAAATCATTTTGGGCACGTCGACGTGTTGCAGTGTCTAGCAAGCTTTACTTGACTGAACAGCTACGACTGAATAGTGAGTTCGATCCTCACTGGTTTCTCTATACTTTTGGCTTTGTGTCACATCTAAGCTACACTTAGAAATCGTTCCACCAATTTTAAGCTTCACGAGAAAAACCCGCCATTTGAGTCACATTGTAGCGAAACATCCTCATTCCCTTCGTATTGCCTTGATGAAATGGAAGTTTCACTCGAGAAGATTCTTCACACGAACCACTGCTATGTGGAACCGACACCCAAGAGGATGCTTCCCGGATTAAAATAATTTTAATCTATTCAGATTAGTGTTAATTAACCGTTATCTTCCTCACATATCTCCATAAACTCTGCTTTTTTTATTCTACAATATAAATATAATTTATAATGCTCAATTAACGAACAGAGTATTTTCTTAAATAAGTGTACCCATAAAAATTACATATAAAAAGAAAATATATTAAATATTTGCCGGATTAAATCTATTTCTTTCTATTTTCTATATAATAATTTAATCTAGTATTTTTTTATAATTGTGATTATAACTTAATCTAGTATTTTTTGCATATGTAGTTATTTATATGCAAACATCTCCCTCTCTTACCCTCTCTCTCTCCCCCTTTCTCTCTCTCTTACCCTCTCTCTCTCACCCCCCTCTCTCTCTCTCTCTCTCTTGTGGAGTTACGCCACTTATTTCCTAAAAACTGTCGCTAGGGGACGCTCCTTAAGCCTAACGACGGTAAGATGTAGGTGACCACGTGAAGAAATGCTACCCACACCTGGGTACGCACACCTTTAGTTGTCTATGTATGCCATTATTTTGTTAATACGTACATTATCGTTTATATATATATATATATATATATATATATATATATATATATATATGAGATTCAAACAAAAATGTTAAATATCGCTACATAATAGCTTTCATGTTTCAGCACTCATATTGTGCTTCCTCAGGCAATAATTAAAAACAAAACTAGTGTTAAAAAATTTATTTTGAAATTTCAAAAGCAGATAACAACAGAATAAAATTAAAATGAAACTTGTGGGCTTACACTGATTAACCTGTCAAACCTACGCTAAAAAAAGGGGAGAATTCTGATCATGGTAAAAAGTGGTCTGAAATTTAATCCTAGACAAGGTCATGAGTGGCACACAAGAAATTAATACAAACTATAAGCGGGTGGCAACCATGTATCTTAATTATGAAACAAATGTAACTTGTTCATTTTTATTAGAAGCTAACAGGAGAGGTTGGAAGACGATCAAACATATAGCTAATTGTAACATATACTTTACTTTATTTTTTATAGTTGATAATAAATACGATCCTCTAAAAATCAGTAAATGCAACTTAAGTGTTTAAAAATATAAAATAAAAAATTGTGTAATATTTATGGAAGATTTTGATAATGCCAACTAAACAGCAATACATAGATATATTAAATTCAAATAAACAAAATAAAATAATCATTCATAAAAGGTTCACCGCATTTTACTTATTATGAACATACTTCCAAACTTATAGTTTAACCATATTGTAAGGTGAAAGGTAAGTTATGCCTACAAGTTAAAGTCAATTCAATTTTTATCAGCAACTCTAATAAATTCAAATTTCTCACGTAAGCATAAAAAGCAAGTTTCATTTATGGATTTACACTTTCTAGCTTTTTATAAAACTTTTCATTTAACCGTAAGCGTTTTATATTTGTTCTTATCTCCCCCTCTCTCTCTCTCTCTCTCTCTCTCTCTCTCTATATATATATATATATATATATATATATATATATATTAACAACAATCCCCGTATAAAATATTAACCACGCCACTATTAGGATAATCCGATATATTTAAAAACAAAAATGAAAATCAGTTTCATCTTACCGGTGATCAAAAATGTATATCTATTCATATATAATTTATGGCTCTCTTATACAGGGTGTGCCTACAGTCTGGACAAATATGAAATCACATTAACTAGATTTTATTTACCTCCACAGAATAAAAATGGTTTTTTAGTCTGTGGTATGCCAAAGGAGAAAGTGTGCTCAATAAAAATCACAGATGCAACACATTTGATTGAACGTATAAAGAGTGAATGTGTTAAAATTGACGTCAGTGTGGAGTTATTGCATCTGGTTTAGGTGAATATTGTAAATTGCATCGACCTTTGCACCACAAGTAATAGAAAGCTATTTGAAGATGGTATTTGTTAATATTCCAATTCAATAAAATATTGTTGAAAATTACATTTCTTGAAAATATGCATTATTGCATATGCGTCCAGCATTTAGGAACACCCTGTATTACATCGAGCATTATCATATTAAGACCAGCACTCTGTATGTGATATATATATATATATATATATATATATATATATATATATATATATATATATATATATATATATATATGGGTTTTGTGTGTGAAAATATATAGAAAATAGGAAAGAACTGGTTAGGTAAATAATCCAATGTTCTTGAGTATTTTTGTTATTATTTTTTAAAAATATTGCTCGATACAAAAGTAGCGCATAAATATAATTATTTATTTAAAAATATGATTCTAACATGCTACATAAGAGTTCTCATGTTTTCAAAACAAGTAAGCTTACTTTAATTCGATTTAATTCAAATAATTATATTGAAGTTTCCGGCTCTTGTTTTGAAACATGAGAACTCTTATGTAGTGCGTTGGAATCATATTTTTAAATAAATAATTATATATATATATATATATATATATATATATATATATATATATATATATATATATATATATATACAGGGAGGCAATAATATTGCCATACAATTACTTACAATAAGAATTAAGACAAAGCAATTCATCAACAGTACAGAATTTTATTATTAAAATGGTTCTCGTTAATTTTGGTTAATGACAATAAAATACTATGGTAAAGAATAGCAAATTTATTGCGAATACTGTTCGAACTGCAAACCACCTGCTCTGCTTTGTTTATTATAAGAATCTGTATAGTGGCTTCATTTAAACGATATATATATATATATATATATATATATATATATATATATATATATATATATATATATAGTCTGAGTGAGAGAGATATGAACAGACTACGATAGGTAGATAGATAGATAGATAGATAGATAGATAGATAGATACTGGGTGTAACAGCAAAACAGTCCAAACAGCAAAATTGTTCAATTTTTCGATTAAGATCTGAACCGCTGTATCTTAGAATTGAATAAAACTATCATACTGGAATTCTCCGAGGTATTTATAATTCTACTTTGAGCCTTATCAATGTGCAATTTACTCTCCAAACTTAACAGAAGAATCGTGATGAAATCGATCATAAACGAAAGTGAAATATTTATCATTAATTAAGGATTGAAATGAAGTCCAGACATATATATATATATATATATATATATATATATATATATATATATATATACATATTATTCCATGATCATTTTCAAACTTATTCAACATGATCTTCGCCCTCTCTAACCTTCTAGCTTTCTGTCCTTGTGTAATAAGTTGCCTCGCACGCTTCACGTCAGATGCCTTTTATTTTCATACCTTTTTCCACTGCTCTTTGGACTGCCAAAGTTAAAACTCTTCTATCACCTGCCAAACGTCTTATGGATTGAGTTGGATCTTTTGTAATTATTCTCTTTAGCCCGAAATTGAAATGATGACCCCCTCTTCCTGTTGTGACCTCCTGATTCAGTTTTCCTCTCTACTGTTAACTATTTAAAACTTATTCTCTGTTCTCTTGATATTTCTTGAATGTATTTTGGAGATAAAAGTCAGAGTATGAATTTTAGAAGCATTACTGAAGTCCTGAACGATCTTTTCCCTCTCACCATTGTTCAGCTAAGAAGACACTGGGGTTGACACAAAACGATTTTAACATGTTGTCTTTCTAGCTGAACAGCTCAAAGTGGGTTTTCAATAATTCTTAACACAAATGGCGTCAAGATGGCTAAACGTCTTATTTGAAAACCTGGAAAAAAGAAACTCAATTAGTTTAGTGTTTTTTTGTTTTTTTTTATAGATATTAAGCATTATTCTGTCACACGATTTCGGCAATTTTGCTGTTACAACGGAGATTACTCACTGGGTACCTACTCTGGATTTTAGACGCTGACTAAAGTGAATTTCTCTTTTCCTTTATAGAGGACAAAATCATGAAATCTGTCTCTTGCCAACCTTCAATTACTTGTCAAAATATTTACTTTAAACGACTTGTTACCAACGATAGGAAAATACGCAAAAAATAGTTTTCCTTTCGTAGTCACGAGTAAATCAATGTGAACTTAAGATTATATTTCTTTATTTAATAACACAGGCTACAAATATTACAGAAAGCCAAGGGAAATTAAAAAAAAAATCAAAAAAATTCATAGAAGCAATAAAACTGCCAAGCCAATCCAGATGTTTATCAGTGCGTATAATTTTCCTTAGTTATTCAGTAAACATTTCTATCTGCGTATATATTTCCAGATATAAGTAGTTTTTCCCCCTTAGGTGTATACTATTGTGAATAGTAAATTAAATTCTTCTTTTTTTTTTTATTTGTTATTGACTTCCAAATCTATATAGATTTTCATATTTACTAAACTTAGCTAAGTATGGCATAAGATCGTTTGTAGGAATTAACATCCGATGATGTAACTGCCGATGTAACAGTTGGACTATATTACGTAGGCTGGAAGCTAAATAGTCGATTGTTATAATATTTCTGATTTCATTTTCTAGTCACAACATTATGTTAAGACCAAGCGTAACTCCAGTTCACTAGGTCTCTTTAGAACAGGTTTTGATCTCTACTACAGAACGAGGTTCTCATTTTAGTAGTGAGGATATCCAAGAGGATCAATAATTAATTGATTTTAATTAATAATAATAATCATAATGAATGCTTATTCAGTTATTAAAATAACCTTTCCTAGTAACAATAAAAGCCAGCTCGCCACCTTCTAAAGTACGAAGGATCCATAATCTTAGCTATAGGGAACTAAATCACAACAACAGACATATATAGATCATAAAGAGTGAATGTGCTAAAATTGACGTCAGTGTGGAGCTATTGCATCTGGTTTAGGTGAATATTGTAAATTGAATCGACCTTATGTCGTTTTTTGACGTTAAAAAATACGTCAAAAAACGACATTATTACGTCATTATTTTGCACCAACCTAATACATTTCTGGAAAACATGCATTATTGCATTTTACTAAATTTATACTATTAGGTTGGTGCAAAAATAATGTCGGTTTTTGACGTATTTTTTAAGGTCAAAAACCGACATTATTTTTGCACCAAACTAATAGTTCGACTGTAAACCAAATGGAATTAAGCTGGAAGAGTGTGTAGCACCAAATATGCTTTGGTTTTGGTTTGATTAGTTTAGTTTTATGGCATATCAACCTCAGTGGGTTATTTAATGTCGACAAAATTTTTATTGCTGGTAATTATTTTTCCAAAATGTATTGCTGGTAATATTTTTTTCCTTCAAAAATCTATTTCTGGTAATATTTTTTTTTCAAAAATGTATTGCTGATAATAATTTTTTCTTCAAACATATATTGCTGGTAATAATTTTTTTTTACAAAGTATTTCTGGTATTAAAACGTATTTTTACAATTTCATCGTGTTTTGACTCCAGTTTGGGGATTAACTATTTGCCTAACAGGTGCTACCACTCTGGGTCTGGATGGACCAATGAACACCAGTAATTAGGCGGTGGTTCCATGCTACTAAAAACCTCCAGATCATAGGCCTTCCTGTTGGACGTAGTTGTAGTTTATCGTCATACCCAGGACGTCAAATGTGCTTTGAAAAAAAAAAACAAAAAAAAAAAAAAAACGAAATAACTGATTTTACCTAAGCACGCTAACCAAAAATCGACTTCGAACGAAAAAAAAAGCAAGAGACTTAAGCAGGGGAAATTGAGGTGTTAGGAAGATTGTGTTGTGCCACTTTTGTGAATATGATGAACTTGCTAGTGTTTTCTTTTTTTTATCTAAAAGAATGAATTTCAAATCCTGAGTATCAAAATCAGCGTTTGAAATTTACTCTTTTACATAATACCAAACACCATCTATTCACCCTGCTGGAAATATGCTAAAAATTGTCAAGTAGTATTTACCTAGCTAGTACCTGGACGTTTCTATCCTCTCTGTCGCCGTTTCTTTCTAGATGTGCATTGATATGCTATTACAAGGAGCAAATTACTCTACAGCAAACTTCCCTGCAGAAATTACATCCAGGTTATAAAAACACGTGTTGATGTTGGACTATCTTCTAAAATCTTTGTGTGTTTCAAGATATATGAGACAATAGGAATTTTATCAAGATCCAGTAATTTTGAATAACTGAGGAACAAACCACGTATCTTCAATATACACTTTAAACTACTTAGAGCGATATTTCTGCACCAGAATGAAAGTCACACTTAGTCGTCAGATATTTACTGATTTTTTAAACAAAGGTCATAAATTTATTTCACGCCTTCCTTCCTCATTATGTGTCCCAGAAACTTCAGCTGCCTCTTTCTGATATTAAATATTAGGTTGGTGCAAAAATAATGACGTAATAATGTCGTTTTTTGACGTAACGTCAAAAAACAACATTATTACGTCATTATTTTTGCACCAAGCTAATATAAGCCTTCTCCTTGTTTGTAACCTCTCTAAGATCTCATCGGATTTTTTAAACAAAGGTCACCTATTTATTTCACGGATTACTCTCTATCGCCGACATGTTTGATAATCTCTTACAGATGTCCGTATATGTACAGGGTTTATTTCTCCGAATAGGAAAGGAATCAATTATCAGGCTTCTCGACCTTAAAAAAATATATAATTTTCTTTATTATCTTTATTGTCCTTTTTTTTGTAGATTGATTTGATTTGATTTTACGAATTCTCAACACAATGTGTGTTTGGAGTATTTATGTTTTCGGATTGTTGTCCTCATCTTTACTGTCACATCCACAAGGTTTCGCACGCCTCGGCTTTTTTCAGATGATATTTTTTTTTTAATTTTAAACCGGTCCCTTTATTTTGTACACGGGGGTAGAGTGTTCTAATTCCATGCCTTTTGGATATGCTCAGCTTTGGTTCATTCAGCCTTGATAACTCTCCAACATTGTGTTCTCTTCCCTGAGGCTAGGGATTGAACTCTTTGGGTCAAGTGACTTTTTGGATCAACCAACCAGCGTTTATATCCATTGGGCCATTGGGCCTTATGTAAGTGATTTTTGGAACTTATAAACCTAATGTCTCAGTAACCGTTTTGTAAAATTAATTTTTTTTGAATAATTTCTTACCTCATTTGTTATTGATGATTTTCTCTATATTATTATTACAGCGTAACCCGGATATAAGAGAAACCCGGATATAAGAAAGATTTTATCTGGTCCAAAATTAGAGTCATACTTACCTAAACAAAATAAACCAAACCCGGATATAAGATAAACCCTGATATAAGAGAATTCTTCTCCGGTCCGGACAACTCTCTTATATCCGGGTTACACTGTATATTGTATTCATCTCTATTCTACGACGACTTGGGAGATATTTTGCGCTGATTCCTTCTTTCTTTTCTTTTTATGTACCATATCCTTTCAGGACGTAGACAACCATGGCTCTCCACCTCCCTTTATCCCTTGCAGTTTTCAACAAGTTCCTTCATTCTGTTACCTCCCCCCAGACCACGTTCTGTCATCCACCTGCTCAAGCTCGCCATGTATGTCACGCACTGCATGCCCTTGTCTCTCTTTCCCTCTATTCGACCCGTGAGTATCAGATTCTCCAGGCCCTACTTCCTCATTATATGTCCCAGAAATTTCAGCTGCCTCTTTCTGATGTTAAATATAAGCCTTCACCTTGTTTGCAACCTCTCTAAGACTCCATCGTTGCTCACATGCTCGGTCCTTGATATCCTTAGCATCCTTCTGTAGAACCACATCTCCGTCGCCTCGAGTCTCTTCTTCCTCTGTGAGGAAATCATCCAACATTCGCTGCCGTATAGAAGGACAGATGTCACGTAACAGTTCAGTATTCTTTTCTTTGTTACCAAAGATATCCTCCTGTCTCGCAATACTCTACCCAGCTTTTGGATTGTCTCCTTGGACATCCTAATACGTCTACGGATCTTAATGTCGCACTTACCGTCCTCTGTCAAGATGCTTCCCAGATATTTATATTTCCGTGTCTGCTTGATTCTAGTGTTCCCGACCTGCGAATCGCATTTCGTGCTCTTCAAGTTTCCGTATTATCTCCTGGTGTTCTCTGTTTATTATTTCAACTTCATCCAACAGAGAACAGTGATCTCCCTTTTCTTTCCATATGCCTGATTTTTCTGCCTGGTATGCCGCGTTCTTATCGTTAGGGGTTCCCATGTTATAAAGGAGAAACATGGCAACCCCTTGCCGCAGCTGCGTAATACTGAACTATTCCTGAAGATTTTACTGATATCACAAAGGCCACATCTTTGGTATCTTTTTCCGATTGCGGGCTATTTAAATCAGAAGCAGGCATTGGGCCTTCTTGGCAAATATCGTGAAGTTGTTTTCCGTTGTCTTCAACACGGATTTGAATTCTGCCTACCACCCAAGGCTAAAGATTTATACACTGCTAGTAAACCCATAGCATGGCGGGGTGAGGGTAAAAAAATAAATGCCTTTCGCAAGGTTAATAGTTCGAAATTGTCTTGAGTAAACCCTCGATTACACTTTCTGGGTCGATAACCGTTACAGTATCGATCGATAAAAATTAAATTCAGTTTGATGGAAATTTCCTAAAAGAAGAAGAGGAGACTTGAGTCAACAGTGATGTGCAAATACAGAAGAATGCTGTGTCTGCGAAAGACGGAGTATGTGGGCAACATGGATATTTTATGGAACATAGAAACGAAGAGGAAATTTTTTTAAACTAGAATCAGAAGATTGTAATGACAATGATAAAATAAAGCCGTTTCCTTATAAGGAAACATTTGGTATTTATCAACTGAGCAGCCAGTATTTGAAATTTTAAAAATCGTTCTCTTAAAACAATTATTCAGAAAAATAGGTTTCTCAAGTCCAGTAGCTATTATTGTTCTTTCCAGTACTGATGGAGGCTTCCTGCCTGAAATTTGTTGAAATTTCTGCAACACATAACGAGACAAGGTTTGGAGAATTTGACACTCGCAGGGCATACTGAAGGCAAGGGAGACAGCTGGAAATAAAGATTTTCTGAAGACGGATGGATCAGCAAGGATAGTAAGGAGAAAAACATTGTTTACAATTAAAAAAAAATGGAAAAAGATAGGAAGTTGTGGATAGACATCTTGAAGGCTATCAGTATATAAGAGAAAAAGGGAAAAGAAATGTTTCTTGATGAATAATGTACTTCATTTTTCTCATTATCTCTTTGGACATAATTATTTTTGGAAATGAATGTATGGAGAATTACTTCTGTGGGAAAGAATTGTGTATTGTCATCTTAATATTTATTCTAATCAAAAACCAAACAAAACAAAAATAAACTCGTCTCCTGCTTGGTGCCGTGAGGTAGAGACCGAATGAGACGCGTTTGTTTTGTTTTGTTTTTTTTGTTTTTTTTTCTATTTCTCCCCCCTCTATCTATTTCTTGAGTTGAATAAAACCAGACATGCGCAATAGCATCAATAAGCAACTCTCTGCAAGGCGAATATATGTGCCGTGTGACAGTAAACGTGTTAAACTCGAAGATAATGAAACCAGCCTATTATCTTCACTAAATACGACCACAGAATCTCTTTACAAGCAATTATTTAGGAGTCGACGGTAATGTATATTGGACCAAATTCATTCAACTTTACTGTACATTAAAGAGTTATAACAGCGTTGCGAGATGCTTAGTCGAGATGTTGAAAGCTACGAAAGAATTTTACACTTTTTGTTCACATATCAAAAATGAAGTAACGTATCGAAATAATGTTGTTGTGTTCTGCATGCAAAGTCTTTTTGCTGTTCGTTATTCTTCGGCAGTTAACTACGATCCACAGAGACTGATATGTATGAATAAATAACAATGGTTGTATATGAGATTCCCTTACATTGCAAGAAATATAAAGTAAAAACAGACAGAGAATTACGGTAAGAAAACATATGTAATAACGATACAGAGCTATTTAGATAGGTAGACTTATAAACACATAGATATAAACAGAATATAATACATAGATAAATAGATGAACAGACTGTGATAGATAGATAGACTGAAATAAATCGATATATAAAGACACTTAAATAGATAAATAAATAAATAAAAAAGAAACAAATAAAAAGATCCGAAAACATGTGAACGTACATAGATAGATAGATAGATAGATAGATAGATAGATAAAAAGAAAGACTGCTTTTAAAATATGTGAATTCTGCTTTCATTATTTAATTCCGAAATTTTGTATGATCAAACTAAACTACGCATTTTAATAGTCACCCAAACTAGCTCGGGGAAACATTAAGGTTGAGCTGCCATAGACAGATAGATATGAATATTCAGGTAAGCAAATACCTAGCTACCTTGCTACGTGGATATGTAGATTTATAAACACAAAGATAAAAACAGAATATAAAAATAGACTGACAGCTACCTAGCTAGATAGATAGATAGACTGAGGTATGTATGTAGACAGATATTAATTGCGTGACATAATTTTTCTTGTTTCTGTTTGACTTTTTACAAAACATCTGACCTTCCCTAAAATCGCCTCTCTCTTTCTCTCTCTCTCCCCCTCTCTCTCACTCTCTCTCTTTCTACCTCACTCTCTTCCACTCACTCGCTCACACAAACACGCACACGCACACATCCACTCAAAATTTGCGGCTCTAACTAATATGCCTGAAGGGAAGAAGGACTCTTCCGCTATGGAATACGGCGCTAGAGATCAGAATCCCCGGCCCCCTTCGCGTCAGGGGATGGATATCCGGTCGCAGCCAGTCGCTTAATAATAACCAGACAGATTTCTTTGCGTCTCATTTCGTGTGCGTTCGGAATGAATCGTCCTGGGTAGCCAGTCTTAACTTCTCTTGCAAATGGCCGCCGGCAATCGCCTCTAATGAGGAAACCTTTGCAAGTAAACAACCAAGGAACTAAGAAAGAGAAAACGTGCAAGCGATTCCAGCAAAATCTTTGTGATGGATGCCGCTGGAAGTAACAAGATCTTCGAATAACAGGTGGTCTGCGCACTCTGAACAATGCCTTTCATTTCGACTCAACAAATGGTTTCCTGTGTTCAGTCATATTATACGTGAATGAACAGGTGTGCTTACACACCAGAATAATGGCCTGTTTAGTGGCTGCAGTAGTTGCACGTTTCGCACAGCCACCACTGCTTACACTTTAACCCCATTTAAAGACTTTTTTTCAGAGTCCCCCCTTTTTCCTCTTGGAAAATTTGGACAATACAACCTTTTATTTAATTACATCCGCCTTGAATGAAATGAAACAGTATGAATAACAACACCCAACTTTGACAAATTTATATATTTGATGCAATACTATCTTTGCAATGCTCCTTTTCTCCATTTGGCTTAAATAGATTTGTAGATTATTGGCGCAAAAAATGAAATAGGCGCGTCGACTTCAATTTTCGGCCTACTCTCGTACGTTTACATCGAGCTAAGTGCTTTTGAAAAAGTATGGATCCTTTTCCCTCACCCCTCAGATATGGATTAAATAGCAGGGTAAATTTGCTGAAATCAGACTAGAAAGAAAATTGTGAATTCAGAACGACTATTAAAGTCAAAACTTTTCGGCTGTTATATCATTTGTCATTCTTCAGGTGTATGAAAAAAATTGGTCTCGTTTCGCTTTCCTGTCTGTTAATATTCCTAGGTTTTAGTCACCTTCCTGTTGCTTATCTGTTTTCTTTGCTGAACCAGAGAGTTTGACTTTTCCTTATCACCAGATTTAGAGCTTGAACTCCTAACTACTAGGAAACCATGTTTAAATTAACAATTTAATCCATGAGGCACTTTAATCGCACTGAAGATTTTTTTTTAAACAATAATTTTTTTTTTTCAAAATTATAAAAAAAATTCTTGTAAGTACCTCGAATATCATCCACACTTTCAAAATGTGAATAACTCCCTGATCGTTGGTAATTTTTTTTATTCTGAGAACTGGCGTAGTTGCGAAGCAAACTAAATAAACATTGATTTAAAATTTATAATTTTAATAGAGTGCCCAAAACTTAATAAAAAAGAACCAATTTTAATAGAAAAACAAATTTAATAAAAATATCCGACATAAGGTATTTATAAAATAAATAGACTCTTTTAAGTATTCATTAAAGGGAGGTAAGTCAAATAATATGTAGAGAGTGAAGCTAAAATTATTTCCTATAATTTGAGCATTGGCCATAAAATGGAAATTCTGTTAAAAGAGGAGTCTTTAGAATATGAAATTCCTCACACAGTGAGATAGGAACGATTAGTAAAAAGATCTTGCAAAATACAGAGTGCAGCAGAAATACTTCCCTCATGTACCTCCCAGAAATACCACCCATATACTGGTAACACATTATTGGCAATTGCATCTTCATCTAGCTACGGTTTTACCATTATTTGGGAAGTATTTCTGGGAGGTATATGTAGGAGGTATTTCTGCCGTACCCTTTATTAGTGATGTGTTTTCTCAAAAAACAATACAGTGCAAATATACAACAGACGGCATACACTAGTCTGCAAATATTGAAAAAGTGCTGCTACATAATGGATTATTCGTCGGTGATCATGGCTCGCCACAATTCCCTGTCTTTTTTAGCTCTTTATTAGTCTAATCTTTTTGTTATCTCTTCTAAAACTTGTTCCGACAACCATTTACTCAAGCTCGCTAGGTAGGATATGCGTTGTTTTCCTCTCTTTCGCTTGCCTTCAACCTGTCCTGTGAATGTCAAATTTTCCAAGCCGTCTTTCATCATAATATGCTATAAAAATATCAACAATCTTTTCCAGACGTTAAGTATAAGTGTCGTATATGTTGTCATATTCTCTAAAAACTTCATCGTTGATCACATGTTCGGTCTATGATATTTTCAGTACCCTTCCGTAGAGCCACATTTCTGCTGTTTCAAGTCTACTCTTCGTCTGTGAGGTGATTGTTCATCATTCCCTGTTATACAGGAGAGCTGGTATTACATAGCATTTCTGCAATCCTACACATGTCTAAATTAAAAATGCATAATTTGGCAATTGATATATTCAAAGATTTTATCAATATAACTGATTAATTTAGGGATATCAGGTATTGTCGAAAATCATTGCTCTGCCTCAATAACCAGATAGGAAAAAGAGAAAGAGACATACAAGAATTTTGATGTATTTATGGGATTGTTTGACGGAGCAGATGTCAGTGATCTGCTTCAACCATCAGTCAGTTAAGTGCCATACGTGATACACTCTTGAACGATCATGTATCTCTCGATATATGATTGACAAGCAGATTTTTCCCGCAGTAGGTTTCTGCGGTATACTGGTTGCCAACTAAGGCTAAATAAACAAATCTGTCTTTCTATTCAACCCATAGCTTGGTGGAGAAGAGATGGATTCATACCTTTCCAAATGGTATTTGCGCGTAAGTAAATCTAACAAACTCGACTGGAATTTGAACTCGGTTCTCCGAGTTCTCACTCCGAGCCAATATCCATTACAACTATATGTTTCTCAAAATATGAGAAAATGTTTTTGTCAAAATAACAATGGCCTATATCGAAATGATAGACTAAATCTTACAGAGAATTACACAAGTAGGAAGAATGATACTTTGAGAAAAATATTATTCAACCTTTTTTTTTTTTTTTAAATAACTGTTTATATAGAAGGGAAGACAAATTTTAAGATTGTGGAGTATCTTGAGTGAAGTTAAATCTAAATAAAAATGTTGTCAACCCATACAAGACAGCGAATGCTCAATTATATTAGGTGAATAACGTACTAAAAAATAGCGAAAGTTATTGGCTATAACTAGTAAATAAATATACTGTCTGTAAATGCGTCGAACGAATTAATATTTAATTGGAAGAATTGTTAGATAACCTACGGTTGACTGATTGTGACAACTTCCGAATCATTTTTGGCGGGTATTTGAATGATGTGTGTAAAAAAATCGGTTTGTCGTTCGGTTATGTACAAAAGTAGGTATACACTAAGTTGTTCTAGGATTTATTTAATTCTTTTTTGCATGCATGTGCCATGTTCTCTTGATATCATGATTTAGTTTGTACGGAAGGTTTGCCAGGAAGTTGATGCTGATAAAGCTCTTTGATTCAGAGATTACACGAGTATCATCTCTCGATGAGTGGAGTGTGTGAATGCCGGAGACAAACAGTGTGAACACTTGGGAGATTGATATGTTTATTATTGATATGTTTATTATTGCTATGTATGTGTAATCAATGCAATGCAGGTATGTAATTGCAGAACAGCTCATGCAAAATCAAGAATGTGCATCATCCTTAAAGAAGACATGTTTTCAGTTCTGTGGCAATTACCTATCATTTAAAAGTTCTTGAAACTATTTCATTAAATCAAGATAATATTCCTTATGTAAGCAGAAGGAATGGTTGTTAGGAATGAATGGGACCCTCTTTACTTTTTTTTCTTTTTTCTAACAATGTTTTTCATTATGTACATGGTCCAAGAGCCAGTCGAGGTAGAGGGTTACAAAGTAAGAGACGTAGTCTATGCGGATACGTGAGGTATAAAAAGTTAACCCTAGACTTGAAAAAGTTAAGATTGTTGTGACTGAGGAAGCGTATTCTTGGGAGTCAGTACCACAGAGCTCGAGTGTTTGTAAGATATACCTGCCTCAATACAAGGGAATGCAAAAGTAGGTATATAGTAAGTATTATAGAAGTATTGCCAGTATTACAATAATGGTTCAAGGATTCATTTAATACTAGAATTCCTTAAAACCATTTTTAATATTTTCATTTTCCTAATTTTTATTATAATACATTTATTATAATTCTGTTAATAAATAACTGTTTTGCAAGTAAAGAGAAGCGTATAAATTCCAGTGACAAACAATTTGAACATGTGAGGGATTGATATGATTATTATTGATATTTTTATTATTGGTATGCTATTATTGATATGTTTGTGTAATCAATACAATACGTTTTGTGTGCACGTTTTGTTTTTCATTAGTGTATACCTACTTTTGCATCCCACTGTATATGGCTGAAATTTACATTTTCTGTGTCTGAATGTGACGTCTGGGAAAGGTATTTAATTCTGTCTCTACATCTATGTCGAATCTTATATTTTTAAAATATTTGTGATTACTTTTCTGGATGTGTCCGGGTTTTTTGTCTGTTACAATCAATCACCTAATAATTCTTCCAATGAAATCATCTTTAGCGTAGCCAAAAATGATTATGAAACAGCTCTATAATCTCATATACACATCATGCAATACAAAAATGTCAATAAAAAAAGAAACATATGTTTTAACCCATTGTACAAAAAAAACGTAAAATATTCATTAAACTCTTCCACAAATAATTCTCCATATCAATCACTCGCCACATGATATTCAACACAAACACACTAAAATCAGCTGTAGTTTCATCGAGAACATGACATAAATAATAAAAAATCAAAACAAAAAAATTAAGCAAACAATCAAACACACCTGTAAGTGCAGAGCAAAACATGAATGTACCTTAAACGGCAAACGCCTAGAATGAAACTTAATATAACAAGCCGCTGTCAAAACAAGAGATAACAAAGAAAAAAATACATATAATTAGTAAATTAAGGATTTGGGAAACAGAGAAATTACGAACACAAAATAGCTTTTAACAACAGTAAACATGGGAGTTGCACAACCCTCTTTAAACATATATGTAAACTGTAAAGTAAATATTAAAACATACCAAACATATGGAAAAGAAAGAAAATAGCACCAGTCTAGAACTAGTCTGAAAATTGTAAACTTTGCCTGGAGAAAAAAAAAACGTATAATAAACAACCTTCCCAGCAGAATATAAATTACTAAATAAATGATCAGAACTTATTGCAAAATGCCGACAAAAAAAACAATATGTTAAATGCCGAAAACTAAAAGATTAACATGTTGTAAAACATCATAAAGAAAAAAAATATATATATATATGCATTATACACAACGCAGATTATGTGGTATACTTTAAATAAAGCTAATATCTTAAACAAAATAGATAAATTAGATAACACCGGCCAAAAAATAAATATAAATAATAAATAAAATACAAAATAAAATAATGATAATAATAATATACACAATATAAAAATAAATAGAATACGTATTAAATTAAAATAATAATAATAATAATAATAATAATAATAATAATAATAATAATAATAATAATAATAATAATAATAATAATAGTACTCACAATACCAAAAATTGTACTCTCAATACATCAAATTGTACTCACAATTATAGCTCATATATTACGAAGAGCTTCATCTATGTAAAATGGGTGTGGTCTTATATTATTATTTTTTTTAGAAAAATGATAATTGGAAAACGTCATGAAGCTGACCTTAGATCTCTGTTGAGGACCCGGAAGGAAACGTGTATGCAACAAAAATCAAAGATAATAATAATAATAATAATAATAATAATAATAATAATAATAATAATATTAATAATAATAATAATAATAATAATAATAATTAATTAATTAATAAAATAAACATAAAGAATAAAATAAAAAAGTTAAAATAAATAAGTTAATAACTAATAAAAAATAATAAGTAGCGAATGATTAATAAATAAATAAAAAATACACTAAAATAATTAATTTATATAATAAAAGCCAATGTCAGTATGTCAAACTTTTTCAACTTTACTCCTAGAGGCCATAGCTCAACATACCATACCATTTTGGAATGAGGCTGACTCCGGGAGCAAATTAAAAACATTCCGGTTTGCAGTCTGGGGAATAATGGTGGCCATATGTAAGGGATGATGGGGTCATAGAAATTGTCTGACAGCTATGACTGGCTTCTTCTGCTTGTGTGGCATGGTGCAGAATCCGGTTGCCAGACACAGGGTCTTCTAGCAGCCACCCTCTTGGCTCAGGCCAGCACTACCTCTTGAAGGCACTTCATGCGGGCCTTCGTGTTGAGTCTATGGCCCTCACTAACAAATTCAGAACGATCAGAATGAGTTCCCCGAGCTGCAGTACCTACATAATCACCGAAATTTCCGAACCCTCTGCACTGTCCTCAGGTTGACTCCCAAACACTCTGAAATGTTCGTATTGGAGCTTCCGGCGAAAATGCCAAGCAGTATAGCATGCCGTTTCCAAATTTCTGCCGAAGCGAAATGTGTCATGGTGTTCTTTTTTTCTCACAGACGGTGCCCAACTGACTCTACTATACTGTGCATTCAACAAAATCAAAAACAAACAACGCGCATGTGCTAAATTAAAAACTGTATTCAAATTAGCTTCAAAATTAGGTCTTCAATGGATGATACATGCGTATATACGGTATATATTATAATTTAAATAAAGCAAGCATATCCTAAGAGCCCAGTGTGATATTAACTGGCAGAGACTTAATATTACTAATAAATTTCCGGTGGACAATGGCCGGCCATAATCAAATGTTTTATGAGATTTCATGAAATTATCACTTCAGAATCGACAGATGATAGCGTGAGAATGTATGAAACTTTTAGTTATGGGCAACCACTCTTCACTTGGAATTTATTTAATAATATATATATATATATATATATATATATATATATATATATATATATATATATATATATATATATATCATGCCACGTTGAATGATAAACTCTTACAACAAAATTATTCCTAAATTGCCATATTAGTAAAAAACACAGTTAAATTTTCAAAAATTCAACCTTAGTCTTGCGACTGCACACTCCACAAGTTTGTATCTGTTAACAATAACACATTTCAAAACATATATATTTCGATTTGCATTATATTTTTTCGTCTCGGATACTACCGGAATTTTACGAAAAACAAAATAGATTCTATGACTGGTGATGACCGGAGGACCCGTCGAAAGTACTTGCATATTTAAGCGAGACCTAATATAGTTTATAATTTAAAAAGAAAAAAAACAAGAAAAAAAAAACAATCTTCATAACATTCATCGAGTGGTTAGTGGGTTAATGTGTCTTTAAAATTTAGTTAGCGAACTTTACTAATTTAATTTTTGTATGAAGGATTCATTGTAATATATATATATATATATATATATATATATATATATATATATATAGCTCTTTAGTGCATTACATTCGTAGCTAATACGTCACATGAAGAACGTTCTTCTCACTTTATTTACGTGTTTTTTAAGTGCTTCCCAGTGGCCTGAGGCTGGTTCAGTTTCGATACAGCCTCTCAAAAATCGATGCGACTCCCAAACGCATTGAGCAGTACTACCAACGGCAAAAGCATTTCATTAATAACTTTAAATACTTCTTACCATATCTTCCTCGTCTCTCTAAAACTTTTCCGTTTCTATAATTTTTGTTTATTCAACGTTCGATTCTTTCGCTACACACCCCACCACACAACTTAACTTTCGTGTATACCAACGCATCTCCTTTTTTTTTTCTGTAAATTTTTACGCATTTTTTATATTTCCAGTATTTTTTTTATAAACTGTTTACCATTTTTCCTTTCTCGTTATTGGGTAACATCAAAAGTACGTTCGGTTTATTTGGTAAAAATAGATTTTTTTTTCTCGCCCTTTCACGTTATTAACATATTCACCATTTTCTTTCGATATTTTATAGCATATTTCAGTCATTTGCTTAATGTGATTTGAGAACAGTTTTGTTTTGAGAAACTTAAATCAAGGCCGAGATGCCTTCTCAAAACAGAACTGTTTTAAGCATGAAATAGATTTTCGCCATTCGATGCTGACACCAGTGTCCACACTTATATTTACATGAGCTTCATACTGGATAGCCTAGGACAAGTAAATGCAGCTACAAACCGGCGAATGAACGAAATCGAATATCTGGCGCCTCATAATCAGTCAACTTTGATCTTCAAAAATCTTTTCAATCGTTATCTTTTGACTACTTAATTATTGTTCTCTTATTGTTCTCTCTCTCTTTAATAATGCTTTTTTTATATTATTTCACTCTGTAATTCTTTGAGCCTTAGTGGCTTTATTTCCTTGATTGCGACAGGTTTTTCCAGGCATAAAGGTCCAAGTTGGCCAAAAGATTTAAGCAATCCTAAGAATTAATAATGAAGTTGTTTTTTTAAACTTGAATATTAATTCTTGAACAAAAAACAAGCAACCCAACTACATGTCAAAATCCTAAGTTATTTATCAAAAGAAGAAAAAAAATATCATTGTGTACTTCAGTATCTATTAACCCCCATCAATTATTTTGGCGAAAATGTTTCATTTTTTTTATTTTTTATTTGATTTAATATAGTAACATATATATATATATATATATATATATATATATATATATATATATATATATATAATTATTTATTTAAAAATATGATTCCAACACGCATGTGTGTTGGAATCATATTTTTAAATAAATAATTATATTTATGCTCTACTATTGTATCGAGCACTATTTTTTGAAAATAATAACTAAAATACTAAAGAACTTTGGATTATTTACCTAATGAGTTCTTTCCTATTTTCTATATATTTTCACACACACACACACACACACACACACATATATATGTATGTGTGTGTGTGTGTGTGTTTGTGTGTGATTTAATATAGTAGCTAAGAAACTGAGGCACCTTGAAATACCTAAGCGGAGGCTAACACCTCTATCAGACGTAAGAGCTGGCAAATGGGCTCGTTTCAAGCTCAGAACGGCATGAATCAAGATCGACGTATAAACACATCTGTAGCTTGCTTTTGAAAGTTATATTTTGAACGTGTTCATTCGTCCCTGTCGAAATTTCCTCACCTCAAATATATCAAATTGCCCTCCCTCGCAACCATGTCTTTTCATCGGAATAAACGGTGATTAGTTTTTCTACAGGAATCTTTCACTGATTCATCTTAAAGACTTTTTGTTCTCAGTTGAATCCTCACTGCTGTTTTAATAACAAACCGCACAAAGCAAATAGAATGACGTAGAAAGACATTGATCTAACTACGAGTATTTAGAATAACATGGACTGACAGTATGAGAAAGAGGGAAGTTTTGCGTAGAATAGCAGAATGAAATAGAAGAAAGATTTGAGAAGATAATGAGGAAAGAAGACTCGGTCAATTCAACGCCCACCGGATACAATGAAAGGCAAGAAAAATCGAGAAAACAGCCACAACTTTTAGCAAATGGCGGGTGAAACAAGAAGCACAGGTACAAAGAAGGATCGTAAAAGAACAAGAAATACTTCTAAATAATTATTGGAAGATCATGACATTCCACAACTTCCCGTCTTTCTTGCTGGAACTATCAATATATTTTCCTTTGATTACCGTGTCGAAATCGATAAAAATCAAACAAAAGAAAGGAGAGTGTGCAAAAATTAGGGATAAGTCGAAAAGCTTTAGATATAAATAAACATAGATAGTTAGATAGTTAGATAGACAGACACATAAACACATACATATAAACAGTATTTCACAGATAGATAGATAGATAGATACTGTGACAAACTGCAGTCACAGGTGACTCCGTTGTGGTCATTATTCATTTCTCACTATTATCTTTGGTAAAGGCATATAATACGCTTCTTCTCTCCTGATCAGCTATGGATTAAATAGTAGGGGAGGCTGAACTTTCCAACTCTGGATGGCAACGAATCTCAGAAAAGGACAACTCTGAATTCTAAATTGCAGAGAAACAAACGGGAATCGACTCCATTGTCTTCCAAAAGAATGCATTGTAATTTAGAAATAATCAACAGACATGATTGTCTAAGTCCTTAACCGACCTGACATTAAAAACATGCAGAAGTGTTATGGTTAACAAACTACATATTTCAAGACTGGCAACTACGTATCACTGATTCAATATTTTGATTTTTTCATTTATCGAATGAGATCTAGTGTCGCTAATCTGCTGAAATTTTAGGCCATACTTACAGTGTTGTATTTATCTGCATAAAAAAGGTAAATATCTATACCTGAAGTGCATTTTCTATCTGGAAGCAAACACCTTTACACGCATATGGATAGTTAAATGCATATTATTTCTAATATGTTTTAAATAACCTGGCTGTATCAGAAACTGTCCTGATCACTAGATGTATATATAGTAGCAGTCATATGCCAATTTGAGAATAGATAGATAGATAGATCGAAACAGACTGAGAAAACATAGATAGATAGATAGATAGATAGATAGATAGATAGATAGATAGATAGATAGATAGATAGATAGATAGATAGATAGATAGATAATGAACAGACCGAGTGAAAATAGATAGATAATGAAAAGTCTGAGCGAGAGAGATATGAACAGACTAAGATAGATAGATAGATAGATAGATAGATAGATAGATAGATAGATAGAAAGAAAGAAAGAAAGAAAGAAAGAAAGAACGAAAGAAAGAAAAAAAAGAAAGAAAGAATGGCAGACAACGAGAAAATTAGATACAATTAGGCTCAAATAAATTGTCATACCTTTTCAGTTAATAACAAATAGTAAACGAAAACCATGACTAAAGCAATTATTACAACAGTGTTTCTTGGCTATCCTTTATTTCCAGATTAAATACTCAGCAAGTGCGTGATTTCATGCGCATGGATACTCGCTATTCTATCGACGTGGGTCATTATAATTCTATGTACTTGCTACCAGAAAGACATCATTCAACTTGTTTCGCTTCTTGCTGAACAATAATATATTAGCGAATTCATCCGAACTCTAGAACTTAGCAAAGCTATAGCGAAATGCGTCGTTAGAATATATGTTATACCCAACCGTTTTCCGCAATGAGAGAATAGAATTCAGGCGAGAGATAGAAAATAGTGATAAAGGGTTTATAGGCCGAGACCAAATTGTATGTCAGTCCAGTATGAATTTCAGATTTGGGGGCTTAAAGGCGAAGAGAACGACGCTCTCTACAAAAATAAAGAACTTATTTTGAATTATGATCATCTATGTCAAGGCACTTAATTCAAGTCCTGGGTATGACGATAAACTACACCCGCCAGCAAGGTTTCTCATCGGAAGGTTGGAGTGTAGAACCTCCTCTTAACTGTTGTTGCTCCAAGGTCATCCATGACCCGGGGTAGTAGCACCTGTTAGGATCTCAGCTATGGGCAAATAGTTAACCCTTGAACAAAAACAAACAATATGAAAATATAAAAGTACATTTTCATAGTAAAATGACCAAGAATAGATTATTATATAAAAAAATGACGAACAATACATATTTATAGCAAAATTACCAACAATACCTATTTATAAGATTATTAATAATACATGTTCATAGTAGAATTACCAACAATACATTTTATATCAAAATGGACAATAATACATTTTATTTGTAGTTGAAGGCATACAATTCCGTTCAAAATAAATTTAGTTGTAGCCATAAAATAATCTTTCCTTGTTTTGTTTCACGGCATATCAACGTTACTGAGTTATTTAATGCCGACAAAATTTTTATTGTTGGTAATATTTTTTTTCAAAAAATCTATTAGGTTGGTGCAAAAATAATGACGTAATAATGTCGTTTTTTGACGTTAAAAAATACGTCAAAAAACGACATTATTACGTCATTATTTTTGCACCAAGCTAATATTGCTGCTAATATTTTATCCTTCAAAAAAAATTATTTCTGTTTATATTCAAATATGTATAACTGGTAATATATATTTTTTAAAGATATATAGCTGGCAATTTTTTTTTTAAATGTATGTATTGCGGGTAATATTTTTTTTTCAAAAATGTATAGGTGGTAATATCTTTTCAAAAATAATAATATATATTGGTAATATCTTTTTACAGAAATATTTTGCTGGTATTAAAACCTATTTTTACACGTTTTGAACCCAGTTTTGGCGGTTTATCTATTTGCCTATAGCTGGGGCCCAAACAAGTGAACCTGGGAACACTAGAAATTTTGAGGTGTTTCCACGCTCCTCAAAACTTCCTGATTAGAGGCCTTGCGGTTGGACGTAGTTTATCGTCTTACCTAGGACGCGGAGTAATTTTATCGTCTTACCTCGGACGCGGATGTAGTTTATCGTCATACCCAGGGCGGCATAAATAAATGTTCAAAATATTTAGATTTCTACATTAAATAACCCATCGAGATTGATATGCCATCAAACAAAATCAAGCAACCAAACACACAACATGAATTAACGCTTTCCTGATATTAATTCATATAATACCCTACTTTCATATAATTCATATAATACCCTATTTTCTTAAACAAATAACTGTATTCCAAAATATAACTTTAACAAAACTACAACATAAAACGCATATATTACCGCCTCTAGTAATTATGTCCACACAAACATCTATATACTCAAAGGCTGAGTATCATTTACCATGCATTCAGTTGCGAAAGTAGAATAACATATTTGTATTACTTCAAAACTCCCAAGAAAATTCAATTTTGGCATTAAATGATCCATAAAGGAGTTGATATGCCGTTAAACGGTCAAACGAAATTCCATAACTCAGTGGCCTTGTTAGAGTCAAGGCTTCTTATGACATCTTCGTTCCTTAAGAAAATGTAATATGTGTGAGGTATGCAATATTTAAATTACAACTGGCGTCTTCTAAAATCATCGCCTTCCAAAATTACAACAATGGAAAGTTTTAAAAACTTCAGAAAAAGTTAGGTTTTATTGTAATATTTCCAATACTTATTTCCAGCAAACTACATATTACAAGAGTGGCAACTACCTCCACTTACATTATCACTGATTCAATATTTTGATTTTTAGCGATCGAATGAGATCTAGTGTCGCTACTCTGCTGAAATTTTAGGCCATACTTACAGTGTTGTATTTATCTGCATAAAAAAGGTAAATATCTATACCTGAAGTGCATTTTCTATCTGGAAGCAAACACCTAACACTCATATGGATAGTTTAATGCATATTATTTTCAATATGTTTTAAATATTCTGACTGTATCAGAAACTGTCCTGATCACTAGATGTATATATAGTAGCAGTCATATGCGAATTTTAGAATAGATAGATAGATAGAAAGAAAGAAAGAAAGCAAGAAAGAAAGAAAGAAAGAAAGAAAGAAACGTTCATTTTTATAATATTTCCCATACTTATTTCCACCGCCAGAGCACTGGATTTTGTTTTAAACAGATACCTATATTAGAGACGGTAGTTAAAAAATTATTTTAAAATTGAATCCACCACAAAGTGCTTTGCTTTTTTTTTTTTAATATACAACCTTATATTTGTGAGTTCAAATAATCACGTGAATCTTATTTCCTAAAATCTGAACAAATGACCAAACATAAGAATATTGAATACTCTCTTAGTTGGGCGCATACATTTTCAGTAATCCGTTTGTT
Source organism: Acanthosepion lycidas (assembly GCA_963932145.1). Taxonomy (NCBI): domain Eukaryota; kingdom Metazoa; phylum Mollusca; class Cephalopoda; order Sepiida; family Sepiidae; genus Acanthosepion; species Acanthosepion lycidas. The sequence continues at coordinate 49,405,694 of OZ010593.1, read as the reverse complement.
TGTTTAGCGGCATATCAACTCTTTATGGGTCATTTAATGCCGAAATTTAATTGGGAGCATTAGTAATTTCTTTTCCAAAAATATATTGCTGGTAATTTTTTTTCCAAAAATGTACTGCTGGTATTTTTACTATAAAGATATATTTTTATACTTTCATAGTGTTTGACCCTGTTTTGGGGGTTCACTATTTGCCTATAGCTATAAACTAACAGGTTCTGCCAGCCTGGATCAGGGTGGACCTGGGAACAAAAGTGATTAAATGTTGGTTCGATGCTCCTCAAAACCTCCAATCTCTTGATCAGCGGACACGCTGCCAGATGTAATTTATCGTCATACCCAGTACGTTCAGTTATCCGTCACATTATTACCATTGTCTAGACATTTCAATGTTGTTTTTAATAAAAAGTTATTTTCTTACAATGCATCATTGATTGACTCAAATACGTAAACCAGAAATCAATAAAGCGATAGTTTGTTTGTTTGTTTGTTTGTTTGGGTTTTATGGCATATCAACCACTGTGGGTTATTTAATGCCAAATCCAGTTTATATATATATAAACCAAATATATGAATTTTAAATGCCTATTTTGTATGGAACATTTTTAGCAAGCTAGAGCTCATTTGCTTGTACACTGCAAAATAATCCTAGGTATTTTTGTTTAAGTCAAGAATTTCCATTTGATAAGGACATTTTATTTGCAAAATGGTAAAAGGTAGGATATGTTGTTTACACATCAGTCTACATCTTTGATAAGAGACCAATTCTTTTTAAAAAATCCAATATAATTTTTGGTTCAGTTTTTGCAAATAATTGCATGTTCTTGATTGATTAATTGTTTTGTTTAACGGCATCTCAAACTTAGTGGTCACTTTATGCCGAAAATGATTTTGAGTGACTTTAAAAGTCAAAAACGTATAGCTGGCAACATTATTGGTTCAAAAACGTTGAGCTGGCAACATTATGGTTTAAAAAGAAAAAAAAAAGATAGCTAGCAACATTATTGTTTCAAAAACGTACAACTGGCAACATTATTGGTTCAAAAACGTTGAGCTGGCAACATTATGGTTTAAAAAGAAAAAAAAAGATAGCTAGCAACATTATTGTTTCAAAAACGTACAGCTGGCAACATTTTTTACAAAAAACGCATAGCTGGCAACATTATTTTTCCGAAAACATTATCTGAGGCCTTACTGTTGGATGTAGTTTATCGCCATACCCAGGACGTGGATGTAGTTTATCGTCATGCCCAGGACGTTCAATAAAGCGAGTAATTGCTGATAGTGGCTATCGATTTCAACATTAAAAGACAGTTAATCGAAAAAACTATTCGTGTTCAAAATTTGTCAGAGGAATTTTTTTTTTTTTTGCTGAGTACTATTATTTTTCTAATTTAATTTTTGGTACTTGAAGAATCGTCAACCGTCATTAAGTTTTGACGGGCATTACTTTATTCGGCTCTTTCCACTTGACGACTGGCAGAAAATCAGTTCATGCTATATAGATAGATTCCATTTTATTTGCCAGCTCACACGACTGTGTATCTTTTATTACATTACCGGACACTGATTAGGATTTGCGGATGGTGCAACGGTTCCTCTTTATATATGCCATGCCCTTTCATGGCTCTCCACCACCTTCTATCCGTTGCAGCTCTCAACAAATTCCTTCCCTCTGCTTCCTTCCCAAGACCACGTTCTGTCATCCACCGGCTCAAGTCCGCCAGGTATGACGGACGTGAAAGATGGTAACAGAGGTGACAAAGTTAAAATTCCAGCATCAGGTCTAAATTCAAAACCATGGCGAAGGCAGCAATCAACTCCTTCACTATCATTCTATCTCAAGTACATCAACCATATAGTATGATTATTTCTTTTTATCATTTCAAGGAAAGCTACAATGACACTAGAATTCGAGGGTTACAAGGAGTGAAAGCGAATGAGAATAAGATGATTGAAAATCGAATGGATTTGGGAAAGGACAAATAAGTAACAGGGTTCAAGAAGATAAAAGCGATTGACGTTTCATTTAAATTTTTGAAGGTTGTAGTTATCAGGGAAGCAAGAAATCGGAAGAGAGGTTCACAGGTGGGAAGTGTGAGAAAAATATTAAATTAGATATATATAGTCCTTCTTATGATGAGCTTGTAAAAAAAATGTATTTCATTAAGACATGGGCTGTCAATGAATCCTTCAGCGAGTCTATCAGAAACATTTTCATTCACACTCACTCTACCTGGAATTATTGATGTCTTCATACGCCTCATTTATCCTGTAATTTCCACTTCAAGCTCATTGCATTTTGATAGGTTATTGGAGATCTTTACAACAACATTACAGCCTACTTGAACTTCCATATCAATAAAAAATCCCATTTTGTTATTGTTCTCTTTGCTCTGGGCTTTGATTCTTCTGTCTGTGTATAGTAAAGTCCCATAACATTGTTATAGGTTCTGCAATTGTAACCGCGTCTGGATGGTGACCATGACAATTTCTTGTAGTTTCTTCCACTAAATTCTGTAGATATTCCTGTGCAGATATTTGTCCAACCTGCCATGCTGAGTTTTATATACAGTAGATGATAATACCGTGCAACCTGATACAAGGTGTGATCGATTATCTCCGGATATTCATCACAGAATCTACATTTGGCGTAGACAGAAAATTCAGAGATTGACCGTTAATTTCTAGTTAGCAAGCATCGGTCCTGTGTAATAAAAATAAAACCTTTATTTTTCAGCTTTTAATCCTGAACTACGCAACCAGAGATGCGTATGGGTTTCGTCTACATCAGCAGGTTTGGTACGGGAAGAGTATTAGGTATGAAAAATCGTTTCCCTGATTTTTCATTTGATACGATCCTTTAACAAATCATTTCGCTGTGATTTTTTGAGTATGTGAGCCGGACTCATGAGCTCAACATTTTTGAATCGCAGGTAATCCTGATACGTTCCTAATGTATCAATATTTTCTTTCAAACATTCTAGTTGCTCCTTTTATATTGCGTTTCAATGTTGCAGTGTTGCAATTTTTTTTTGGAGTCACGGTGGATTAATGGATAGCGGTTCGGATTGAGGAATCGGAGAGCCGAGTTCGAATTCCAGTCGAATCCATTGACTTCATTTACGTGCTAATACCCTTGGGAAAGATATGAATCGTCTTCCTTTCTCAAAAGCTATTGGTAAATAGCATTACAGACCGGGTTCTAAAGCCTTGGATGGCAACTAGACTACCGCAGAAAAAATGCGGGAAAAATCTGACTCGTCAGTCATGTATCGAAAGATACATGATCGCTTATGTGTATCATGCATAGCACATAACTTTTCTTTTATCAGTTCCTTAAATTTAAAAGGGTGTCTAATTCATTTACTAAACAAAATGGTGATAACTCTGAGGGGACTGCATTGTGATGTGATGTTTGGGTCGCGCATAGACGTAGTCAATGAAAATTCTATTCTTGAGGAATTGTATCAACAAGATTCTTTACAACTCAAGAATTCTTTAGAGAATCATTTCAGATTTAATGATGTCAGTTTTCGAAAGGTCTACAATCTTGGTCTCACTTTCAAATCTCCCTAGTCGCCTTCTCAGTTTTCTAAGGGGTCTTCTAAATGTTTCAATGTTACAATTATGCAGTTTCATTTTCCAGGTCCTTAAATTTGAATATTTGCCTCATTTATTCGTTAAGATTATTTTACCAGAGGGAATGACCGTATTTTTAGGTATTATTATTGTTAATAATACAGCTTTCGGTATTCTGATCAGTAAATTGCTCGGGACCTAAGTGAAGGCATGGTCGCAACTATATGGATTTTGTTTTCCAAAATTCTGAACTTAAGTGATGTCTAACAAGTAAAGTGATCATATCTTATTTAATAATTGTTTAATAATTATTAATAATTTAATTATTACTTAATAATTATTAATTATAATTATTAATAATTAATTATATATATATAATATATAATTATATGTATATAATTATATAAATATAATTATATTAATTAATTAATAATTAATTAATAGTAATTAATAATTATTGATAATACTCTATTGAGCAGATTGAAAGTTCTGCATAGCACAAAGTTTTGAATCTCTTGAAAACAGAAGTTAAAACGACTGTTGTTCACGACCTTGTCTATACGATTTTTTTTTTATTTGTTATTTTTTAGCCAGGGTTCCACTTATTACAGGTGTATCCGTTGTATTCAAGTGCCACATTTTCCGGTTTTAATTTTAAATTCCTGATACTATTAGAATACTTTTTGTATTCTTTAATTACAATGTCAAAGTCCCCAAAATAATGATCTTTGGATCTTCTATGATTAGTTCAGACTGATATTAATGTAATGACAAAAGTAGGCAGGAGTAGGCTTCAAGGAAGCTTTATTCAACTGAGAATGCAAGGTTCCTTTCATAGTCTCATTATGCAGAAATAGCTCTCTCGAAGAGGAGAGTAACAAATCAAGGGGAGATCACTCTTGATTATTCATAACAATACAATTTGACATATATTAATATTATTATTAATATTAGGTTGGTGCAAAAATAATGACGTAATAATGTCGTTTTTTGACGTATTTTTTAACGTCAAGAAACGACATAATTACGTCATTATTTTTGCACCAACCTAACACTACAACTATGTTAATATATATATATATATATATATATATATATATATATATATATATAGGGGTGCGAGAGAAAGTTTCTTTGTTAGAAACTTTTTATTTCCAATTTTTTTTTATCTAAAACAGTCGAGTCTCAGCTGATGAGTAATATTTTTCCCCCGGATTATTAGAATTCGCTTCCTGTTCACACCCGGAACAATGACTAATAACAATAACATTATTGACATATTTACAACGACAGCGTCCAATTCGTTTCGACTATGCCACCAACAAATATTCTGCTATTTCTTTCCTTTTTTTTATCTACTTTGTAGATTTATATACGTATTCCTTATCGTCTGCTTAAGACTTCTTTTTATTTTATTTATTTATTTATTTTCATTTTTTTACTTTTTAAATCTCATTTTGCTATCAATGGTTTCAGGAAAGATGATGTGTAGACGTGAGTGAGTTCGTGTCTTCGCTCTGTTTGGTGCATGCGCAAGCGTGTATGACCTATCTGCGCATGCGTATGCTGAACATTGTATCTTATTCCTTGTTTTTGCTTTGTTTACGTGCGGACAGCAAAAGCAATTAGATCGAGTCCGTTCTACCTGTCATCTTATTAGCACTTAATGAGTCGATTTCATATTTCTACTAATGGTCCATTGGAAGAAGAAAGATGTACAAAGAAATAAAAGTGGACTAAGTAGATAATATTTATGATTAAACACAATTTGCCTCCCCCACCTTTCTAGTATTATCCATTAGATTTCTTTGGAGAACAAGTGGCAACAAGTCATCTAACTATTCAAGCTCACTTTCCTCTGTAATCTAGATGATTTTGTTAATCTATATTATATGTTTTTAATGATTTCACTCCAAACAAAGCGAAAATCCTACTAGTACGCTGGGGGTTACAGAGAGTGAACGCGAAAGAGAGGTGTAATTATAGGGAGGATTGATTAAAGAACAAAAGATGAACGGGATTCAAGTAAATAGAAGATGGCGATTGACGTGGCATATAAATTTTTGAAGATTGTAGTTATCAGGGAAGCAAGGAAACTAGAAGAGAGCCCCACAGGTGAGAAATGCGAGAGAAGAATCTGTTGGAGTAGCAGTGGCGGTAGCATTTAGCTATTCCAATAATAAAAGATTAGTATTTAGACGTCAATCTAGTAGCACGCTTGTAATCGGGGAACCAGAGAAGAAAGCTCGTCAGAACAGTTGCCGTGAAAATATTTGTAGAAAAGACAAAAGGAAGCTACGTCACCTCGGTGAGAAACTGACTGATTCAAGGTGCTAAGTCATGGTCTATTACAGTTCAGAACCTTTTTTTGGGTGGTGTCGATTCCTTTCTTTAATTTACAGTAATTACAAATTATGTACAAGACGCTTTCGGACAGTCCGAAGTGAATTTATGATGATGAGTGCATCTATTCATGTTTGTATTTTTCAGGGAATATTTGTTTTGTGGATTAGCGTTCTTAAATTTTTCTTTTTCAAACCACGGCCTGTTGAATTTTTGTCCATTTAGAAGGTTTTCACCTCTTTATATTAGGTCGGTGCAAAAATAATGTCGTTTTCTCACATGTGAGAAAACGACATTATTTTTGCACCGACCTAAAAGTATCAATCTTCTTTTATGTACCACGTCCCCTCGTGACATAGCCGCTTATGTGTCTCCACAACTTTCTATCTTGTGTAGCTCTTAGCAGTTTTTCTTCCTTTGCCAAACCCCGCCTCCATTCAGCCATTCAATCCGACAAGCTCGCTCGCTGCCTGTCTTGTCTCTCTTTCCCTCAATATACCTCGTGAGGGTTAAATTTTTCCAAACCCTCTTTCCTCATCATATGTCCAAATAATTTTAGCTGTCTCTTCCTGATTCTGAGTAGGAGTGTTCTTTCTGCTGCCATTTTCTTTAAGTCTTTCTTGTTGCTTAATCGCTCTGCCCATAAAATATTCTGTAGAATCACGTCTCCTACTTCTATTAGGTTGGTGCAAAAATAATGACGTAATAATGTCGTTTATTGACGTTAAAAATACGTCAAAAAACGACATTATTAGGTCATTATTTTTGCACCAACCTAATAGTTTTCTCCTGATCTGCGGGGAGATTGTCCAGCATTCATTAAGGATAGACATAAAAATATGTAATGTCGAAATTGCGTATATTTTTTAACATATGCTCCTTGTTCTTATTGTGATATTTACCACAATGAATTTTTTAATATAATTCACGCCCAATCGAATATAATTTTGAAATTTTATTTTTTTTTGATTGTTTTATGTGGCTATTGTCTTCAGTACTACTGATTACTGAAATCCAAAAATATAACTTAAAACATTTGGCTATCTCTCAGTTGAAATCATACATCTTAGATTTATCATACACGACACTATCAAAGAATAGGACGGGAGTAATTATGACCTATGTCAGCAACGATCTCATAGGGATATCATAATTATTGTATAACTTTTGTGACTCCACGAGTACACGTTGCCACTTTCGTAATGATCGTTGTAGTAGAGACTTTGTAATCGCAGATATAACTATAGTAACGCTGTTGAACTGATGGTGTCAGAAGCCTTCGAATATCACTCGCACTAATAGTACTTGCTCGATAATACTCGTTCGAATAGTAACTCGTATAGTGATCCGAATAGAGAAATTGTATAGTGAATAGAGTAGAGATTAGCAGTAGTAATAAAGTATAAAATAAGAATAGTGTTCGTCAGACGTCAGCTACTTCCTACGTATATGCATTTCCTCTATTTTTATGTGGTCTACTTAATCCAATAATGGTATCGTCTATTTTTGCTCACTGGTGATCTATGTTCAAACTCAAGTGTCAGTAGCGACATTTTATTCCTATATAACAATAACTCTTCCCTCTTTTTTACATACCTGGTCTTTGGCAGATCAAATACTATCATGCTAGTCATCCTAACAGAAGACCTCGATATGAGGAGATGCTTCCGTACCGATAGGTGGTAAAATCTAACTGGAGATGAGCGAGCGGATTCATTAGGGCATCGCATTTATTATACCCGTAGCGTAACTTGGCGTGTCAAACACATAATAACCTGAAGTGATCCATCCTTTTTTTTTTCAGGAGAGTTTTGAATTCAGGGCTGCTCTTTTTCTAGACTAATTGCCCTGCCTAGCTTAAAGTACCTATTTATTCGTATCATTTACGAGGGACTTAATTCAGGCTTTCAACTATTTAAAAAAAAATTGTTGTTTAACTTATAGCTCAAGAAATCTAAATTCACGCATTTTGCAGAGACGTCAACGAAAAATGAGCGAAACAGATGTTTGGATTTGAACCCAGCATACCGATTACACTTTACATGCCAAAGCAATCGCACGCAAAATGTTGGAATAACTCGATTGATTAGTAGTGTATGTAATCTTTAAACTATACGGAATCGCAAAATAAAAGATCTATGGTACTATATCTGGAATCCTCGAACGAAACATTTTGAGCAAGATTACGAGTTAGACGTCAGCTACTTCCTACATATATGCATTTCCTCTCTTGTTATGTGGTCTACTTAATCCAATAATGTTATCATCTATTTTTGCTCACTGGTGATCTATGTTCAAACTCAAGTGTAAGTAGCGACATTTTATTCCTATATAACAATAACTCTTCCATCTTTTTTACATACCTGGTCTTTGGCAGATCAAATACTATCCTGCTAACTTCAGCCCCCCTCCCCCAAATCAGCCACTTCCTATTTCCATTTACTGCTTTCCTTCAGGACGTGGGTTTTACGTCTCTTCACAATTCCCTGTCTTTATCCGTAGTTATGTTTCCCTATTTCACATCCATCTAATAAGGTTACTTGCTGTTCCCTTTGTTTCTATTGCCTTTAGTATGCCCTCTGAGGATTTAATATTCCAAGCTCTCTTTCTTCATTATGTGTCCCAGAAATTTCAACAGTCTCTATAAAAGCTTTTAAATGCTGTCAAGGTTGGAAAGGAAAGAACGGGCAGCTCTATCCCAGATTACATATTCTATTTTGGTCTGATCTGATTCTTGTAAAGATAGGGAATTTCAGGAAGAGTCTGTTACTTCGTGTAGAAGTAAAAGGAGCTAACCAAAATGCATTATGGAAACAGAAAGGTAGCCTCCAAGACTCTCATATTTACAGACGTATCTTAACTGGATCCATCATGGTGAAAGTATTATTGAACATTATATTAACTAGGCTTTCATCGTTTATATTTCAAGAATAATCTACAATGACAAATGAAGGAAAGTTACAAATAAAATTAACTTGTGTTCTGGACTGATTTTTCAACCCCTTACTTGATCAAAACAGAAGAATCAAATAATCGTATTATAACTTCATTAGCTGTCATCTTCACAGCAGCATATGACCACATCAATATAGACTTTCTCTTCTCATCCATTAGAAAACGCCTTTCTAGTTCCGAACCCACTGAATGCATCAGTATAATAGAAGAATGTATTAGTCCACAAAATCGTATATGCCTAGCGAGGACCCCAATACGGAAACATTAAACCTCATCAAAAGTAGGACCACGAGAAAATGGGAACCCTAATTTTTTAAATCTTAGAATATACCCTGCTCATTTACAAACACAAATGTGAGGAGATGGGCACTGATCATTTAAGTGTTCTATACCACATTCCAAACAAATCTACCAATAGAGAACGATCCTGTTTTCACTACCGATGTCAATATTCTGATTATTACTGGGGCTATGCTGATGGTATAGATATTTATAATTGGTATAAGAATAAACCTGAACAAAATATCAACATCCTCTACCACATGCTCCAATAAATAGGACTCAAGATAAAACTCTCTGAAAATACTTCGGGATATGGATCAGTTATTACAAATGTAGTCTAGGTGAAATGCAAAATGAACAAAGGATATGCTGCGCCAGAGATAGTTTCTCCCAACACAGCAAATTGGAAAAAAAAAAAAACATCGGGTTGAAACACCGAGTTATGTTTTTTAAATAGTCTCGTCAGATCGGGATTTTAAACATGGATGTCAGAAATCTTTAAAATGTCAGCAGTATACAACTGCTTTATAAGAACAATTGTTAAACATGGCTTTCAGTATGTGAAATCTGAGGTTCTAGGCAAAGTCTACCCTTGCTTGAACATTGAAAAGTGACGCTACAGAATCACAAATAACTGTACCAAATAAGGAAAACTAAATCTCTTGAGAACTACCAACAGCAGCAACAACTAAAATGGATAGCACATTTAACTCGAAAAGAAAATGAGGACATGATCAAAATGTTGACATTATACACTACTTCAAATAAAAGGTTAGGAAAATAATCCCTCAGCAATACTGGAAAAAACGATAAAGCTACTGGGCTTGAGGAATGAAACTATTTTCATGAAAAATTGTTTTAAGAGAAGGATTTTATAAATTTCAACTTAAAGCATTACTGGCTGCTCGGTGACTGATCGCCAAATGTTTCCTTATAGGGAAACGGTTAATATTACCATTGCCATTAGCATTCTGGGTATCTAATAGTCGTCGCTTCCGCCAATAAACCAGTTTCAAGAATATTTCTCCAATGACTCAAAATGGCGAAATAGATTCTTATTGATGAACTATGCAAATATCTCTGTAAAAATCATCAATCAAATTCGGATGTATTAACTGATAGTGAAGCAGAATGCACTGGGAGGTCACAATTGATGATTTATCAGATTACAAAAACACAATTACACCAACTACTTCGGAAACAAAATAGACACTCAATGGAAGCGAAATGATTGTTCTTAATTTTATCGGAAATTTGAGTGTAAAACTAAAGGAAGCTAATCTTGATAATGGTTTAGATATAAATTTTGTTGAATTTGATTTTAATTTTACGACGTATCAACCCTTGTTAGTCAAAATCAGTCGAAATTTACAGTTACAACTAAATATATGTCTTCAAACATAAAATCAGAACGAATTAATAATTTTCAATTTAATGTTTCAGTATTAATTGCCATTATATTTATTTTTACATTATCAATTTGTTTTTAAATTGGTTCCTGCATAGATAAATATCTGTTTATCGCTGAGTCTATAAACGTTTATTTCTGAAATGAACAGCATAAAAGTTATTGGCTCAGAAAACAGAATTACCAAAATCAGTTCAATTCTGGTATGCTCCTTTTCATTACAATACGCTTGAGAATTGAATTAATCAAATTTTCTTTTAGCTATAGGTTAAATAAGAGTTTAAATATGTCTGACTAGTCTTGGATAGCAGCCGGTTTAAGAAAGAGAATTACACTGAAAATCAATTCCTGTAGAAAGCGACTTAAAACAACTCCTCAGTATTTCAATTTTATTCGTGAATTCATCGCAAGTAAGGCGATGATACCATTAAGACGCAAAGGGCAACCGGGCGTGAAAGAGAAAGAAATGCTTGAGAAGAAACAGGAAATCCCATCGTAAACATGGAACAAAGAATTTGAAAAAATGTACTTGGATAATGAATAGGTAAATATTGGTCGTTTATATATGAGTCTATAAGCATTTACTTGGTCCGTGGTTAGGTAAATATTGGTCGTTTATATATGAGTCTATAAGCATTTACTTGGTCCGTGGTTAGGTAAATATTGGTCATTTATATATGAGTCTATAAGCATTTACTTGGTCCGTGGTTAGGTAAATATTGGTCGTTTATATATGAGTCTATAAGCATTTACTCGGGTCGGGAATAGGTTAATATTGATCGATTGTATTTATTTTTCTATACGCCGCGCCCCTTTAGGACATGGGGAATCATGACACTCCAAAACGTCCTATCTCTTGTACCCTTTAGCAGGTTTCTTCCCACTATCCATTCACACAAACTGTTATGGTAGGTGGCTCGCAGCCTTCTATCAATCTTGCGCTCTATCTCCCCCATGAGGGTTAAGTTTTCCAAGCCCCCTTCCTAATTATGAGTTGAAGGAATATCAGCTGTATTTTGCTAATTCTGTGTACAAGTGGTCATTCTGTTGCCATTTTCTTTATGACTTCCTCGTTGCTTACTCGTTCTGTTCATGTAATTCTCAATATCCTTCAGTAGATCTCCATTTTTGTTTTCAACATTTTTCTTCTCGTCCGTGTGAATAGTCTAGTGTTCACTGCCGAGTAAGAGGACGAATATCGGATAGAAACCCAAAACTTTTTTCTTTGTTTTTAAAATACAGAAAAATATACAATGGCGCAAAAGTGGATTTTACTAAATACTAGGTTTTCGATGATTATCCTCACTTTTGCCATAATTTAGATTTTTCACACTGCCTTCTACTCATACTTGCTTATAGTTGGTACTTTTGCGGTCAGGTGATCGGGGTTCGAGTTAGGTTTTTTGCTGCAGTTACAGTTTGAACATGGCCTCCCCGCTAGCAGTGTTCATCAAGGAGGAACAAAGAGCTGTGATTCGATATCTCTGGTCGGGAGCTGGGTCAGGGGCTGAAATTAATCGGAGACTTTAAACACAATCCGGTGACAGTGCACGATCGAGTAGAAATGTGCATGAGTGGCTCGCGAAGTTTAAAAGTAGCTGAACATGCGTGACACACGAAGAAGGGGCAGGACGCTCGTCAACCTCTAGCGTTGACGAGAAGATTCAGCAAGCTCGAGAGATGCTAATGGTGAACAGGCATCTGTTATCTGCAGATTTGGATCACTGATCTTTGTTCCTCTTTGGTGCACACTGCTCGTGCAACGGCCAAGTTTACGCTGTAACAGCAGCCAGAAAACTGTCCCGATCAAGCTCAAACATCTATCCTGTGGTCAGAATAGTAGCTACTTTTAGTACACATGAGCAGATGGCAGTGTGACAACCCTAGAGATATGTTATGGCGAAAGAGCCGCTAATTTTTGTCTTACCTTCGTATATAATTTTAGCGTTACTTTTTCTAAAACAAGATTTTGGTATTTATTGATCGCCCTAGATCGAATCATATTCAAGTCAGAAAGCTTAACAGAAAATGAAAAAAAGAGTATTTTACTAATTGCCTTCAAGATTAAAAGTCAGTGCCGCATTTAGAAAATACTAAGCAAGCTTCTGTTGCCACAATTAATGGGTTAATGCTGGCTTGCATTGTTTGGCTGCGTGTCTATACGTCAGATGGATTTGTATAATCCTATATTAGAGCCAACCCACAAGAATATGTTTTTGCAATTGTATCGGGAAAATGTTAATTTATAAATAAATTTTCTTAATCTTTTAAATTTTTATTCGCGTTCGATCGACATGATTAATATTCCGCTCAGAATTAATCTCATTGGCAAGAAAAAAAAGATTATGTTGAGAAAAATATGGCGCATAAATACATTTTTTCATTATTCTGGAGACATAACGTAAAACAATATATCTGAAAGATATTTTATATCATAATTACATTGTTTGGTTCTTATTACTGACATCGATTTCGTGATTGGCTCAGACTCCATCCGGATCTAACAATATATATATATATATATATATATATATATATATATTAATTAATTAATTAATTATTATACAGATGTTACATACGGATAAACAAGTACTCACGACAAAGTTGCCTTTTTTGTTTCCATGCGAATGCATTTCGACAGGTGGGGAACAAAGATGGTTTAAAAATTTGAAATTTGAATTATACGTATACGTTTTTCACCCACTTAAATGGATAATTGCGATTTGTCCGGTTTTCTATGCATATTTACTTATTATGCATCTCTATAATGTTAATTATATAAAAGTAGGTGTATTAATTCGTTGGAAATACAATAAAATATAGATGTGTATGTCTATGAACATTTGATTGCCCCAATATATATATATATATATATATATATATATATGTATATATATACGAACCGAGCCTAGGCAGAGGTTAAATGGTCCTTGCGCTGCTCTGTCAATATAGTCTTCCCATTTTTTCAGTCAACTTGAAAGTAAATAATATCTTGGTACCATCATTGCTAGAAGTGTTGCCGGAAGGAATTTCAATACTGATACGGGAAATATTGACTTTCCAGGATTCCTTATTGGCGGCTACAAACTTGACAACGTAAGTTATGTTGTATGATACAGTGTTGATTGCAGACACTGTAAAACTCCGACAGAAGATAAGTAAAGACAAATGCAAATAAAGGTTTAAACAGAAACTGCAAGACAGAATGAATGGTTTCTAGAAGAAGAGCCCAAAGTGCGAATTCCAAATCAGTGATACCAAAATCAAACAATTTAAGGGAATTTAAATATCTGGAAAGTATATTAACAGAGGACGGAAAGTGTGACACTGAAATCTGAAGGCGTATTGGGAAGCCAAAAATGCCTTCCAAAAGCTAAACAGTGTAATAAGAAATTAAAAAAAACATTCGCTAGAATCAAGAAAAAGATTACTAAACGGTTACGTGATATACAGTGTAACCCGGATATAAGAGAGTAGTCGGGACCGGAATAAGTCTCTTATATCCGGGTTTATCATATATCCGGGTTTGGTCTATTTTGTATACATTAACACAGGCTCTAATTTGGGACCAGAGACTATCTCTCTTATATCCGGGTTTATCTTATATCCGGGTCTCTTATATCCGGGTTACGCTGTATGTCCTTTTTTATGTCTGTGAGTGCTGGGCAATCTCTTCAAATTGAAGAGGAGACTTGCAGCTACAGAAATATGGTTCTACAGAAGGATGCTGAGTATATCATGAACCGAAAATGTGAGCAACGACGAAGTTTTAGAGAAAATGGAAACAAAAAGGAAACTTATACTTAATATCAGCAAGAGACAGTTGAGGTTTCTGGGGTACATAACGAGCGCTTGGAAAATCTGATACTCACGAGACATATAGAAGGACAGACGAAAACAACACATAACATACTTAGTGATTTTGAGTAAACGAACGGCGGATTACTTGCTACTCGGTCAATGAATGCCAATTTCTTCCTTATAAGGAAACGGCTAATGTTTCTACTGTCATCTTCATTAGTTTTTCTTCCGTGTCTACAGTCAATACAGTGAAATCTTTGTATCTTTGTTATAATCCTTCCCATCGATAATATATCCCAGCAGACTCGAAATGGTAAATAGGAATTAAATATCAAAGATCGAGTAGGGAATAACGAATGATGATTCCTGGTAACGATCTTGCAGCCCTTAGATGCCAAGTTCTAAGTTTTGGCTAGTACGAATTGTTAAAATCTGTCTATGTTATTCGTAAGAAAAGCAATTCATTCCAAGCCGAAGATCACCAGTAATGTGATATTAAAATGAATAAAGAAAAAAGTTTCCAACTAAAGTTAGCAATTATTACCCGCGCTTGGGGTACTGCAAATTAATTACATCTCTTGCGAACCCTGACATCCCAGTCTAATAACCAGCGTAGTAAAGAACTTCGTTCAACTTAGGCCCACGGTATGGTGCATAATGTCATAACAGGATTTCGTTAATTTCTGACAACGGCTCTTGGAGACTCACAGAAGGAAATTATATTGAATTCACCCAGGGACGTGCTAAAAATCTAATATGTTGTGCCCAAAGCAAAAAGGACAATCACTGACCGGAATGAAGTTGGTCGCTGTCTTTCGTATAGAACGAAGAAAATAATCTCTGAGTGTTCTTACAATTGCAAGCAGCATTGCGTTTTATGAATTGAATGGATCAGATAAAAGTCCCTTCAAATACTAACCTTTTTTTTCAGAATTAGATATTTGCTTCATGATAAAAAGGGCTGTTTACTGACCGTAACTATGAACGTTTATCTTGCTTTTCAATTTAAGACACTTAATTTAAGAAGGTAATGTTCTATTATTATCGTTTTATTCGGGCAATTAGAATTTAACTAGGAAGAAATATCCCCCATCAAGATGTAGTCTCTACCGACAAAGACATTCTACTTTCTTTTTTAATCTTTTTTTTTCTGTCGAAGATGAACCATTTAATTACTGGCTGTAAGCATACATTTAAAATGTCAGCTGGTTATTTTGCGAGTAATGGCAAAGGTTAAATTCGAGGTTTGCTAGAAGGCATATTCAGCCATTTTGAATAACTCGAGAAGAGCTAGCGTAGCCAATCAGAAGGAACATTACCGAGCATGTTTAAACGGATGCATTCCCGTCAGGCATCTGTGCTGATACCGCAACGCCATTAAAATATTAAGGTAGGTTTGAGGGTTTAACGGCATTTATAACCCATGCTGGGTCATTCAATGTCCAATAATATTTTCATTTGCATTTATTTTGTAAAATCTCTTCTTTTAATCCAGATCGAAACTAAATATATAAGCCTCATATGAGGAGATGTTTTTAACGTCATCCTGTCTTCTTTAATTCTATATATATATATATATATATATATATATATATATATATATATATATATATATATTATAAATTAATAGACTTAAAATATGTTTTTTTCATTTCATTTTGTAATTAAATTAAAGACATTCGTTCCATTTCATCCTCAAAAAATTCGCTTGAGGATGAATGGAACTAATGTCTTTAATTTAATTACAAAATTAAATTCGGGGCTTTTAGCTTTCATTTTTGAAACATGGTTGGAACTGTGTAGAGAAAAACTATATTTTAAGTCTATTAATTTATAATATTAATGCTCTGTAAATTTACATTGAGCACTATTTTGTAAAAATAAAAATATCTATAAGAACACCGGATTATATATCTTACTGTTCTTTCTTTTTATTAATATACATCTCTCTCTCTCTCTCTCTCTATATATATATATATATATATATATATATATATATATATATATATATATATTAATAATCAATAATAATTTTTTTAAAGAGTTAAGAATAAGATTACTAGAAGTAAACTTATATTTTAAAATAAAATTTTGTTCATTTAATGTACTGTCTATGAATATTTTTCTAATCGACTATTTCATAGAAAATCCCCAAAATTTAAATCACTAACAAACATCAAATTAAATTCTTTGTAGACAGTTTAGAGACATTCAAATTTATGGACCCCCAAAATAACACTTTCAAAGTAAAACAAAATAACAGCGTCTGTTTCTAGCCTGTTTTTTTTTTTTTTTTTTTGCAAAGAAAATTAGTGACACCTTCTCTCATGACTTCCTTCTCTCTTTTTCTCTCTATGTTTTTTCTCCTCTACCCTTTCGATATCAATATATAACTTCCGTTAAATTAACCGTTTAAATGTGTCAATATCTGCTAACTCACTCATGTCTTCTCTCTCCCCCCTCATTTCCTCACTTTGTTAATTTACATATGTTTAATACGGCCCGTAAAAAATATGTAAATTTCTTTTCATTTTTTGTTTCAACCTTTGGAAGTAAAGTCTGATGATCCGCAGTCCTTTAAAAGGGCTGTAGTGAAATAATTTATTACATGAAACCTTAACGTGGTCTGTTTTTATTTAAATTATTTGCTCCGGATTTACATTGAGCTCTCTGGATTTTATCCTCCTTGGGTTTACCCATACGGATTACCTAGTTTTTCATAAACTATATATATATATATATATATATATATATATATATATATATATATATATATATATGGTTAATGATCTTGTTTGGTAGCACTTATGGATAATTCCAAGGAGGATATAATCCAGAGAGCTTAATGTAAGAACAGAGCAAACATTAATTATTATTAAGAAATAGACAACTTTAAGGTTGCATAATTATAATTCATTTCCTTAGAACGATTCTAATTCTTCTGATTGATCATTTCCATACAAATAAATGGGTGACAAATTTTCCAGGCACAAGATTTATATATTATTATTTTTAATTTATGCAGACATTTGTTTAATGGGGCAGATTTAAATTGGGGGCTTGAATAGTTGAAAGATATATATATATATATATATATATATATATATATATATATATATATATATATATATATATATCGAAAGGGATACGGTGACGGAGAGAGTGGAAAAAGGAAGGATAGGTAAACAAAACTAGGAAGGGGAAAAAAGAGGAATAGAAAGATATGTTCATATCCATCTTTATAAAGAGACATACAGTAGTAGTGTGGGAGGGGTTGCTAGATGTGCTGACCTATGTATCAAGTATATTCACAGGAAAGTGGAAGGCAAAATTAGAATGAATTAAGGAAACCAGAGTAAAGAAAAAAGAAAGGAGAAAAACCGAATAGAAATTAGACAGGGAAAAAAGAAAAAAGGAAAGAAAAAGAAAAATATACAGGCGGTACACAGGTAAAAAAAAAAGATGTCTACAATCGGTTGACACTTCAAAATTATTTTATATAATAATAATAATAATAATAATAATAATAATAATAATAATGACAGCAACAACAACTAAAAGTTCAAACTTCAGTTTCTTAATGATTATATATATATATATATATATATATATATATATATATATATATATTTATGTATGTGTGTGTGTGTGTGTGTGTGTGTGTGTGTGTGTGCACTTCGACGTGGTGTAATAGCAAGCTTGTCGAGCATGATCAATTACGATTGAGTTGTGAGTTTCCATACATTCAGCCTTGTGCCATATCTAAGTTACGTTTAGTAGATCGCTATATCTCTGTCATGTGTAACAGTAAAATTGTTCAAATCATGTAACAGCATGGAATGACTGTCCATCCCACAAAATGTTTTATATATATATATAAAAAACACTTATCTAATACAGTTTCTTTATTTTTTCAGGGTTTCAGTTAAGATGTTTAGCGATCTTGACACCATTTGTCGTAAGAATCACTGAAAAACACTTTGAGCTATTCAGCTAGAAAGAAATCAATTTAAATTGTTGTTTTTATCAGACCCACTATGTCTTCGCAACTGAGCAATAGTGAAAGGAAAAAGATAATTCAGGCCTTCAGTAATGCTACCAACATTCATACTCTGGCTTCCATCATCAATATCCATTCAAGAGCCATCAAGACAAAGGTGAATAAGTTTAAAAAAACTGAACAGTAGGGAGGAAAATTGAATCTGCATGTCACAACAGCAAGAGCGATCATCATTTCAACTTAGAGTTAAATACATTCTTACTGTTCATTGTAGAGTCCAATAGAGTTATAAAAACCTCGGAGAATTCCAGTAAAATATATTTAATCATTTCTAAGAAGCAGAGGTTGAGAGCTTAATCTAACAATTGGACAATTTTGCTGTTACACTCATCTTATATATATATATATATATATATATATATATATATATATAAAACAAATATATATATTCATATATATATATATATATATATATATATATATATATATATATATATATATATACATACATACATAAGAAGAAAAATTTTATAAGATCAGCGTTCCGTTTAAACATGGTCCGTGAAGATTTTAAAATATTTTCATAATAAAAATCTTAGGCGGATTTATGAAGCAGGCATAATATCCCTCTCACGCACGGTGAATACTAGACCTGGCTTCTTTAGTATTTCCCCTTTTCTAGCGAGATTAATGCTCGACAAGCGAACATATAAATTTTAGATCAAAATAGAATTCTTTTCATTTTTCAATCAAAATACTCAAATTTTAGGAATACGTTTTCACAGCGTCGCCCACTTGACGACAACGTGACCATGTTTAAACGGAACGCTGATCATATAAAACTTTCAGTTATCTGTTTGGATAAGTCTTGTTCTTATGTCCATCGTCTTTGTCATGTTGAATTGATAATGTTGATTATATTTTATGAATATGTCCTGAAGATGGTTTATTAGACCGAAACATCTGACGTTGACATTATATTAACATTAAAACAGCATAATTCCATATAAGGATTTTTGTTTGTTCGTATATTTTTCTTCATACTGTCGGATCCGTATCCATATATTTGCTTACACACACACACACACACATATATATATATATATATATATATATATATATATATATATATATATATATATATATATATATATATATATGTGATTTCTATCTTATATTATATAGGATACAAATATAGTTTTAAAGGGAACTATATATATGGATGAAAGTCGTCAATATTAGCCATACAGCTTATGTAAATATAAAAGTAGACATTGTGGTCAACACCGAGGGACGAGAGCCTGTTTCATGCATGAGCATAATCTTCAGGCCATCAGATTGTCGCCGCTCGGGGTTGAACTCAATATCCATCGACACACACACATACACACACACACATAGACACACGTTTGTGTGTGTGTGTGTATATATATATATATATATATATATACAAACGTCTGTACATGTATTCATAGATATGTATGCATATATATGTAGTTATATTGCTTGTCGCACATTTTATATAGAGGTCTGTAGATATATTTAATTATTTATGTGATTCTCTTGCTGATGCCTCCACCATTTATATATATATATATATATATATATATATATATATATATATATATATATATATATATATATATATATATATATATATATATATGTATGTATGTATATGTATCTTTTTTTAATAAATTATATGTTATATTTTACTATTATTAATATTATTATCATTATTATTTTTATCTTTATAAATTTTTATATTATAATTTGTTTTTTTATAATTATCTAAATTTACTAGTTCTATTTATTTATTTTATTATATTATTTATGTCGGATATTATTATCATTATTGTTATTAGTATATCATTATTGTTATTAGTATATTATTATTGTTATTGTTGTTGTTTTAAAATGATAATTTTAAACTAATAATAATAATACTAATAATAATATGAGATGATAATTGCCGATTAAAATGACATGATTTTATTAGGCAAATTGTTGTAACTCTTTTACTTCCAATCCCACTCTTCTTTCACTTCCTTGGTATATCAATTTGTTCAGTCCTTTTAAGAAAATTCCAAGCTCATTATATTTATTTATTTTTGAGATTGGCTTAACATTTATTTCTTCCTTCTTTCATTTCTTTTCTTTAGTTCTCTCATTCTCTCATTCTCTTATTCTTTCCTCCCTTAACTTTGTAATTTGTAAACAATTTTTATTTTTTTTTATATTTTTTATTATTAATATTATTTTTATGCTTTTTCTTATTTCTTTTTGCTCTCTCTCTCTCCCCACCTCTCTCTCTCTCCCCCACCCCTCTCTCTCTTTCTCTCTCTCTCTCTCTCTCTCTTCCACCCTTCTCCATTTTATCCTGGTATATCTGTCAGGATGGATTGATTCCATTTCTTACAAACTTTCGATCTGAACCGTTGGTGTTTGTGCTAACACGGAGTCATAAGTCATCGTGACCGAAGTTTTGAGTGTGCTGGCCTTGTTCAGAATGTTGGACACGTTATATAACACACTATCTCCCAGAAACTGTAATTAAGTTCCGCTCAGCGTAGTTGTGATATAAACAAAAGTGGGATCCGTGGGTGTTGAACAAACACAATTGTGAGCAGGCGTCTGCAAAGAGGATTAGCTAACCGCCCCAGAATACACACACACACACACACACTTTACATATATATATATATATATATATATATATATATATATATATATATATATATATATATATATATATATATATATATATATATATATATATATATATGGGCGCGTGGCCGAGTGGACGTAAACTTCTTGACCATGAGACCCGTGTTCGAATCTCACATTGTTTGTTTTGTCAGGAAGGAGACTTCATGATGTTTTTGGAATGGATCGAGGTCGATTCCTGGGTGTAGCATCTTTGGAAAGTGCTTGAAATCCATACCACGGGTTGACCGAAGACTTGTGAGTGAAATTTGATAGACGGAACTCTTGAGGGCCGTCGCTAGCTGTACTAGCACAATGCCGCAACTCATCGTGGCCGAGAGCTTGAGTGTGTTGTCCTTGATCAAATTCAAACGAAAAAAAACAGCTCTGTAAATAAATAAAAAATTATGTTATATACAGTATTGCTATAAGAAAAGGGGAAATTTTACAACGTTCCAGACAGTCCTGGGTATGACGATAAACTACAACGAATAGCAAGGCCTTTTATCAGGAGGGTTTGAGAAGCGTGGTACCACCTCTTAATTTCTAGTGTTCTCAGGTCCACTCTGACCCGAAGTGGTAGCACCTGTTAGGGTCCCAGCTATGGGCAAATAGCTAACACGTAAACTGGGGTCAAAACACCATGAAAGTGTAAAAATAGGTTTTAATACCAGAAATACTTTGTAAAACTGTTTTTTACCAGCAATAAAAAAAAACTACCAGCGATACGTATTTGAAGGAAAAATGTTACCAGAAATAGATTTTTGAAAATAACATATTGAGGTTGATATACCGTAAAATAAATACAAAACCAAAAACAAGACCGTTCCAGAAAAAACATTAGTGTGAAAGTGAATGGGAGAGAGTTTGTAAGTTTCGAAGCCGGCTTACTGATGACTTTTCCGCGCCGACAGCCACTACACTATACACACATCCTTCAAATGTCACTCATAACACTTGAAATAATATATTTAATTCTTCAAATTCGAACTTCAACCAATTCACTAAGTTCTTATGGTATTACATACCTGACCAAGCAAAAACACCGGGGCAAACATTCTGATATCAAGCAAAAAAAACAAAAAAACTTCTAATCAAAAGCCGTCAATGAGTTATGATCAGTTCGGATTTTTAGACAAGGGCTACTTTGATCATACTCCGGTAAGGCTATGTTTCTCGTCTGAAGAGTCGAAGTGACTTAAAAGCCTCGCGTGTGAAGATGACGGGTTGGTTGGTTGGTTGGTTGGTTGGCATATTAGAGTTTATTGAAATAAGGCAAAAAGAACGGTGTCGTAAATATTAGAAAATCCATCAATACTTGGCGGGGGTAAATACGATGTGTGTTCCTGTATCAGGAAAAGTGTATTTACATAAGAACCATGATTTATTAATCCCTGAAGATGCTTTCATATTTGTCATTCTGACACTGACCAGAAAGGAAATGGTAAATTCCTTGTTCTGAGAGGAAATTTCTCAGTTTTATATACATAAACCATCAAATCGAATGGATAAATGGAACGATAGATATGGAACAGCCGAATACCTAGCTTCCTAGATAGAACAGAGCTAGCGCGCTATATATACATATATATATATATATATATATATATATATATAGAGAGAGAGAGAGAGACAGAGACAGACAGACAGACAGAGACAGAGAGAGAGAGAGAAAGAGAGTGTGAATATATATATATATATATATATATATATATAGAGAGAGAGAGAGAGAGACAGACAGACAGACAGAGAGAGAGAGAGAAAGAGAGTGTGTGAGTATATATATATATATATATATATATATATATATGTATACTGAACAGCCTAATCTATCTATATAAAGATAGATAGAACAGAATGACACAGATAGATAGATAGATAGATACATACATAGATAGATAGATAGATAGATAGATAGATAGATAGATAGATAGAACAATGAAACAGATAGATAGATAGATAGATAGATAGATAGATAGATAGATAGATAGATAGATAGATAGATAGATAGATAGAACGAACAGAATGACACAGATAGATAGATAGATAGATAGATAGATAGATAGATAGATAGATAGATAGATGCTGATATAAATGCGAAAAAAGAAAGGACCAGTGAAGTTTCGATGATTATTCTGGGCATGATATTACAGTACCTCATTTTTTTTTAGTTTCTTTTTGTCTACCACATAAAATCTTTCGCGTCAATTGATACAGAATATTTTCTATGGAATAATATTAGTCTATGTTATTTTTTTCTCTCTTTGGAATTCTTTAATATTCATAATGTATCGCAATCAAACTTCTTGGCTTTACACAAGAAAAGCCATTTTTGTAATTCGATTCAAGACTGACGATGAAATCACTTCCCTCAAATCCGTCTTGTTTTTTCACTCATACGCAAATATGCTGAATATCTTTATAGAAAGTGTCACTCTGGACCAACGGTCGTGATACATGGGTTTATCAGACGATCAACACGTTCTGTTTTGTACAAATCTAAACTGGTTTTAACCGATACTAGATGAGCGTCTTGCTGTATTGTTGTTGTTAACGAGTTCGCTGAGTACGAATTTGATGTTTAATCCAGCGTTAATCACATTGGGTGCTTTGTTATCCCACTCCATTTTGTTTAAATACTTATAATTTCTACTTGGCAACTTGTTTCTATATCTCCCCACTACTATTCTCCTGGCTCAGTGAAAGAATAGAGCGCTGCCATAGTTCAGTTGTCGTCGTCGGGAGACGTCGCTTTTTCTTTCATTTTTAGAAATCCAAAGGGATTAACGCCTAAGATTAACAAATTATTGTTGGAATTCTCCGTCGTGGATTCACAATAAATCGAATATTTATTGCTGCTCCATATTATTGGACTTGTGTCATAATACCTCAAACCTTGTTAGTAC
>OZ010593.1:49306714-49376714 GCA_963932145.1 Acanthosepion lycidas | reverse complement strand
TCATTATTTGTCTCGTGATATTTGTAGAGACGTTGGGCATTGCGAATTAACTTCACTTTGTGATGTCATGAAGAGAGAGAAAAAAAAACATCCAGTATTTCATCGCAACGAACTCCTGAATGAACCAAGAGAGATTATGACTCGTATTTCTGCTTTAAAATTTTATCATCACGTAATTTATGAAAGAAGTCTTTCCTGATCGTCTGAATGCTTGGAAATCTGTGGCATATGGCTTCAGGAAGTGCGAGGGACGCCATTTTGGCTCCTTTCTTTTTGGCTAGGAGATCAACGCAGTACGCAGATTGACAGCATTCTGGAAAAATCGAAGGAAGGAAATCAAGAACACGGTTTTGGAGTGACACAGAAATGAAAAAAAAAACAAAAGGAAAATGGAAATGAAATAAAATAAAGAAAGATGGCCGCTTGCTGTGGGATCTTCGCTTAGTGTGCCTAGGTCTCACTGGCGCCAGTGTTCGATGTTCGAAAAGAAGCTTAAATCCAGGAATTTAAAGGTTGGTAGATACTCCTTACATGGAGATTTGACGCAATACATTCTTAATAATTAGCGTTGATTCACTGAAATTGAGATATATCAAAAAAAAAAAATTTAGAAAAAAGAAAAACAATTTACTCAAGGAGAGATTTTAATCATTGAGAAAAAAAAGTGAAGAAAAAAGAAGTAATAAACAGAAGACGAATGAGCAGAAGAAGAAAAAGGAGTAGCATATAAAGAAAAGGACAAAAAGGAATAAGAAGGTGTAGAAGAAGAAAAAGAATATATTCTGAAAGAGAAAATGAAGAAGATAAAGGAACGATATAGTAAAAACTATAGAAAATGGAAAGAAGAAGAAGAGGAAAAAGAAGAAGAATGGGCAGAAAAAGGAGAAGAATTAACATATACAGATAAGGAAACAAGAAGAAGAGGGAGTAGAAGGATATGAAGTAACATATGCAGAAAAGGAAAAGTGAAGAAGAAGGAGTAGATGAAGAAAAAGAAATAATCTATACAGAAAATGAAAAAGAAGAATAAGGAAAAGAAGGAAAATAAAAAATATACGCAGAAAACGAAAAAAGAAGCAGCACAAAATGAAGAAGCAGATTTAACATATACAGAAAGAGAAAAAGAAGAAGAATGAACAGAAGAAGAAGAAAGTAAAGAAATGTAACATAGAAAGGAAATGAAAAAAAAAGATTAAGGGGACATAGAATAAAAGAAGGATCGGAAGAAGAAGTAAGGTGTACAGAAAAGTAAAACAGAAGCAGAAGAAGGAGCGCAAGAAGATGAAGTAACATATACAGAAAAGGAAAAAAGAAAAACAAAGAACAGAAGAAGAAAAAGAAATAACAAATACAGAAAATGATAAAAAAAAGTAGAAGGGAAAGCAGAAGAGCAAAGAAGAAGAAGAAGAAGAAGAAGAAAGTGTAACAGACAGAAAAGGAAAGAAGATAAATGAGCAGAAGAAGAAGAATTGACATATACAGAAAAGGAAAAAAAATAGACGAATGAGCAGAAGATGAAGAAGGAAAAGAAGTAGTAACATATAAAGAGCAAAAAAAAAAAGAAAAAGACGAAGCAGAAGAAGAAAAGGAAGTAACGTATACAGAAAAAGAATAAGTAGCAGAGGAAGAAGTAACAAGTGCAGAAAAGGAAGAAGATGAAGGAGCGCAAGAAGAAAAAGACGAAGCAGAAGAAGAAAAGGAAGTAACGTATACAGAAAAAGAATAAGTAGCAGGGGAAGAAGTTACAGAAAAGGAAGAAGATGAAGGAGCGCAAGAAGAAAAAGACGAAGCAGAAGAAGAAGAGGAAGTAACGTATACAGAAAAGGGAAAAAAGAAGAGGGAACATAAAAAGAAACAGAAGAAGAAGAAGAAGAATGAGCCGAAGAAGAAAAAGAAGTAACACATACAGAAAAGGAAAAAAAAGAGAAAGAAGTATATACATAAGATAGGAACAGTGATGATGTAAAAAGAAAAATTGAAGACGTAGCAAAAGATGATGAAGAAGTAATATTCTTAAGCAAACGCGATAGGATATGTAAGAGTAAATGAAGGAAATCATCAATAAATATATATATATATATGCCAAATACAGGGGACAATGAATGAATGAAAATGCCGAAAAAATAAAAAAGAAGGAAAGATTTAATTAAAACCAATAAAGCTTTCGTAAGAAACGAACGGAACACCGTATCGAATAAAAGAAAGAATATATTGACATACGGGGGAAAGAAAGAAAGAAAGAAAGAAAGAAAGAAAGAAAGAAAGAAAGAAAGTAAGAAAGTAAGAAAGAAAGAAAGAAAGAATGAAAGAAAGAAAGAAAGAAAGAAAGAATGAAAGAAAGAAAGAAAGAAAGAAAGTAAGAAAGAAAGAAAGAAAGAATGAAAGAAAGAAAGAAAGAAAGTAAGAAAGAAAGAATGAAAGAATGAAAGAAAGAAAGAAAGAAAGAAAGAAAGAATGAAAGAAAGTAAGAAAGAAAGAAAGAAAGAATGAAAGAAAGAAAGAAAGAAAGAAAGAATGAAAGAAAGTAAGAAAGTAAGAAAGAAAGAATGAAAGAAAGAAAGAAAGAAAGAAAGAAAGAATGAAAGAAAGTAAGAAAGTAAGAAAGAAAGAAAGAAAGAAAGAATGAAAGAAAGAAAGAAAGAATGAAAGAAAGAAAGAAAGAAAGAAAGAAAGAAAGAAAGAATGAAAGAAAGTAAGAAAGTAAGAAAGAATGAAAGAAAGAAAGAAAGAAAGAAAGAAAGAAAGAAAGAATGAAAGAAAGAAAGATGAAGGGAAGGGTATATCGAATGTACTTGAAAGATTTACAAAAGGTGTAACGGGAAAAAAACATTAAAAAAGAAAAAATAACAG
Source organism: Acanthosepion lycidas (assembly GCA_963932145.1). NCBI lineage: Eukaryota > Metazoa > Mollusca > Cephalopoda > Sepiida > Sepiidae > Acanthosepion > Acanthosepion lycidas. The sequence goes on along the minus strand of OZ010593.1, from coordinate 49,373,864 downwards.
AACGAAAGAAGGAATGAAGAAAGAGAAGACGAATAAAAACGAAAGAAAACCATTAATAAAGAAAAGGAGTAAATAGAAGAAAATGAATGACGAAATGATTGAATAAATGAATGAAAGTAACTCCAGAGAGTATGCTTCTCTGACTACTACAATCTTAACCTCTTCAACATCAGGATCAACCGTTATCTAACCTACATATCCTCATAACTTGCACTTACTTGCTCCTCTTACGTTCATACATAAAATTCATTCATTAACACACTACCTTGAGTGTCTCTTGTGCCATGTACTGGGTGAACAATAACGTAAAAAAATAATAATGGTAGTGGCTAAAATTAGTTTTGAAATAAGAATCCCTTTGATTCTTCTTTCTGCCTCACGCATGTATGCGTGTTCCTACATTTGGCTATATCAGACGTCCGGAGTCGGGTGGTGTTTCTCTAAGACTAGCTTAGATGTGGTACAAGGCTGAAAATTATGCGCCTCAGTGGCCTGATGATGAGATAAGATTTAAATTAGGCAATAAATATTTCGGTCATTAGGGATATGAGCGGATAAATTCCGGAAATAATATCCTACGTCTCTATCATATCACCTGGGTAATTTACCGAATTGAATTTCCTACGTCTCTATCATATCACCTCGGTAATTTACCGAATCAAATATCCTACGTCTCTATCATATCACCTCAGTAATTTACCGAATTGAATTTCCTACGTCTCTATCATATCACCTCGGTAATTTACCGAATCAAATATCCTACGTCTCTATCATATCACCTCAGTAATTTACCGAATTGAATTTCCTACGTCTCTATCATATCACCTCGGTAATTTACCGAATCAAATATCCTACGTCTCTATCATATCACCTCGGTAATTTACCGAATCAAATATCCTACGTCTCTATCATATCACCTCGGTAATTTACCGAATTGAATTTCCTACGTCTCTATCATATCACCTCGGTAATTTACCGAATCAAATATCCTACGTCTCTATCATATCACCTCGATAATTTACTGAATCAAATATCCTACGTCTCTATCATAGAAGTAGAATGGATCAACGGTTGGAAACAAGGAGTAAAAAGAAAATAAGTGTACAGAAAAATAAAAACAGAAGAAGGAGCACCAAAAGAAGTAACATATACAGAAAAGGAAACCAACCGATATTCGCAATGCCAACGTAGGTAATTTGTAAATGTGCGTGAATACAACTGATCCGGAGAAAGCAGAACATCTGTTCAAAAACAACAATGTGTCCACTCTTGCAAACAGGACATGCTCTTAGTACTAAGGCTAATTAGGAAATTCATTTGAATTTGTTAGAATCCATTTATATTAAGTCCTATCAGCCATATCGCGCTAAGCAAGAGGATTAATTGTTATGCTCACATTTCGATATTGATTCGATTTTTACGGTATATCGATCATTTGCGAGTTATTTAAAGCCGGAAAATATTTTTACATTGTGAGAATTTTGCGGGAGATAATAATGATTTCAGCGATGCAATCCCACTCATAGCTGGAGGAGAAGGGATGGATACATGCGTTTCCGGAGAGTATTTACGCGTAAGTGAATATAACGAACCTGGCTGGAATTGAAACTCCGCTCTCAGAATTCCAATTCTGATCTGTTATCCATTACACCAGCCCTCTTTCCAAGTTTACTGTACTTAGTATTCTCAAGTGGTCAACCATCATGAACGTCCAACAAAAGGCATTTCAACATATGGCTGTAAACTAATTAACTTATAAGTGTCACACACTTATGATTTAACATTTGGTCTTTGGTGTCCATTTTAGTCGCTTTACATATTTCTTGATTGAAATCTGACGAGAAAGGACCAATGAACGAGTTTAGATGTTTATTTGTTAATCCTTTTGTATTTTATGACGTCTACTTTAGGATATTTTTTATGTTACCTCTTATTTTTTGTTATCATTCTTTATTTTACCTGTTTTTATCGCTTTACTTAAATTCCATTTTAGTATATGTCACGTGCTAATCCACCTTCGGCAGGAGGAAAGCAATCTTTAAAATCTGACAGTGGATATTTTTTTTTCAATCCTGGCGTCGGGATAAAACACCGTCTTTAAAGCTGCCCTAAGTCAGCACGGAAGAGTAGTCTAATAAAACAAACATAAAAGCCTCAAAGCAAAGATTTCCAAACCAGAGCGGACAGACTTCGACCCCTCGGCAATGCGATCGGGAGAGCCGATCAGCAATTGCCAATTGATGTGACAGCGGCGATCAGATCACTCCAGAAGCCTTATGACATGAGATAAAAAAATAAAAAAATCGACCACACAAGGCAGAATCCCTTCGAGAGAAATATCTTATATCAATCCGTAGTCTGCTGTAGGCTAAGACAGGGATTTCAAAAAATGTTCTAACATAATCTTTTTTGAATTCGATTGTAAAAATGAATCATTTAAGACGGACATTATACAGATGTGTATATATCGTGCACTCTTAATATATATATATATATATATATATATATATATATATATATATATATATATATATAGATAGATAGATAGATAGATAGATAGATAGATAGAGAGATTGCACTTATAGGGTTGGTGTTAATAAAACATTGCTCGATATAATACAACATAGCTATTAAATATATATTAATAAGTATATATATGTTATCCCTCACAGACAGCACGACTCGGAGTTTCATGCACAATGCAATCTTCAGGTGTTGAGTATAGATTCACCGTTATGTAATTTAATTTAAAAAAAATATATCTGGTTATCTTAATGTTGGCGTAGATATATATTATACTGGGATTAAAGTGTATCACTTTAAAAAATACATTTGGCATACGTGATTTGTATGTATATATATATATATATATATATATATATAAATTTTTTCATTTTAAAATTGTAAATAATATTTTTTTACTATTAAGGGAGATTACTTGGTCATATATATATATATATATATATATATATATATATATTAGGTTGGTGCAAAAAATAATTACGTAATAATGTCGTTTTTTGACGTATCACGTCAAAAAACAACATTATTACGTCATTATTTTTGCACCAACCTAATATATATATATATATATATATATATATATATATATATACTTAAAAAATTGGGAGACCAATTGTTTCCGCTACCTTGGGATCAACCCTACAGTATCTTCGGGCGATTTTTATCAATTGAGACCAATTGATCACAACTGATCTCCTTATGTTTAAAGTTAAAAGCTCCTAATGTTATTTTTCATTTTTATTTTTTTCACATGTGCATTGGGCACTTTTAATACTAATGTTCCCTGGTTGAATTCAACACTGAGCATTAAACTTTATATAAACAAAAAAACGTAATTTACCTAAAACATAAGCAATAATTTATATTAAAAATTAATCTGGATCAACGTATTTAAGCAGATATTTATTTTTAGGTCTACATGTAAAAATCAATTGATTTCTCGTGTTTTACGATAACCAATACTTATATAAGATATATTTAAGGTTACCAGTTATAATATATATATATATATATATATATATATATATATATATATATATATATGAAATGACAATTGGAAAAGATCTTAGATTTTGCCGACGCGTTTCGTCTTCCGACTTTTTCAAGGCAAAAATGAAATCGAAATGTTCGTGTTGTTATATTTCGATTTCATTTTTGCCTTGAAAAAGTCGGCAGACGAAACGCGTCGGCAAAATCTAAGATCTTTTCCAATTGTCATTTTATACCAATCTGTCTTGTCCAGAGAATTGATCTGGGAATTTTACTACATATATATATATATATATATATATATATATATATATATATATATATATATTAGGTTGGTGCAAAAATAATGTCTTCTTATGTTTTCTGACGTTCAACTTCAAAAGTAAAACGACATTATTTTTGCACCAATCTAATATATATATATATATATATATATATATATATATATCTACTACCACTACCATTTTAAGATAACCAATATATATACTATTACTACTACTGCTGCAGTTATACTAGACTCTGCCGTCGTTTCCGAAGTATGATGGTCGAGCAGGTCAGTCCTTAGAACCAACAACCAGTCTACCCACACATATAATTTGTTCATAGTGGTGAAGACTTGTGCAGAACCACCCACATGTTTTGGAAGAGTCGAATGCAATGAACAGAACAGCTGAACACTATACCATAATTTCCCCAAGTGATCACTGAGATCCGCACACAGCGATGATTGTCTGTTTCATGCTAAAACGCAACATTCAGGCTATGTGTGCTGTGTTTTGTTATCGACTATTTATATATGCTGATCAGTGGTGCATTACGGATAGAAGATTATTGGTTATTGAGCGGTTTTTAAGTTGGGGTAGCGGTTATGTTTCAAATTATTCTACATGCTATTGAGTGGAAATAATTGTGGATCCGAATGCGGTTATTTGAGGGTGTTTTCTAGTGTTGTTTTTTAACTTTTTTTACTCATTATATATTATTATCTGAGGAGATGTGTAGGAAGACAGGGGAGGTGAACAAACCAGAGAAATATTAGCAGCAGCACAAACTATTTTCCATGTTTAAGAATGAGGCGAAATCATTATTCCGTGTCTTGAAACCGTTCATCCTTATATCTGCCTCAACCTAGTTCCATCGCTTCAGCCGAAATTCCAGGAGCACTGATTGCTGCTCACATATAATTATTTATTTAAAAAAAAAAATTATAACATCAAGCATATGTAAAATTAACGAAGTGGGGAAGTAAGGTGGGAGAGAAGATAAGATATGAGTGGGTTTGGTGTACCATTTCAATTCCTTATTCTTAACCTCACTGTCTGTCGGCTAGACATTGCTTAAGCCCAACGCGTCTTGTCTCAAGATATCGATGGGTAAGGAGTGAGACCGACATTAAAGGAAGAAGCTACAGCAACCCTAATAAATTACATTCCACGAGGACAGGTTTCATTCAAATTCTTAGACGCTGTTAATTCACGTTACTTTAACGGACATATTTGGGAGGTTAAGGTTTGATGTAAATCTAAATGTCTAAACAATCTACGAAGAATTTAATTTGAAGTTCGTTGGAGTTTTGGGTATTTTCTATGAAATAGTCGATTAGAGAAACTCATAGACAGTACATTGAAAGAGTAATCCATTTTATATTTAGTAATCTGATGCACCTGTTGATATGTACATGTATATGTTTTTATATGGAAAAAGAGGCACACCAGGTTTTTTTTTGGGGGGGGGTATGTGAGTGTGGAGGTGTACAATTAGATGGGTACCTATATGTTTTACCATAGATATGAGAGAGAGGATGATATATGTGTAAAAATATGGATAATTATACGATTTGGGTATCCATAATGTGATTAAATACTGATATAGTCTTCGAATGCAGGCATAAGTGGGTGTATGGGTGGACATGAGGATAGAGACGTGTACGTTTGTATATATGTGTACGTGAAGATTAACGCATATGTGTATGTAGATATGCTGCATATTATGTATGTATACGCATGTATGTGTGTGTAGGTATATGTATGTATGTACGTATGTATACATAGATATATATGTGTGTGTGTATGTGTATATGTGTATACATATATATGTGTGTAAGTGTATATGTGCGTATGTACATGGATGTATATGGATATGCGGATGAATTTATGTGTATATATGTATATACGTAAGTATAAGTGCATGTGGAGATATGTATGTAGATGTGTGAGTATGTGTTTCTCAGCAGGTGTATATGTGTAAATACGGAAACATAAATATTGTTTTTGGTGTGGATGTGTGTGCAGGTATATATAAGAACTCATATGTATATAGTGAGATATAGGTATGTGGATATAGATAGGGGTTTAGGACATGTGTAGAAGTGTATATGAATATGGATATACAAAAGATTATAAAAGGACCTAATTTTCTCCTAGTGACATTTTATACAAATCTCTCCTCTAATATTCTCCAATTGAAGGTGAGTTTTGGATAGCACGGAGGTCAAGTTTAAATTGGTAATTTAATTCAAATTGAAATATACTACACCATTGTTGATGATAAAATTATTTAAATTGGAATAACCGTTGTTAATTGGGTACCTAAAAACAACCAGGAGTTTATTTAATGAACAAAAATCAAACGAATAGATGTCAACTTAACTACCAATAAGACAAAAGTTTAAAAAAAAAAGATTACTAAATATAAAATGGATTACTCTTTCAATGTACTGTCTATGAGTTTCTCTAATCGACTGTTTCATAGAAAATACCCAAAACTCCAACGAACTTCAAATTAAATTCTTCGTAGATTGTTTAGACATTTAGATTTACATCAAACCTTAACCTCCCAAATATATCCGTTAAAGTAACGTGAATTAACAGCGTCTAAGAATCTGAATGAAACCTGTCCTCGTGGAATGTAATTTATTAGGATTGATGTAGCTTCTTCCTTTAATGTCGGTCTCACCTCTTACCCATCGATATCTAGAGACAAGACGCGATTGGCTTAAACAACGTCTAGCCGACAGACAGGGGGGTTAAGAATAAGGAATTGAAATGGTACACCTAACCCACTCATATCCTATCTTCTCTCCCACCTTACTTCCCCACTTCGTTAATTTTACATATGCTTGATGAGGTCCATCAAAAACGTGTGAATTTCTTTTCATTTTTCATTTCAACCTTTGGAAGTAAAATCTGATGATCCAGAGCCCTGTTAAAGGGGTTGTGGTGAAATAACTTATTACATGGAACCTTAAAGTGGTCTGTTTTTATTCAAACAAATATATATATATATATATATATATATATATATATATATATATATATATATATATATATATATATATATATATATATATATATATTCGGCCCTTCAAAAAATGTGGCTGGTTCTACACAAAGCCTTCACCACTATAATCAAATATAATCAAATATGGTCTTGTGTCTGGACGGTCGGTTGCTAGGAACTGGACCCTCATACGTCGAATACGACAGGAAAGCCCACCAATATATATATATATATATATATATATATATATATATATAAGATGAAATGGATTAAATCCGACGAATATTTTATATATATATTCTGTTTATACGTTTTTTTTTATGGATACACTTATTTGATTAAATGCTCTGTTTTATAATTAAACAGTATTAATTATATTCAGGACGGTAAATGTAATTAATATTGTTTAATTAAAATACAGAGCATTTACTCAAATAAGTGTATCCTTAAAATAAGTTATCAACACCAAATATATATATATATATATATGTGTGTGTGTGTGTGTATGCCTGTGTGTATGCGTGTGTATACAAGATCCAGGTGAAAAATTCGTAGACTGACCAAAATATTCTCATGGAATGTGACTAAATGAGGTTTGTTTTTCAATATAGTACCCTTGCGCTTCCCACACTTCTTCTTTCGGTGTTGCAGTGCTTGGATCACATTAGTGAAAATTTTTTCATCCTGTTGGTCAAATTGTCATCAAAAACAGATATGACGTCGTCTTCACTGAGGTACTAGTTCCCAACCAACTTTTTTGCATATTGGGGAACTGATTGATATCCAGATGGGCTCTCAAGTCAGGAGTATAGGTAAGATGATCAACCAGTTCAAAGCCACAATTATGCACTCTTCTGGAGCATTTCCTAATGAAACAAAACCCCTTTCGTCATTTTTCCCGGAACTTTGGTCTTGATAGACTGTGTCATCAAGTTGACATAGTAATCTTTATTGATGGTGTGATCCTTTTGGACATTCAACACAATACTTTTTGTTTCTCATAAAACTGAGGCCATCATATTCCCCGAAGATGGTCTTCTATATTTTTTAAAAAAACATTTTAATAACATTTGCAGACGAAAAAGACCTTTTGGACAAGAGATCGGAAATTACGACCCGTTGTATAAAAAGTTCTTTTTGAGTTTATTTGTAGTGGGATAAAAAAAGAATGTTGTATATTTCATTTAATTCCCCTACCGATACATTTCCAATGCACTTGATTTTCCCCTCCTCCTCCTCCTCCTCCTCTTTCTTCTATGCACCTTCTACCACATTACACTTCGTGCGCTTAATTATTATTTTTTTTTTAATATAGCGCTCATATTAAAAAAAAAATGAGGCGTTAGGAAATTCATTGAGCGAAATCACCTGAAGATACCGAAAGATTGAAACAAGACAAGGTAGCGGAATCGGTGAAATTTCCTAATTTTATCTATCTATCTATCTATCTATATATATATATATATATATATATATATATATATATATATATATATATATATAAAAGTGAACATAGAAGTCAACACTTAGAGGCGACAGTCTGTTTCATGCTATATGCAATCGTGGCCTGACGATTGCATATAGCATGAAACAGACTGTCGCCTCTAAGTGTTGACTTCTATGTTCACTTTTATATTTACACACGCTCTATCTCTGATATGAGCACTTTATTCCATAAATATAGCACACCTTAAGACTATATTTCTTTATATATATAAAATAAGATTTATTTTTATTATTATAAACGTTATTTTAGTCGGTATATATGTTTGCGTTGACATTCCTGTTTTTTTTTTTTTTGTTTTTTTTGTTTTGTTTTTCCTTAAAATGTGAAATAAATGACAACCAACTATAGTCGAAACTTTATTCACTTTGTCCATCTTGGAATCCACTGCTATAGCCGAATCGTTTCAGTAACAATTCGGTAAGACACGGAAGACCTTCATGGTAAGTGAAAGCTCAACTTCCTGATTAAGGAATACACTCTTGTTGTTGGGACTTGGTCGGCACCCGCTCGCATCCGAGCATCGGGAACAACATCCTCTCTCCTTATTCCCATTCTCTCTTCTGGTGGCAACGCCGGAGATGGTTGTGAATGCTCAGCCTACTCCTGAAGATTCGTGAACAGGAGTCACAGAGGACTGGGTTGCTGGGCAACTCGGGCCCGGTTGACAGCACGTTGCAAATGCTATTCATGTTGCGACTAATGAGAATCTAAATTTATTTTCGTATCCGAGACGTTAAACAACAATTTTTAAATGGATTTTTTCAACATCTGTCTATATTTCTGCGATAAGATATTCTAACTATGGACACTATTTACATTGTTCGGGCTGTTGTCCTTATCTTTATTGCCATATTCACGACGTTTCGGCAGTTGTAAGCTCCGGCTTTCTTCAGCTGAAGTTTGGAACTTCTAACCGAACACTTTATTTAGTCCACGAGGGTAGACTGTTCATGGCCCAATGAATAAAAGCTTTGGGAGACTGATCCCAGAAGTGACTTAAGTCAAAGAGTTGTGAGATCAATCCCTGGTTACAACAGGGAGAACATAGCTTCAAGTGTTAACCAAAAATGAGTTATCCAAAAGCATGGCACGTAGAATCAAAACGATCTATTCCTGTGAACTAAATAAAGTGTTCGGTCCAAAATTCCAACAAGTATCACATAAAGAAGGCCGAAGTGTACAACGGCCGAAACGTCTTGTATATGGCAAAAAAGCTGAGGAAAATAGTCCGAACAATGTAAATAATGTAAATGGATTTTTTTTTTAATAATCTTACAACATTTCATTTTATTAAAAACATTATTTTCAGAGACGACACGTTTTTGCGTGGAAATCCATATTTATATTTTTTTTTCAATAGTTAAATTAATGTCAGCCGACCAACATCGAGAAATTTTAATAAATATACATAAAGATAACGGTCATCCAAATAAAAATAATGTCGGATTATTTCTAAAACCTGTTTACACACACAAACACACACACACACACACACATATATATATATGTATGTATGTATGTATGTATATATATATATATATATATATATATATATATATTATATAACGATATATAATTTTGTATACTTTTATATATCAACAAACAATATTTAGAAAAATAGTATGACAAATTGTATAAAAATTGTCACGCGTTTCATCGGACTGGTCTTTGCTGATATCGGCATGTGTATATATGCGCACGAAACGAGAGACGCTGGTAGTTTCAATAATTTTGAAAGAATATTATCCCAATCTAATCAAATCCATCTGTATTCTTTTTACGTTTTCTTTCCATCACCTTTGACCCTGATTAATCCACACTGTGACACCAGAAAATTTACCAAGAATGGTGATATATTTTATGAGCCTGGATCAAAATTTATCTTTTTTTTTCAATTTAACATGCTATTCATATATATATATATATATATATATATATATATATATATATATATATATATATATATGTAAGCAAATATATGGATATAGATCCGACAGTATGAAGAAAAATATACGGAAAAAAACAAACAATAAATTGATAATGTTAATTATAATTTATGAATATGTCCTGGAGATGGTTTATTAGACCGAAACGTCCGACGTTGACATATTAACATTAAAACAGCATTATTGCATATAAGGATTTTTGTCTGTTTTTTTCCGTATATTTTTCTTCATATATATATATATATATATATATATATATATATATATATATATATATATATATATATATATATATGAGATAAAATATACATTTAAGTTTTACTATATTTATTGGGATAATGGGGCGCGTCGACGTGGTGTAATGGTTATCAAGCTTTTCCTGCTACCTTAATTACGATATGAACCCTACTGTCTGCTCAATACTTTACGCTTTGTGGCACGCTTTTCATGTAGATGAACGTGATCAATATTCAAGATAGTGTGTATGTTAATATAAGTAGAATTAACAAAAAGATTAATAGCAAGTGGCAACAGTCCCATCAATTCTTTAACGCCATCTTCGGGACATGTAAAATGGAAAGTACCTTGATTATTTATATATGTTGGCTCATTATGAGTTGCAAGGTCAGTTATACCCTGATGTTTTTGTTTTTAACAGTAATTGAATAGTTGAGAATAGTGGGAAATATATAACTTCATATTTCAGTCACTCTAGTCATAAATAATAATTAAAATAACTTCCCGCCTTTCCTGTTTACATTTTGTTTTCTTACTTTCTATTTTTCTTTCTTTTCTTTCTACTTTCTTTTTCGCACCGAAACCAAGTGGCGTCTCTGATATGTCTTTTCCGTCTTTCCACACGGTCGAACTGAATAATCCATTATTTATCAGACACTGACAAGCCGTAGCGTATGCACGTGATAAGTAAGGAACTAAGAGAGAGAGAAAGAGAGAGAGAGAGAGACGATCAGAATTATAACAACAGACATTAGACCTAGATGAATAAATTGTATCGCTGACTGACAAGCATTTATCACACTAAAAGACCACAAAAAATTTCAGATCAAACACAACATGCAAATCCAACTAAAAGTGAACTCGGCGAAAATGAGTGAAAATAAGTTAAATAATACTAGAAATAATTAATTCGGAACTAAGAAAGAAACTAGGAATAATTCAGAGGAAAAGACAAACAAAATTAGAGACTGATTCCGAAACCAAAAAAAAAAAAAAATAAATAAATATAATTGCCAATTTATACAACTAGATATAAAACATATCTACTCTTCTATAAAAGAACCCATGTTCAAGAACAAATATAAATAAACACAAACAAAATAAAAATCATTAAACACTTCCCCAAATCACTATTATCCGACAACGAAGATGTGTAAATAAAGAAAGAAGGGTCATTTGACGTTACAATGAGAAGCTTTGATGGTGCTTTGTGGTACTCATATTTATATATTTGTTACACGAACTAAATTAATCGATGAAAATGATACGGGCCTCTGCAAGAATGAAGGTCTCATAATTTTAAGAAACTGTAAGAAAAAAAACTGAAAAAACAAAAACAATTATGAAAATTTCCAAAAATATGGGATTCGACATAGACAAAAAAACCCCCAAAAAACAAACAAACCTAATAAAGTAGATTTCGTAGGTGTCATATAAAAAAGGTGCATATCAACCATATAGAAAAACTAATGGTACAAACAACACTATGAAATAGCCACAAAACTACATTCGGATACACAATTATTTTCACTCTAGAATGATTGAAAAAATAACGGTTAACGATCATCAAAATAGCAGCTAGAATAAATATAATAACCCTAACCAAAATGCATCACTGACCTGTACGTGTAAACAGTCGAACCAAAACACATGGCACATATGGCCTGACGATTGTGTGTAAGTATGAAAGAGACTGTCGCCGCCGGGTGTTAACTTATATATACTGTTTATATACTGTTATATACAATGTTCACTTATGTATACATCTGTGTGTAGTTGTGTGTCTGTGTGTTTGTGTGCATGTGTGTTTCTGTAAATATTCTTAGATGGAATATATCTGTAGAAGAGACAAAATGAATAAAAAGTGACGAGAGATAAAACTATACATAACCGACGCGTTTCGCGCTCTGAGGGAGACATTATGAAGCCAATGTAGGATTTAGTATGCTTTCATGTGTTTATATATACAAAGGCAAGGATGGCATTGGTTTAACAAAGCTTGTAAATTTGAGAATGTTCGTGAATGTTTATCAAGTTGTTGAAAGGTCAGTCAAAGCATTGTTGAGGGTACAGAGTGTCCTAATTCAAAGTCTGGTGAAAAGTAAAGAGAGCGAGTAATATTAAATATTTTTTTTAAATCAATATTAATTGGATTCTGATTAGATTGTTATGGCATGAGACGTTTGTGCTCTGTAACTTCAAGGGTTGAAGTGATAGATTTAACCGTTTTGATTTTTCAACATATTTGTTGTTGGGTATGTTTTGCAAATTCACAAGCCTTGTTAAACCAATGATATAAATTCTACATTGAATTGTTAAAACTCTCAGAGTGCAAAATGCGTCGGCTAAGTATAATTTTGCCTCTTGTCTCTTTTCACACACATACACACACACACATATATATATATATATATATATATATATATATATATATATATATATGCGCCAAATATTGGGATTAGCCTATGAATTTAATAATTGGTAAATTCATACTCGGTTTGGTTCACTTACCTTCTACTCATTAAAGATGGTGAAACTGTTTAACCCATTAGTTTATGCTGTTCAATTTTTTCAGAGATGACAGCTACCTAGAATTTAAACTATGTCAACTCATTACCATTAGATGACAAGGTAGATTAGAGAAAAAGAGGTTACATTTGAAGGAAACTTTATATAGCAATGGGCTAATTTTGTTAATTCTATTATGTATAGATATACGTCGAAACTCTTCTGGAAAAAAAAAACTCTCCTCTGACCCCAAGTGAGTTAATGAATTAGTTTCGGAAATGGTTCGTAACATGGAATTTTTCGGCGAATGTTCGATATCCAGGGGTGGAACACACGCTTTTACCCTAAAGTGTATATAAAGCAATCGATTAATATTTTTCTTTAAGATAAAACGGTAAATCATTAAAGTCCTTTGAGCGAACTGTTAAAATAATACATAGAGCTCTCAATCGCTATCTACGATGACCATACGATTTTTGCCCAATTGTCAAGCCATTAAACACTCTTCGGCATCAACGACCACTTCTGTGGTCATGTTATTGGCGCTGCATGGCAAACACAAATATTTGCCATAGTCATTGTGTTTCTGTTGGATTTTACGAATATATCGCCAGGCATAATCTATCAATGGGCCCCTTTTCTCTTGCCATTCACTAAATCCTCCTTGTGCAGCGACCAACCCCGCCAGGTACCAAACCTTTCCCGTCCTTATTATCCACGTGTTCACCAACCCCTCCAGCCACGAAACCAGCGTGCTGCACTCTCTCTTTCCCTCCTCCCACAATCCGCACCACCACTAACCCCATCGTCGGCCTCGCCTTTTGCATTAGTTCTTATCTTTCCCCTCCACCTAGCCCACTGCCAGCACAACTACTTCCAACCGCCACCGTCGCCAAGACCTCGAGTTAAGCCGATTTAAGTCGAAAGTCGTGTACTTACGCTCGGTAATCCTTGCACAAACTTTTGATTTCCTTTCTGACGATCCTCCTCAACAGCGCCCCTTCCTTGTTTTCTAGAGTTTGCTTCCGTTGGCTTGTTAGTTTGATCTACAGTGCAAGCGAAAATATTAAAGAATCACCCGCCACTATATGGCCGTTTATGCGACTACCAAACTCTGCTAGCGAACACAATATATATATATATATATATATATATAGGGAGAAAGTGAGAGAAAGAGCAATTCAGATAACCATCACACACACATATGAGTAAATATGTCCTGAGGACTGTGTTGAAGCATGAAACAGACTGTCGCCGCTTGATGTTGAGCTCAGTGTCTCAGTATATATATATATATATATATATATGAGGGACAGTTCAAAATTATCTGCACTTTCGCCATAACATACCTTCAGACATAAGTGCAAATATTTTTTTAGTTTCTCTCGTCTATGTGTGTGTATGTGCATGTGTGTGTATGTGTGTGTTTACGCGTGCAAAATAAGTATATATATATATATATATATATATATATATATATATATATATATATGTTTGAAATATATTTATATTAATTTCTCAAAGTAGAATAAAATATTAAATAATATTGCATAAAAATATGTATCAGAAAGTGACATACACGCACACACGCACGCACACACACACACACAAATATATATATATATATATATATATATATATATATATATATATATATATATTTCATTAAAGACGACCGACAACGTACTGTGATTAATCTTTTTATTTAAGTTTTCTCGTGTTCGAAGAAATGATTTCTTTTATGGACACAGAGTGTGTAGAATCTGTGCAAATGTACACATAAGTACAACCCATACATCCATTTAAAAAGTAAAAATAAAATCATCTTTGTTAATGGCTAAAAGCCAAAAGCGCTCGGAATTACATTTGGTCAGTTTCTACATATTCTGTTTCCAGAAGAGAAAACATGTGTTCAAACAGAAGAAAATTAAATAAAAAGCTTAATCGCGGTAACTTATCTGTCGTCTTTAATGAAACAGGTATAAAATAGGTATTGCAGCCTAAACACATACACACACACACACAAACACACACACACATATATATATACATATATATATATAAATAAAGAAACATAGTCTTAAGGTGTGCTATATTTATGTGATAAATTGCTCAATATCAGCGATAGAGCGTTTGTAAATATAAAAGTGAACATTGAAGTCAACACTTAGAGTCTGTTTCATGCTAGACGCTATCGTCAGGCCAAGAGTGTTGTTATTTTTCTCGTCTATTTATATATACTGGTCAGTGGTGCATTGTGGGTAGTCTATCTTAGCGGTTATTTATTTATCTGATTTAAATTATTTTTCTTGTCATTTTTTATTTTCATTTTTATTTTTTATTTTATTTCTTATCTGTATATTTATTTATTTTGTTTATTTTTATTTTTAATTGAATTGGTGTTTTTATTAACATAGTAAAAATGTGTTTGTATCGCTTATTTAATTTTATTTTGGTTTGGGAAGGTAATTAAAGCTATTTATTCAATTTTGGGCTTGATTGTACTTTATTCTAATTATTATTTTAGCGGGAGCAGTTTTTTATTTTGTTTATTACTTCATGTATTTATTTGGATTGATTAACTTTATTTGTTTTTTCTAATGGTTAATTTATCGGGATCAGTTTGTTAGTTTGTTTATTTATTTAGATGAATTTAGATTAATTTATTTTACTTGTTTTTTTTTTCATTATTTATTATACTGTATATTTTTATTTACTCTTTTCGGTTTTTGATTTTTAAGTAACGTAGTATTTTTATCGTTATATAACAGTTATAGCTTACTGTTTTTCGTCCGATTTTTGGTTTGAATTTAATAGTCTAACAAATATTTTGGTCATAATGGTTTGTTAATTTCTTTATTATTTACTTTATTTGAGTTCATTGGTTTTGTTTTTATTTTTTATTTATTTGATTTCGTCTATTCTAACGGGTGTGATTTGGTAATTTGTTCGGGTTAATTTATTTTAATTATTTTATTGTCATTTTGTTTATTTATTTTATTTTATTTTTTCAGTTTTCGATTTTTAAGTAACGTAGTATTTACTCATTTATTTTGGTCTGGGAAGGTAATGAAAGCTATTTTTTCCTCCAAGCAAACTTTCAAGTTTTTGATTGGTTGTTGTAAGCTGATGATCTTTTCTTTATTTTCCAAGATATTTTTGGTGTGATGTGCGTTTTGTTTTTAATTTTCCAGATATACTTAGAAAGTATTGTGCTGTTCGCATATTTACTATTTGTGAAAGATGTTTTGTGTGCATAATTTCTTTGTTTCCAGGGTCCTTCAGTTACTCCTATGTATACTTTTTCTTCATTATCTGATGGTTTTATCGTGGCTTGGAATATTACGTTGTATTTTAAACAATTACCGTTTATGGGACATTCATTCTTCATTCTGCAGTTACACACATGTTTAATTTGTTCTTGTGGTTTGTTGATAATTTTCCTGTTGTTTTTTTTCTTTTATTATTTTTGCCATGTTCTCGGTGCAATTGTAGCTGATTTTTACTGTGTTTTTGTTGAATATTTTGTGTAGGGTGCTTGATTCTATGACGTTAAGTGTTTGAAAAGAGTTTTTTTTTTTTTTTTTACGTTTTTCCTGTACGGTGGGTTGAACCATATGATATTTCTTTTCCTGA
The DNA here is from genome assembly GCA_963932145.1 of Acanthosepion lycidas. NCBI lineage: Eukaryota > Metazoa > Mollusca > Cephalopoda > Sepiida > Sepiidae > Acanthosepion > Acanthosepion lycidas. The sequence continues at coordinate 49,357,238 of OZ010593.1, read as the reverse complement.
TGGCCTTTTTGTGTTTTGTCGTGAGTATGTGAGTGTTGCTAGGAAGCCACTATCTTTTAGGGATGTTTCGTAGTCTTTCTTAGTTTTGTTAAATATGGATTCATTGGAGGAATTGTCGGAAAGCCTGCGGTTAATCGATATATATGAAATGGACAAAGTCCGACAATTATTTAAAACATTTTTATGTTTATATATTCTTTTTTATAAATACAAATATTTAAGTAAATGCTCTGTTTTATAATAAACGGTATTAATATCATTTACCGGCCAGAATATCCGAGAAAGTTTCATAGAAAATATTCGTCCTCCGACGGTAATCGAACCTGTATCCTATACGGAACCATCATATAGCCTGACGTGCCTTAAGCGATCGAGCCACGCCGGATCGTTCGATTAGCAAGGTCGATTTTATGGTTTTTAAGCTGCAATCTTCCGATAAATGTTATTAATACTGTTTATTATAAAACAGAGCATTTACTTAAATATTTGTATCTATAAAAATGCATAACCCCAAAAATGTCTTTATATATATATATATATATATATATATATATATATATATATATATCACACTTTAAATATAACTTTAGAGGATGCACATATTTTAGCAGACGGTCCTTTTATCTGAGTATACATTAAAAATAACGTTAAAAGAAATAATTCGACCTTGCTAAGCAGATGTTTCCTCTATAGCTAAATGGTATAGCACGTCAGGCTATATGATGGTTCCATGTAGGATACAAGTTCGGTCCCTGTCGAAGGATACGTATTTTCTATTAAATTTCTTGGACATTCAGGCCTGTAAGTGTTGTTAATACTGTTTATTATAAATAATTTATTTAGTTAAATATTTGTATGTATACAAATAACGTATAAATAATACATACATACATATACATATATACATATATATATATATATATATATATATATATATATATATGTGTGTGTGTGTGTGTGTGTGTGTGTGTGTGAATAAATACTAAAGGAAAACTTGGGGCTGGATCTTCCAATAAGACAATGATCCGAAACTTCGAAGCAAATCCACAAAATGAATGGTTTCGAAAAATGAAATTTTATGTCTTGGAATAACCTAATCGAAATCCTGACCAAAAACCCTATTGAAAATTTGTGGATGAATTTAAAGAAGGTAGTACAAGCAATTGTGGGAGTTTTGCTAAGAATAATGGTCAAAAATAGACGTTCATTATTGCCAGAGACAAAAACTAGTTGACGTCGTGTCCTCAGAAGTTGGAGTCACATAATATTAAATATAAGGGGTCACTTACTTTTGTATGACTTAATTTTTAATTAATATTTTTATTCCAGCTTGCTAAAAAATTTTGAAAGTGGTTATATTTCGTTTAATAAAGATTTTTCTTCATGGAGATATGGTTTAATTAAAATTTGTCTGTTGTCTGGAAAAAAGAGACAATTTTTTTAAAAATATTATCTTAGGGGTTAACTTTTTTTTAATCATTTCACCTCAAGCAAGGCGGGATGCTACTAGTAGGTAAGTGGTTACAGAGAGTGGGAGCGAGAGTAAAGAGGCGTGATGGAGGAAAGGATGAAGAGAAGAACAGGAAATAGGTTAGGGCATCTGGAGATGTCGATTGACATTACATTTGAATAATTGGAGATTATAGCTATCAGGGAAACAAGTAATAGGAAGGGAATTCCACAGACGGGAGGTGCAAGGCATGAAGCTATTTAAGTAGAAGAGGCGGCGACATTTAACCGTTTTAACAATGAAAGGGTGGGACCGAGATGCCAGCCTAGTAGCACACTTAAATTCATACAGTCTGGGAACTAGCGAAAGTAGCTCGTCGGAGCAGTTACCGTGAAAGTATTTGTAGAAAAGACAGAGGGAGGCGGCGACATGTCTGTGAGTGAACGACTGTAGACGAGATGTCAGATCAAGGCCAGTCAGACTGCATATTCGTCTCTGGATTTTGTCGAAGACCTTAACACAAACAGCGGGAGCACCAGACCAAATATGGCTGCAGTATTCCATGCTCGGGCGAGAAAAACTTTTTGGCGTGACACAGGGAACCAACTTTCCTTGCGGTGGATGAAGCTATTGATTCAATGTAATTGTTCCATCTCATGTCAGCGGACAGTGTGAAACCAAGCAGTCGCAAAGAGGTGCTCTCGTGGAGTTGAGCATCAGACATTCTAATGGCTGGCAGGGATGGTTCCCTGTGGTGAGTAATAGAGAGTAGTTTTGTTTTTGAGGCATTAAAGTTAACCAGCCAATTCCTGCCCCAGTCTACAACCGATTGGAGTTCCTTTTCTCGCAGCATGTTACATGTTACACACACACACACACACACACACACACACACATATATATATATATATACGCGAAATGTTTAATTTGTTTTTACGGCTTGTAGCTTATTTTCACGCGGAACATATTGTCGATTGGTTTTTGATAGTGTATATTGTATTGACAATTTATTTTTGTGAATAACAATGATTTTTCCAGGTACAACTACTATTTAACACATAGATAGATAGATAGATAGATAGATAGATAGATAGATTTACATCGTAAAAGTAAAATCATGGCTTTCATATTGATCTGTACATCTACATGCGAAACTGAGATGTTGCGCAAGAACAAAAGTAAAGAGCATTCTGTGAGGATCGAACTCACTACTGAGTCGTAATTCATCTAGCGAGAAAAGCTTACTAACCATTACGCCCCGTTGAAATGACCAAAATTCTCTAAAGCTATGAAAAAGTCTGAATAATTATTTCCAGGTTAGCAATGCAGTCTTGCGGTACCAATTCTTCTTAGCATCCCAGTTTTCATTCTTCCCCTTGAGATCACATATTTCTTCAGTTCCTCCCCAATTTGATTTACCATCTTGCAATTAATAACTGTTATATTCATGATTGATATAACTGAAATTCCTCCTCTGTATAAAATATATTTCTCTGGATAAATTCACGCTGATAGAAAATTTTAATCTGGGGAAGTAAATGCATTTACTGCTTTAATCAGATCCATTTAAAATGCGCACCCCGCTGCTACAAACTTGTGCCAGACAAAATCAATCTAAACATTTATCATAAGAGCACACTTCTCTAGAGCAAGGATTAGAAATGAAGATCCACTCGATCAGCTTTTCATAACGTCTCCCATGACATTGCTCCTCTCGTGATCCCATGTTCCTTCAATAGCTCCCCTATTTTAATGTTACACATGACTGAGAGTCTTCTTCTGCTTCCTAATTTGTTTATAATTCTTTCCCTAAGATTTTTACCACCTCTGGGGAGACAACTGCTTCCAGATTGAAAATCGCTTCGGTTGACAATTTGTTAGTTTTAATGAGTCTGAATCCCACTAAGTGCGCAGACCTTGTGCCAGTCGGAGTTAATTTGTGTAAATCATTAGAAAACTGACTGCATACAGTTAATGCTTGCCATTTGAGATGAGCTTCCATTTAATACGTTGGACAGTGTGGCATTTCATTACATCTATTTATTTGGCGTTGCGTGTGCATCAGGGTAATAATTGGTTCAGTTTACCCGTACAGCAGAGTGGCACTTAAACGTAATTAGTTCCTTTCGGAAGGCTGTACGTCAAAGCAACCGAAAAGCAATCAGTTCTCACGACTTACTGATTGAGGTTTTCGCAACTATGGCTTCCTGGTATTTACTAAACTTAGCTAAGTACAATACAAGACAAAAATCTTTTCTTCTTTTATATGTCTTGTCTCTTCAAGACGTCGGTTATCGTGGCTCTCCTAAACGTCCTATCATTTTGAGCACTCCGTAAGGTTTGTCTTTTCATCATCACCCCCACGCACTCTTCTCCCATTCATTTTTTAAAAAAAGCATGTTAGAGAGGATACTCGATGTTTTCCTCTGTCCCTCTTGCATTCAGTACGTCCTGTGAGTGCCAAATTCTCCAGACCTTCTTTCCTCATTATGTGCCCCAGAAATTTACCTTATCTCTTTCTGATCGTAAGTTGTTTTTTTTTTTTTGTTTCTATTTTCCGTAAAATGTTTCTTGTTGTTTACACACTCCGTCCATGGTATTCTCACTATCCTTCTGTAGAGTCACATTATTTTCTACCTCAAGTCTTCTTTTCATCTGGAGGAAATTGCCGAGTATTCACTGCCATATAGGAGGATTGATATTACATAGTAGTTCAGAAATATTTCTTTGTTTCTCAGTTAATCTTGCTATCTTTTAATAATTTGTTTATTTTCTGAGAGGCCTCTTTCGCTGTTCAAAGAGAAATTTTAACTCTTTATTTCTGATTCTAATCATAAGCATCCTCTTTGTTTCTTTAAACCATCTTCGTTACTCACATGTTCAATTCATGGTATTCTCAGCATCCTTCAGTATAACCACATCTCCGTTGTTTTAAGCCTTTTCTTCAGATGTGGGCAGATTTTCTTGCGTTCACTGCTATGTAGGAGGACCGATTATGCGTAACAATTCAGCACGCAGTTCTTAGTTTCCAATGATTGTTTTCTCATTTCTTGTCATTTTCCTTAGCTTTTGAAATGTACCACCCACTATTCTAATTCACACTCCGATTTCGATATCCCTTTTTCCGTCCTCTGTTGAAACACTTCCCAGATATTTTAACTTCGGTACTTGTTTGATGTTGATAACTTCAAGCCATAGCTCGCAGCTTAGTCGTTTTTTTTTCCTAATGACAACTATACATTCTGTTGGAAATTATGGTTAGTCCTTTTCACTTGCCTTCCATTACTAACTTGTCTAGTAAGTGCTTTAGTTTCACTTATGTGTTTACAAACAGCACAGTGTCGTCTGCATATCTTATATTATTAAGATTTCGCCCTGCGATAATAAATTCTGGTAGTGTTCAGCTACCCTAGGATAGTCCCGCTGTAGAGATCTGGAGAGAAGACACATCCTTGTCTTCCCCCCCACTTTGTATTCTTTTCTTTTTTTTTCTTTTTTTTTTTTGTAGCTACTCATTTTCTCTTCGTATGAATGCATGTATAAGTTCTAGATTCTTCCCATTGTTCCATAGTTACTGTTTTTTTACAATTCTAATAGATACTTGTGTCGTACATTTTGCATAATCTATAAATGATAAGTGCTTCTCCTTCTGCATTTATATTGCTCTCTTTAATATCATTGTCATCATAAATATCTTGTTCCGGTATTCTTAACAAACAAAAAATAAACGCAATGTTCTTGTACTATTTCTGGTCTAATTCTGCTTCTTAGATTCATATTTATCGTGGCTAGGACATTCTCTAAGAAATTTCGTATTTTTGAAAATCTTTCTGGCAAGATTAATAATAATTTATCCAAATGTAAAGGAGGATTATCCTGACCACGCAGCAGTTTTCCAACTTGTATCGGTTGAATATTTCCATAAATGATTCAGTTTCTCGGTTAGCAACCGGGTTTATCTAATGTAGCTCTAAATTATAAATCTGTTTTCAGATATTTTTCATTTGACATACACTTTTTCTATCTGAAATTTACTTAGACGCACCAGTTTTTTCCCCTCATGTCTTTATTCACTTTTTTTTATATTCTTCATTTTGTCACTCTGCAAAACCAAATATTTTAATATTTTCTTCATAGCCAATTAATATTTGCTTATTGCTTTCTCTTAAATCTCTTTTTGTGCCATTATTAAAGCCATTTTACTGGTTCCTATTTTTACAATTGTTTTAGTTTCTTCTTTGATTGTTCTTTGATCTACTATCGTAAATCCAACGTTGCTTTCACCTTGCAATAATTTTCTCGATTTCCTTCTAAACTATTAACTTTCTTACGGTTGAAATAACACTATATATATATATATATATATATATATATATATATATATATATATATATATATGTATGTATGTATGTATGTATGTATGTATGTGTGTGTAATTACTATGCTATATGTTTATTTACAATAGGACCAGTAATACATCATGTGAACGATAAAATAACATGCCGTTTAGTAGAAATAATTCTAAGAATCAGCTTTAATTACAAACCTGTATTTGCCAAATATTCTGAAAATTATAACAGCATCAATTGCTTAATATTAACTTTAATAGGAAAAAAATAAACTGCAAGACTGAATGTGACATAATGTAGATAGATATTAACAGACTGAGATAGATAGATAGATACATAGATAGATACATAGATATGAACAGGTTGAGATAGATAGATATATATATATATATATATAGATAGATAGATAGATAGATAGATAGATAGATAGATAGATATGAACAGGTTGAGATAGATAGATAGATTGATAGATAGATAGATAGATAGATAGATAGATAGATAGATAGATAGTAAACAGAATGAAAACATATTTTTCGTTTTCATCGCTTTCCTGTGTATGTCTATATGATTTATACTTCCTCCAAAGCCAAACAGAAAACAACAACAACGGCAGCACCGTCAAAAGCAACAACAACAATAATAATAATAATAATAATAATAATAATAATAATAATAGTAAAAAAACTAATGAAGTGAATCAGTCATGCGCTAGCATTAAGTTCCGGACTTAAAATCGATATCTGTTAATGATTCAATTTTTCCATTCTTATTGTTTTGACATAATTTCTTTTTTCTTTTTTTATTTCAAGAAACTCTTCTCTTCCTCTGTGCAAGAAACAACATACATCAATGAACAGAAGCTGAAAAGCTTTCAACACAATTCCTAAATTCTTTGTAGACATTACCATGTTCGCTATTCACGTACTCATCCTTCACCCCATTAATATATAAAGGAACCTCTTTTTTTTCAATGCAGAAGCCTGATAAAGGAGAGCTGTAGTTTGGTTAACAACTCTTTCGGCAGCATACGCAAGAATTACGTTGAGATACCCTCCTTTCTGCACTTCGAGTGCAAGTCGAAATAATAATTATAATATTATACTATTTTGAATGTAACCGCTTCTTTTTTTTTTTTTTTTTAGCGGGGTGGGAGTCTTTCTTTTTTGCGTTCTTTTATTTAATAATGTTCAATACAGGAATTGTACATGATATGCTTTCGCTGCCTCTAACGGGAGGCGTTGTTTCTTTGACGCTGGCTCACAAACACAACAACACTATATATCTATAAATCTATTTTTATAAGAATAATTCAGATTTTTGAAAAAGGGCTTTCTGTGATTACCGACCAAAGATTAACGTTTATCTGTTTTACAGTTTGTATCTCTCTTTCCATTTTAATCTATACGTATATAAATACACACGCACACACATACAAACACACACATACACACACACATATATATATATATATATATGTCTTATAAAATATCTTACATCTGAAATTTGTGAGGTTCGACTTCACTTTGAATATACGCTCTTTAGCGCTAGAGGGCGTCGTCAGTGATGTTCTGATTTGGACCATTGGGCTATTTCAGGTCTTTCAGACATCATACTGCTCTCACCAAGTCGACCCCATCAGAACTGATCAGTTTATGACCCGCCCTCTAAATTAACAGCCTGCAGGCACTGACTTATATTAGGCAAACCATAATCCGCTATCACGCATTTGATTGGGAGTTGACCAACAGCCAATCAAAATGGTGTGAGCTCTATTTAAATTACTTCAGAATATAACAAAAATATTTATTCTTCCTTAAAAGGAATATTTAAATTAGGAAAATTGTTTATTACCCAATAAGCACTTGATTAAAAATACTTTAAATTATTTCAGAATATAACAAAAATATTTATTCTTCCTTAAAAGGAATATTTAAATTAGGAAAATTGTTTATTACCCAATAAGCACTTGATTAAAAATACTTTAAATTACTTCAGAATATAACAAAAATATTTATTCTTCCTTAAAAGGAATATTTAAATTAGGAAAATTGTTTATTACCCAATAAGCACTTGATTAAAAAACCTTTATTTAGTTTCTTTCGGAGCCAGTTTTATTCAGAAGATTTTTATAAATATCAAAACATTTGGCTTGCAAAATTAGATTTTCATTTAACCTCTGACCAGGGTTACTCGATAGTTTGTTACACAAGCAGAAATGAAATTCTCACCATTAATTTCTCACATATTTTGCTTATTTATTTCGAAGTTTCAACTTTACAAATATTACGTTTAGCGACGACATACCGTTAATTGTTTAAAGTAGCACATAACTTCCTGTCTTCTTGTCTTCTTTTATACAGAATAGAACTCGAATTTATGCAGACAACGTAAACTTGTGACATATACATCCGCACACATGCAACAGTAGCGTCTAGCTCATCATATCTACAACTAGAATTCATACACACTTGACCTGCCTCATAAAGCTACTAGACTTGTCACATACATCTGTACACATATACACGCATTTATTGTTTAACCTATATTAACGCAATGCATTCATTTGTAGATCCGGGTTGAAGATTAATTTAATTCTTCGCTTATACACGTATATTCTGCTACAAGGTAATGGTGAGCCCGACGTGATACAATCAATAATTTTTCTAGTGCCTATTTCACTGTGATTACCTATCATCATAAAATATGTTTCAATGGGAAATACAAGTACAATCCTTTACAAACAAAGGATTTATGACCTATCGATTACACTTACAAATGATTAGTGATATCAACAAATATTGTAAACTGGCAAAGACTTCAATAACAATTCAAAATTATTCAAAAAAATGAATGAATTCCGAACGTGTGATCATAACTTTTGGCTAACAAAAAACAAATTGAGTCTGATGACTTTTCCAGATTACAAAATAATGACTTTCCCCTTGATAATTTGTAGATCTTTCATTCCACTCGCTTTGGTGCAAGAATCCGTATTTTGTTGGATTTCTTTTATGTCGAACGAAATAACTTGAGCTAATCTTGTGATTCCCTAAAACGGAATCTACATTTTTATTTTAGAAGTCGCAAACACAACTTTCGGGATAACTTACACACTTTTCGTATTTCAATTGAGCAATTGAAATACGAAAAGTGTGTAAGTTATTCCGAAAGTTGTGTATGTGATTTCTAAAACACTTCGCAATCAAAAATTCAGTCTTCTTGCGTGCATCCGATCGAAGCATTCCGCTACATACATATATATCGGACCTGAAAATCTGTTGAGCCGTGAAACTGACACATCGCAGTATTGACTTTCATATCTACATGGCCTATATCTATCTATATATAAATATCTATTAATCTATCTATACTCAATATTTTCTGTAAGTGTCATATTTTTCAACTCCTGTTCTCAACGTTGTGTATCCCAGAAATTTGCCCTTTCTCTTTCTGATGCTAAGTTTTTCTTGCTTGCATTTTCCGTAAAACGTTCCTTGTTATTTGCACACTCCATTCATTGTATTCTTAACATCCTTCTATAGAGCCACATTTCCTCTTGCCGCAAGTCTTTTCTTCATCTGTCATATAGGAGGACTGATATTACATAGGAGTTCAGCATTTTTTTTTGTTTCTAAGTTAATTTTCCTATGTTTTAATAATTTGTTTATTTTCTGAGAGGCCTCTTTCGCTGTTCGAACAGAAATTTCAACTCTCTCTTCCTGAGTCTAAGCTTAAACATCCTTTTTACTTCCTTAAAACCTCTTCGTTACTCACACGTTCATATTCTCATCATCCTTCTGTATAACCAAATCTCTGTTTTAAGTCTCTTCTTCAGCTGTGAGTTGATTGTCCAGCATTCACTACTATATAGGAGGACTAATTTTGTATAAAAATTCAGTATACCGTTCTTATTCTTCAATGATTTTTTACTTGATTCTTAATAAAGTGTGTTCCAGTAACTGGGACCGATTTTAAATGTGAATTAAGTTTAAGTGTCTAATTATCTTTTTCTTTTTCTTTCAGATTTGGTGGACATTTTGCGCGGTATCATTTTTCCCAAATAATTGCCATGATTTAAATAACATGATCCAATAGAGAAATAAATAAATTTTCACCAATAACACTGATTTATTTACTGCTGACTTTGATCCGTCTTAATAAAACGCCCTTATATATAATCCGTCTTAATGAAATACCCTTTACTTTGCTTAGCTTAGCATATCAATAATTCTTTGTTTCTAAGTTAATGTTTCTATCTTTTATTAATTTGTTTATTTTCTGAGAGGCATCTTTCAATGTTCAAATGCGTCTTCGGATTCAGGAAATTAAATTCAATATATCTCTTCCCACTGGCTCTGAAAATGTTGATCATCTGACTTATGATGATTACTATAAATGCTTTGACTTATATTGTTAGGTTTTCTGTTGTTGGTCTTTATTTCTAACATTGACAGTTTTATGATAAAAAATAATTCGCTGACTTTGCCATGAATTGTCCCGTGACATCCCAGTGTGGAAAATAAACCCAGTCCATACAGTTCCAGGACAACCAGTAAAGTAGAGAAACGTGCAGCTTTATTCTTCTGGTTATCTCTGCTTATCATTGGGAAAACACCTTTTGATATTTTCAGTAGGACGCTTTGTTTTTCTTTCAGTTGTCAACATATAACTATGATTTTTATTTTTTTCAATGTGTCATAACTTACTTGGCAACATGGACACTTTGATTTACCATCTACTATTACATTGAATTGGATTATTTTCGTATATGTGGTTATAAATTTTGTATTGCAGACTTAACATTTGACTTTTGCTGTTTTTACGAACCATTCCATTTCAGACTTAGTCCCGGCAAACGGATCTACTAATGATACCTATGTTTTTTTTTTTTGTCTTTTTTAATCCCGTTTACTTTCAAGGAACCTTACAACAGAATTGGGCTTTTCATCGTATTCAGACGCAATTATCTAATAATTCGATTAATTCGAACGAAACTTTCCCGGATCTTAATACTTTTATTTTTAGAATGTATTTTTCGCTAGGCTATCCCAGTGCACCTTCGGATTTAACGATATAAACTTGACATATCAATTCGCAACGATTATGAAATAAAAACCTAAAATACAACCAAAAATCTAAAGAAAACTGTTTTGGAATAATGTTGAAATATCTTGAAAAGTTGCTGTTAGCATTTCACACGGAAAAATTGATTTGAATCATCTCCGTTTTTATTGTTTCAACTTTATTCTTCAGAAAATATACTTCAGAAAATATTCTTTAGAAAATATTCTCCAGAAAATATTCTTTAGAAAATAAACTCTAATTACATTTTATCCAATTATGTATCATTCAACATTATTTGCAATGATTGTTGCTGGTAAGTGACTTCTTTGATAATTTCTCAGTACAATTCCGGATGTTTTGATGTGAAAACGTTTTTTGACTAATTCTTGTATTTTGTTTACATTTGAAGAAGCTTTCCACATCAAAGCGTTTTGCATTGATTGTAAAAGCTGTTAATCGTTTGGTGCAAGGCCAGGTGAAAATGATGACCTGGGTAGCACAACCTTTTCTCTATTATTCTTTCTGAAATGTGTGGCCTTGCTTTTTCAGGGAGGAGACCATTTTTATATCCACTGTTTACGCTGTCACTGCTGTGCAAAAGAAAAGTGATGTTTATGTACTGCAAGTTTATTCTTATTTATTACGGATGTTTAGTGTCTAGGATAATATATTCCTCACTGCAGTTGGTTCCCGCAACAACGAATTTTTTCCTTAGGTCTTCTGGAAGTTTCAACATTCTTTCTGATTCTATGTATGTCTTTTCTTCTCGTTTCGCTGTCTTAGATATGATAAGATACTTTGTCGTCTCTCTATAGAATTACGTAACAATAAAATCTTTTGAAAGAAAATTTAAGGACATTTTTTTTTAAAAATATATGGTAGGTTTCATTTTTCATTTAATTGTTTAACGGCACATCTTCTCTTTCTGGTTCATTTAATGCTGGAATTTAATTTTCTTAAGAGCTTGGGTATTTTTTTTCTCTTTTTACAAAAACTTATTGCAGGGATTTTTTTTTTCTTTTACAAAAATCTGTTGCTGATAATTTACTGATTTGTTGTTGTTTTTTATCTATACTTACAGTTTTTTTTTTTTTTACCCCAGTTTGGGGGTTCACTATTTGCCCATAGGTGGGGCCCTAACAGGTGCTACCACCGAGGGTCTTGCTGCTGGATGTAGTTTATCATCATACCCAAGAACACTTCCCATTTACCGTGTCTTGAACAATTTAATCAGGTTGCACTCTTTTTTATTCAAGTTCCTTTTTATCGGGAGAAACAAGAAGGAAGATATCAGAAATGGCTGATAGTTTGTAAAAGAAAGAAAATAATAATTATCAAAAGAGACGCAAATATTGATTGGGTTCTCTAAGCAAGCGATATATTCGGATATTTCTTATAACAATAATGACTAATAAGTTTGATCGATTCGATAAGGTCAAATTGACAGATGATCTAAAAAAATAATCTACATTCTGTTGTTAACTTGGGCAAGGAATAGCTTATTACTTTTAACGCCTCCAAAACAAAACTGCTCTGTATTAATTGTCTGAGAGAACACCTTCTACCTTCCATCAGCATGGATGATTCTACTCTCTTTCTTGGGTCAATATTCTCAGCTAACATGAAATGGAAAGTTTATAGCGAATCACTTGCTAGGTCTGCTGTTAGTAAGTCTATCATTCGTCCATGCTCTGAATATTGCTGCCACATCTGGTGTAGTGCTCCTGCCATATACACCCCTGGTCAAAATCTTAAGACCAGGTACAAAAGGGTGAAAAAAGTATATAAAATACTATTACTTTAATCAAAATATATTTGCGAAGTATTTACATTTAATTAGAAAATGTAGTTTATCAACAAACAAGTGAACATTTTAAACTTTTAATTGATTAATTTAAATAAACATTGTAAAAATGATTTTGGGGGTTGGTCATAAAGATAAGACCATGTAAATAAAAATAGCAAATTCAGAACAAATAAGTCACAGCGACAATTTAATTCACAGTATATCTTCCATGTTTGCGAATTACTTCGAAAATTCGCTTTGGCATCCTGATTATTAACTTCTTCTGCATGAGGATGTTTGGGATGCTCGCTCAGAATGCATAAACTGCAGCACGAAGAGCATCTCCAGTTTCAAATTTCGATTCATGTTTATAAACATCTTTTGCAATCCATCCCCAAACATTCTCAATTGGGTTTCGATTTGGAGAGCGTTGTGGATCGCAGCATTGTCCTGCTGGAAAATCCAGGTTTCTCCACATATATCAGGGCCTTCAGTAATTAGCGATGCCTTTCTTAACATGTCATTGTAACTAGCAGCTGTTTGACTACCTTTTACCTCCTGTAACTCAAGAGTTCCACTGTACGAAAATGAACCCCAGACCATAATTGATCCACCTCCAGTGTGTCGTTTTGAGAAAATTTCTTTTTAGACATCTTTTGCATGCCAGTAACGCTGAAAACCGTCTAGGCCGTCAAGATCGAATTTTTTCTCATCTGAAAACAACACTTTCTTCCATTTATTACATCCTAAGTTTGATAATCGGAAGCAAATTGTAAACGGGAGGTTTTATGGTGAAGAAGAAGGCGAGGCCTCTGCAGCCGTTTCAAGTTCTTAAGCCCTTATTTAAATGCTATCGAATACATATGTTGCATTTAGCATCTGTATTCGCTTTTATCTGATTTGATGTTAGGCTTGAATCTGTCTTAACTTCTCGAATCTCTCTTAAGTAATGCGTCTGTCTAGAGATGGTGAGATTTTATTGGGGCGACCGCTTGATTTTTTAGAAGCATACGCATCCGGATTTTTAATGACGTTAGCAGTTCTGCTACGCCCAATTTCATTTGCAATGGCTCGTTGCGAAAGACCACGTCTTTGAAGTTCAACAATCCTGCCCTGTTTAAACTTTGTTAAAATTTTACCCTTAGCCATTTTAAAATCTGAAATTTAATACTGGAAATGAGCTACGTAGATGTCTACACGCCTGAAGGTATGAGCACATTGACTAGTTCTAAAATCTTTGCCCAGTAATTTGTTTTTTTCACACATGGTCTTATCTTTATGACCAACCCAAAAGTTCTTTTTTCAATGTTTGTTTAAATTAATCAATTAAAAGTTTAAGATTTTCACTTGTTTCTTGATAAACTACTTTTTGTAATTAACTGTAAATGTTTCGTAAATATATTTTGATTAAAGTAACAGTAATTTTTTTTAGCCCTTTTGTATCTGGTCTTAAGATTTTGACCAGGAGTGTATTTAGGGATACTTGATAAAATCCAGAGAAGAATGTTTAATTCCATTGATCCTAATTAGGCACCTTTTTATCGCCGTAAAGTAGCTTCTCTGTGCCTTTTCTATAAATACGTTCATGGTGATTGTTCTGACTCTTCTATGGTATCTAAACTCTATTAATTTAAGCGCAGTACTAGATTGATGTAACCGTAAGTTCTATGCTAAGAGTTTCTTTTGTTGCTCTTCTCATTTGTGGAACATTCTTCCGATTTCTTGCTTTCCGATCAACTTTGATCTTTAAATATTTAAATGCAATGCTAATCGTTATCTTCAGTTTGCTTAATTTCTGTTCTTTTATTGTTGTCGCTGTTTAATAATTTTTAGCTTTTTCTTATATTCCTTCACATGCAAATTTCTACTTTGATTGTTTCTTGTATCCTGTATTATTTGATCTTTATTATAAAAAAAAAAGTTTTAAGTCGGATCTAATTCCTCTAAAATGAACAAGTTGACATTCTTCCTCAAGTAAAAGTAATTGACTCATGCATATTTCAGAATTGGTTTCACTTATATATAGACATTATTCACCCTTATCGTTTTTGCTCTCCTGCTAAATCTAGAAACTATCCAAAGACCACAGCCTCACTATGCTAAGCGTAGCTGCTCTCGTTTCTATGTCACGTGTGATTTCTATTTATATCACGTGGCGGATTTGCTAACCGACAGCCGATTACGAACCGAATCTAAAGAACCCACCCTAACCTGTTGTGTTCGGGAAAAGATAGATTTAAACTTTTGCTAAAAGTATTTATGTGAAAGTTAATACAACGGCGTCGACTAGAATTTGAACGCCTACATACCAATCGTTCTTTAGTCTCTAAGCTACGTGCACATCGGTCTTAGCTTGATTGATCGGTCTGTTTAACGGCACATCAACTCTTTATGGATCATTTAAAACCGAAATTTAATTTTCTTGGGAGCTTTGAAGTAATAAAAATAGGATATTATGTTATAATGTTTTCACAATGGTGTATGGTACCCAGCTTTTTTCCATATACATATTTGCATGTACATAGTTATTAGGGACAGTGACATGTGTTTTTTATCTTGTAGTTTTGCTGAAGTTGTATTTTGGAATACCGTTTGATTTAAGAAATTGTAGAATATTATATGGTTGATTTTGTTTAGTGGCATATCAAGTTTTATCGGTTAATTAATGATGAAATCTAACTTGTTTGAAAACAGTTGTATGCATTTAACTATAAATAAAATGTATTACTGGTCATTTTTATTTAAAATGTATTGTTGGTCATTTTACTATCTATCTATCTATATATATATATATATATATAATTATTTATTTTTAAAGAAAACAAATTTATAACATAAATATGTTATAAAATCATAAAAGTGATTTTATAACATATGTTATATATATATATATATATATATATATATATATATATATATATATATATATATATATATATATTATTGGTCACATTTATATAAAAATGTATTGCTGGTATTTTTACTATAAAATGTATTTTTATACTTTCATGTTTTATTTGGGGGTGCCTTGTTATCCCATAGTTGAGACCCTAAAAGATGCTACCACCCGGAGTCAGGGTGAACCTGAGAACAGCAGCAATTAAGAGGTGATTCCAAGCACTTCAAAACGTCCACTCTCTCGATTAGAGGCCTTGCTCTGCCGGATGTAATTTACTAGGCTGGAAGTCCTGGGTATAAAAAAAACCCCCAAAAACAAAAAAAAAATGGTTAGTATGAATAAAAATGGAAAAGACAAAAACGGCACAATTACATGATCTGCACAAACTTTTCATTTGTGCGGCTACTAAGGCAGGACTGCACATTTCTCATCTTACCATTAAAAAAAGGAAAAATATACGATTTCAATTTAGAAAAATACAAGTATTCAATATCAAAAAAGAGAAAGCAATTCAAGAAAGCAGTAAAACAAAGGTACAGCCTCTTCCAGAAAAAAACAAAAACGGAAACACCTACGAGTGTCTCTGAGACATAGTAATTTTAGCGTAGTTCCTTTAAAATTCATACTTTTCTTTGAATTCTTTTTCTTTCTTTATTTGCCAACAGCAGGAGAATTTTCAATTGATCTTCAAAATTCTTTAGTCTCTCTGCAACTGGCTGGTAACTGGTGCCTTCTTGATGCTCTCTTCTAGATGTCAAATGCCTTATGTTCCTTGATGCAAATTTGCCTTGTCCTCTTGCTGTCAAAATGTTCTCTCACGTCGGCCACTGTTCAATTTATTTAGAAAACAGGTTCACCGAAACTCCATCCAAGTTTTCAAAAAGACTTGACACAACGACTGATTGGACACAAAATACGAAAAAACAATTTTCCATAAAATTGAAATGGATCCTTATCAATTTTGGTGGCTTTTAACTGTTGAGCCTAAAAAGATATAAATGCGTGACAAGTTTCTTTACACAAACTGTGTACAAAAACATCTTAGACGATTAAACATTTATTCAAGACTAACACTTTTAAAGTAGTAAAAATTTTAAAAAATCGAAAATCAAAGAAAAGATTTTTATGGGGGTGTAAGGCTTTAGGAAAAGTGGACTCACCTATGTGAGCTTGGCATTAAGAAGATGCTCGAAAATATGCAGACGGCTTTTTCAAAACTAACTTTTGGATGTTGTCTAGTATTCGCCGCTTATGGCCATATCACGTTGAAACACCGATTCTCGTAAGATCACCGAAGAGAAGTAATTTAATTTTTCAGGCCTCAAGCCTAATAAATAGAAAGGAGAAAAATTTCGATATAATTAAGCAAGTTAAATTCGTAGGATTATTGAATACAGTATAAAACAGCACATTTAGTAACTCTTTCTGTTTTGTCTTACTTTCTTAATATTTTTTTGCAAGTTACTTACACCACACTAACGTCAGTAGAAATGCTATTTTAATTAAACTTGACTACACTTACGTATTAACGATGTACTTTTAAAACTATCAAGTACCTGATCACAATGCATTTCAGCAGAAATTTCGAAGATTTCTTTTTCACGTGGTTTCTTTTAAAAAAAAGTTTGCAAATAGACTTTTCAGTGTCAAAATATTTCAGTATGAAAATTAACATACGGGTAATTTTTTTCTGGGTGACACTTCTACCCTTACTTTAAATAAAATTAAATTAAACTAAATCAATATATATATACTTGGTAATCCATATGGGTAGTCCCAAAGGAGGATGAAATCCTGAGAGCTCAATGTAAATTCAGAGCTAATAATTTAAAGAAAAACATCCCACTTTATGGCTCCATTGTAATAGTTTATTGCACGAGAGACCTTGATCTCTGGTAAAATAAACATTTACAATGGAGTGGGCTGTTTTTAAAGTGGGCTGTTTTTCTTTAAAAAAAATCTGAGGCCATATTGAGTGGGTTAAATATAACCCCATCTTTGGTACTGGGTGTTATCTCCAATTTAGACCCCAAAAAGGCAAGTGGTGGAGACGGGATACCAGCCATTGTCTTGAAGAAATGCGCGCCTGAACTGGCGCTCGCCCTTTCTAAACTATACAACTACTACCTCAAGGAATCTTGTTTTCCTGACTGCTGGAAGTCCTCTTCGATTCTTCCTGTCTTCAAGAACTCCGGCGACCCCTCTGACCCTTCCAACTACCGTCCTATCAGTCTCCTTCCCCTCTTCAGCAAAGTCTTCGAAGCCCTAATCAATACCGGGGTGGTTAACCACCTCACATCCCATAATCTGCTCTCAGACAAGCAATATGGTTTCCGCTTTGCTCGATCTACAGCCGATGTGCTTACGGCCATCACTGAAACAGTCTACCGAGCTCTTCAAAATAACGGGGAAGCCCGAGCCGTGGCACTAGACATCTCCAAAGCATTTGATAGGGTTTGGCATGCCGGCCTTCTTTGCAAGCTCCAGGGTTATGGCATTACGGGTCGATTATATAACCTAATACGATCATTCCTGTCAAACCGTAAATTGAAGGTCGTTCTCAATGGATTCTCCTCCAGTTCCTATCCCACGAACGCAGGTGTTCCTCAAGGCTCCATCCTAGGCCCTATTCTATTCCTTATCTACATAAATGACCTACCTGACGCAATAACTTCCCAAGTTTGCATCTACGCGGATGACACCACAATTTATTCCTGCCCCCAAAACAAATCTAGTCTCGCTGACAAAACTCGCCTGACCGTGCGTCTCGAAAAGGACTTCCAATCGATTGTGAACCGGGGCATGAATTGGCTGGTCAACTTCAACGCTTCCAAGACAAAACTATTAATCACCACAGAGATCCTTTCCTTCCCTCCATTAGAATGTCTGACGCTCAACTTCTCGAGAGCAACTCTCTGCGGCTTTTCGGTCTCACGTTGACTGCTGACCTGAGATGGAATAAATACATTGAATCAATTGCCTCGTCCACTGCAAGGAAAGTTGGCTCCCTGAGCCGCGCCAGGAAGTTTTTCTCCCCGGGGTCGATCCTCCAGATCTACAAATCAACAATTCGCCCTTGCATGGAGTATTGCTGCCATATATGGTCTGTTGCCCCTTCTTTTTGCCTCGGGGTTCTTGATAGGCTCCAGAGGCGGATATGCAATGTAGTTGGCCCTGCCCTGGTGTCTCGTCTGCAGTCACATTCTCACAGACGCGCCGTCGCCACCCTCTGTCTGTTCTACAAATACTTTCATGGAAATTGCTCCGAGGAGCTGCATTCGCTGGTTCCCAGACGTCATGAGTTCCAGCGCCTTACGAGGCTGGCATCACGCTCTCACCCCTTCACTGTCGAAACTCCTAAAAGTAGCCGTCTCTTCTACTCTAATAGCTTCATGTCTCGCACCTCTCGCCTGTGGAACTCCCTTCCCTATTCCTGTTTCCCTGTGAGCTATAATCTCCAGCTATTCAAGTGTAATGTCAATCGACGTCTCCAGTTGCCTTGATCTATCCACTACCCTCATCCTTTCTTCTATCACTCCTATCTGATCTTGCTCTAAATTTTCTGTAACTCCTTGCGTCCTAGTGGCTTCCCGCCTTGCTTGGGGTGAAATGCTTAAAAAAAAAAAAAAAAAACAAAACATAGTATGCTAAATTTATACTTAAAAATGAATAATTTATACATATGAAATGATTTAATTCTGCCAATTATTCAACATATTTTCTGCTTATACGATATTTTAATAGCTACAATCTAATTATGTAAATGCTCTATTTTTTAATTTAAATAGTAGTAACTATATTTACAGGCCTGAATGTTCTAGAAATTTCGTAGATAATATGCGTTCTCCAACGGGAATCGAACCTGCGTCCTATACGGAAACGTTACTTTGTCTAACGCGCTATGGCACTTTATAGAAAAGCGTCTGGTTAGCAGTGTCCAAATTAATGTTTTAAAACAACAAATCTTCGACGATTTTAGTCGATCGATCATATCATTCCACAATATATATATATATATATATATATATATATATATATATATATATATATATATATATATATATATATATATATATATATATATATATATATATATATATATATAGTAAATGTAACAAATCCGTTGGTATATAATCCAAGTGTATCCTATTAATATACAATACTAAAGATGATCCACAAAAAGAGTTCAATTTATTTCGTATTACAGAGCAATAAAATTAATAAACAATAAATCCAAAATCACCTCATATGGGGAATAGTCTATTTCGGCAGACAAAGATATCGGTCATCTGTTTTATCAACCTCGGTGTGTCAAAAATAGAAATTTAACTGCTAAATCTAAACTAAAATAATCCAACCTGTCGAAAAACTAATACATGATTTATCCATTTCAATGTTTCAGTCAGACGAAAGACACAAGACACGGGTCAGGAGAAGGTGGAAGATATTTGTCTTAAAGGGAAGAAGTTTTATAAAATTAAACTCGAATATTAACCGTATGACATTAATTTAGGTTTATATGAAGAATGGAATATTAATTTAAAATTAAAAATGAATAAAAAAGGGATTTACAAATAACTTGTGTATCAGTGTTTGTCTAGTGGGAGTTCTATATTCACCTTATAGCGTAGCGGGGTGTCACAAGGTTCTAATTTATGAGTGACCTCGTTAAGAATGCATTTTTTGTACACGATAGATATGTTAGATTCTTCATGTGTATGTTTGTGCGTGTGTGTGTGTATTTCTAAGGAATTAATGTGTTTTATTATATAAGGCATTTTGCTCTTATTTTTGCTTTCTACTTTGTATTCGTCCCTCACACAATCTAGTCTCTTTAAGTATTTTTGTTTCCCTTTCTCTTATGTCTTCTATTTTAACCTTTTGACCTTCCATTTTCTCACTTCCATTCCTCTCTCTCTCTCTCTCTCTCTCTCTATCTCTATCTCTATCTCTCTCTATCTCTCTCTCTCTCTTTGCGCTTTCTTTTCAATTTCCTTACTTTTTCTCAATGTTACAGTTTTCCTTTACGTCTCTTAACGTCATTCTCGCCTTTCATCTTTTTTTCTTCTGTCTGAATCTTCTCTTTTTCTTTTTCCTTCTCTCTCTCTCTCACTCTCTGACATTCTTTTTCTCTTTCGTTTCGTTCGCCTATCCAGTTTTTCGGCATCCCTATATGCCCTTCCTTTTCTATTTCGTTTCTTTCTCCCATTCTCACTTTTGTCTCTTACCTCTCCTCTCCTCTCCTTTTCTCTTTTCCTTCTTTCTCTCGTTCTCCCCTTTGTCCTTTTTGACTTTTCGCTTTTACAATGTACTGTCTTTCTTTTCCTTTCTTCCTCTTCTTACTTTTATTTCTTTCCCTCATTTTTACCTTTTGGTCATACAGTCTGCTCTCTTTCTTTTCCTTCCTCTCTTCCTCTCCTTACTTTTCTATTTTCTTTTTCCATTTGTTAGTATAAATTTCCGTCTTTGCAACTTCTTTTTCCGTTATTTTCATAATTCCTTTCTTGCTTTTATTTTTTTTTACTTATTTTTCATTCCGGTTTCTCAATCGTCTCTCCTTTGTTTTTCCTACTGGCATTTCTCTCTTTTTTTTTCTTTCTCCTTGTCTCGTTGTCTATTCTCCCTCTCTTAATCTACTATCGAACTCTTACTTTTCCCCTCCAATCTTTCTTTCGCCATTTTCTCTCATTGTCATACGCGTTTAATTGTATGTCCTGTTTTCTTTCTCTTCCTCCCTACTTTCCTTTCTGCGATGGTTCGTTTCTAGCTCTTTCGCTTTTCAACTATGCCGGTTACCCTGGTGACAGACATCGCCCTGTTGATTCTGTAACTAACTTCAATTCAAACATTATCTACCAGCGAGTTTTCTCTCCAACAATGACTTATATATCGATGACCTTTTACTTATATATCGACAATGTTTCTGATATTTCGGATTTAAATTCTTCTTTGTCCGTTTCTTCTTTTACCGAGGTTAACTATTCCGGCGACAAAAACACACATGAAAAGAATGGGATTCATCAAATTTAGACAACGCCGACTCGCTGTCTGTCTTTTTGCGCATGCGCGGAGCTAAGTTCGGCTTATGTAATATATAAGAAAATCTTTAAATCTTTGTCAAAGCGGCAGCTTCTTTCTGTTCAATTTTTCCCCTCTTCCATTTTCTGGATTCAGTCTTTTAACAGAGGGAAACAAAGTTTCAGCTGGCTTCCTGCCAAAATAAAACCTTCTTCAGGTCTATATAGAGCTTAATATATTATTAGTTTGTAAATCCGCTTAAAGATCGATATTTCGCCGAGCGGTAAATGATCGATATTACATTATTTACTTCTTTACACCTGCCGGCAAAAACGAGTGCACATTTTGTTAATTTTGTTTCGTAAACTTGGTGGTGATGATGATGATGTGTAATCTCTTCCGGTCCCACTAGGGAATTCTGGGAGCAAAACAGATCGGGCGGGATTTTGAATAAAACAATTGTTGATTTTATAATGTCATGTCTCTTGTTTATTATTTGTGTTGATTCAACTTTTAGCAGCCAATTTCATACAGTTGTATCTTCCAAAAGGAATAATGAAAGTCGTGACTATTTAGCTATCTTTACTTAAGTGAATTTAGTAGAATTAGCTGGTAGCATCTAATTTAAGAAAAAAAAATCCTCCATTAGTTTATGTGAAACATCATCTAAATTTGGACCATGTTCCATTTTCACTGCAAGATTTAACTTCTTCAGATCTACGCATTAGATCGATTCGTTTTTTACTGTTTATCAACACTTTGAAAGTTATTTAAAGCCAGAATATTTTTATATCGTAGGAATGTTTTGAAATAAAGGTTTAGTGATACTAATTAACCCATGGATGTGAGGAGAAGAGATGTATTCATATATTTATTAATGGTAATTGCGCGTAAGTGAATACAACGAACCTAACACGACTCTCTGTTTAAAGATCCCGAGGCATTATCCATTACATCACCCGGAAATTCGAATTTAAAATAGTCTCAAGTCTAAGTTCTGATCAGGCTTTATATTGCTTAACATCGACATCGTATGGGAACCGGTGTTTCAACGTAATGTGGCCGCAAGACTTACACAGAAGTTTTCATATGTGAGTCTTTATAGATATCTTTTTCCCGATTATTATATTATACGTAGCAATAATAATATTTTAAATTATCATATTAATATATATTAACCCCTTCCCCGCCAATTATTTTGGAAAAAAAGCTTCATCTTCAGACGAATATTTTTATTTGTTTTTTCATATAGTAACTAAGAAACTGAGTCACTTTGAAGTCACGGACGGTTGCTAACACCTCTACTATACTGGATTCGTTTCAAGCTCAGAACGGTATAAAAAGGATGTAGATAGACGCATAAACACGTCTGTAGCTGGTTTTTCAAACATTATGGTTTGGGCATGTTTATTCGTCCGTGTCTAAAACGTATATACACGTCCATGTAAATATGAATTAATATTTATTAATTCTTCAGGGTTTAATTGCTTTTTCTATGCCGACAAAAATGACGGTAAATTCTTTTCATGTGATAAATAAAGGGTGTTCCAATAACTTGGACCGATTTTAAATGTGAATTAAGTTTAAGTGTCTAATTATTTTCTTTTCTTTCAGGTTTGGCGCACATTTAAGCGATATTATTTTTCACACATAATTGCCATGACTTAAATGACATGATCCAATAGAGAAACAAATACATTTTCACCACTAACACTGATTTATTTACTGTTGATTTTGATCCGTTTTAATGAAACACCCTTACATATATAATCCGTTTTAATGAAACACCCTATATTAGTAATATTAGAAACTTTTTACACGTGACATTTTATAGATAAGTTTTTCCATTTAAAAAAGTCATTTTCCCCCAAGCAAGGTTATAATGCTACTAGGGTTACATGGAGTGAAGGGGAATGAGACGAATTTAGTCGGGCGTATTGAAGGACAATAAGGGAATAGAATTCATATTCAAGTATTTTTAGATTCTAAGAATTTTTTTGTTTTTTTTTTGAGATAGTAATGATTTACTGATATATTGCTAGGAAAAAAGACTTGTATAAGTAAATCATTATTATCTTCAAAAGATCTTAAAATAATTATATCTTTAAATAAAAGCAAAAGAATGTCAAATCGTAAAAATCAGATCAATAAATCAATCTATCTGCTTTAACATAAATACTTTTGGGCAAAGTAAGAATCCATTTTTATCCCCCAGATATGGGTTAATTAGTAATACTTATATCAGTAAATCATTGCTATCTCAAAAAAAATTCTTACAATCTAAAAATACTTTCTGGCTTTGAACAAACTGAAAAACGTTGATAAACCGTAAAAACAACTGATTCAATTGACATGGTGCAATGATTACAACGCTAGTTTCGAAAGATCAATGAAGACTGAGTAGTGAGTTCGTTCTTCACTGGGTGTTGCATACTTGAGGCCTTATGTCACATCTAAGGTGCGATTAGCAAATAATGGTCTTTATACGTGGAGTAAGGGTTAGCATGCTTGTCTCACTAGACTAAGTAGGGCAAAGTAGTGACGTCGATCCTCATTAACCCATATATGGGGAGAATGGGTGGATTAATATCTTTGTCACGGTTATCTGCATTGTAGTGAATATAATGGACCCATGGGGATTGAAACTCGGCTCTCCGATTAATAATTCCGATCCATTTCGCCTGATACTCAATAACACCACGATGCCAAATTTTTTCCATTTTCAAGAGAAATCGCTACTAGTTACATTTGAAGTCTTCTTTGAATAGTTAGATTTCAATTTACCTTGATAGAAACAATGCAATTATTAATAAGAGTTGAAATGAATGCATGCAAGTTTTCACACCTCTAGCATCACTTCTTCATATAGAGAGCATACGGCATTTTCAATTCTTAGTTATTTCTGAAGTCTACTTTGAAAAGTCAGGTGTCATTTTACCTTGAAAGAAATAATGCAATTATTAATAAGAAGAGTTGAAATGAATGCATACAAGATTTCACAGTTCTGGTATCACCCGTTCATATAGTCAACTTATGAAAATTTTCAGCTCACCCTTGTACATGGAAAGAAACAATGCCGTTATTAATAAGAAGAGTCGAGATGAATGCATGTAAGATTTTACACCATTTCTTCATATAGACTGCCTAAGAACTTTTCAGTCAACACTTGTGGTTACTTTTGAAGTCTTCTTTGAACAGTCAGATGTCAGTTTACTCGAAAAAACAAAACAGAACAATGCAGCTATTAATAAGAGTTGAAATTAATGTATGCAAGATTTCACAATTCTAATATTACTACTACATATAGTCACCTGATGAACATTTCAGCCCAGGCTCGTCGTTACGCAAAAACATTTGGTAATTTTATCAGTCGCTTCCGGCCCTCAACCCATGTTCTGTGATTGTTAGCTTTTCTTTCGTTATATATACCATCAATTCTGTCTCTTTCTTTGTGTAAGAATAAATGTCGTTTTCTTATGTTGATATGCCAGCCACCAACACCTACTCAGAAACGAAGAAACACCTTGGTGCATCCCGTGTCAGGAAGCTTACACGGCCGTGCATGTACTCATGTGTAGCGAATTCCAGCAAACACGAGCCAAGGATGAGAGTGCCGATAACTTTGAAAATAAGAACCCAAGTGAAATTTTGCAGTTACTATCCATTTCTTTGCGTTGTATAAATGTTTTTCAATCTACTTTTAAAGAAAAAGTTTATTTGAATTCATCTTCATGCAAGATTTTAGTGTTATATTATTCATATTTATCCCTCAAAATACAATTTTCATTTGGAAAAGTATTCATTGTCCATCATCCGTCTGTCATTAATAAGTAAAAATTATATAACACTAATTCTTCAGATACAACTTGCATGAAGGTGATTTCAAATAAACTTTTTCCTTAAAAATAAATTGCAGGTCTTTTATACAGCGTATAGAAATGGATCGTAACTGCAAAATGTCACTTGGTTTCGTATTTTCGAAATGTTATCGGCATCGTCGTACTTGACTCAAGTTTGCTGGAATTCTCTATAGATTATCAGTACATGCACAGCCGTGTAAGCTTCCTGACACGGGATGCATCAAGTTGCTTCTTAGTTTTAGTTCGAATTCCTATCGAATCCATTACATTCACTTACGTGCTAATACCCTTGGGAAATCTATGAATCCTCTCCCCCCCCCGCAGCTATAGATATATAGTAGGACAGACCGTGTTCTATAGCATTGGATGGCAACTGGTCTACCGCAGAAAGAAATGGCAACCTACTGTGAGAAAAAATCTGCCTCGTCAGTCATGTATCGAATGATACATGATCGCCTAAGCGTGTATCACGCATGGCACATAACTTACCAAGAACGACAAGGAAGTTTTAAGAAAATAGGAAATAAAACGACATTTATTCTTACACAAAGAAAGAATTTATGGGATATATAATGAAAGAAAACCTAAAAATTACAGAACATGGGTTGAGGGCAGAAAGCGATTGAGCAAATTAACAATTGTTTTTGCTTGACTATGAGGCTGCGCTGATAATTTCATCGGTTGACTATATGTAGGAGTAATAATAGAATTGTGAAATCTTGCATGCATTTCAACTCTTCTTATTAATAACAGCATTGTTTTCTTTTTCAGGTAAACTGATATTTGACTGTTCAAAGAAGACTTCAAAAGTAACTACGTAGGTGGACTAAAATGTTCATATGCTACCACGGGTCAGGCTGGACCTAGGAACAACAGCAAGTAAGAGATGGTTCCAAGATCCTCAAAAGCTCCAATCCCCCAATCAGAGGCCTTGCTGCCGGATATAGTTATTTTTATTCCTCTTCCTCGTGATACTTTCGGTGAGCTTTCAGACAGGCTGGCGGTGCTCATATTCTCTCTAAACTCTTCAATGACAGCCGAGGAATACGTTGTAGGTCACCCTCGGTTCGTACGCATGGCCCTCTGATTTTGAATTCTGAGTTATCCGTCACTTAAAGAAGTTGCCACCCAATGCTATAAGACCCAGTCTGTCTTGCTATTTACATATAACTGGCTAGGAATATTATTCTTATACAATTAAAAAATATGTCTGCTTTAAAGCATCCCAAACTGTTGATATACCGTAAAACAAATCAAATCTATTTTTTCTTCGTTTTATGGAATTATTAAAATCATCTGTAAACTATATCTCACTTTTTTCAAGACCCCTAATCTTTGATCTAGGATTCACTGTTGCAGGCAAGAATAGATATGACTTAGCAATCTAGCATTCTTTTGTTCTCTTCTAATGATATAGTTTTAAACTATTAATACTTTGCTTAGTTTCAAAATGGCGTCTTTCGGTATTCTGACTCGCCTTCGTTTTAAGTACAGTGTAACCCGGTTATAAGAGAAACCCGGATATAAGAGAGATTTTCTCTAGTCCCAAATTAGAGCCTGTACTTACCTAAACAAATGTATGCCAAACCCGGATATAAGAGAAACCCGAATATAAGAGACTTCTCCGGTCTCGACAACTCTCTTATATCCGGGTTACACTGTATATTATAAAATATCCATTTAATGAAGAAACGCTCAACTTCAAGCATAATTAACCGATTCTGTATCATATTTATGTTGTGGCCTAGATGTATTGTGCAACAAACAAAAGAATAAGCAAAGCAAAGAGAACAGCTGAACCTCTGCGCCATCTTTGGTTTTAGACAAAAAAGAAAATTGTCTTCGAGAGTTTACACGATTAAAGAAAGAGAGAATGAGAAAGAAGATAAAGAGAAATAAAGAAGAGAGAGAGAGAGAGAAAGATAGAGAGATAGATAAAGAAAAGAGAGAGAAAAAATGAAAGAAGACTTTGTGGGCTTGTCGAGACGTGTTGGGGGTGAAAGCAATCACAAACTCCCACGGATTTACCCGGAAATCGTGGTGAATTGTTCTTAATTGCGATATTGGCGCTTCCTGTGATCAGATTAACCAGAGCGATGTCCGCAACAGCGAATATACCAACTCGGAGAGAGATGGATACGCATCCAGAATAGTCTCAGTTTATTCGAATTGAAAAAAAAAAATACTTAACAAGAAGGGAAAAAAATTGATCTATCAGTTTTGAAGATGATTGAAAAGCGTTTGATTAGCTTCTAATCTCCGTCGATGGTTATCGATTGACAGACGGCAGTTTGCTGCTGTTTCGTCTCTCCATTATTGAAGCGCTGACTTTTAACTTCCTGTCCAACATTTTCTGTTCCGAGCGTCTTCTCAAGGAACTCGGTAACGAGAAAACAACAAGAAGATAGAAAGATATAGAAGAATAATGAAAGAAGGAAATATATCTGGGCTCTGTAACTTACTCTAGTTTAACTTTCTCTTCCGGTGCGGAGAGAAGATATTTATGTTCTGTATTTTTTTAGTTGATAGCGCGATTTCTTTCCCGAGCACTACATATAAATCTCTTTGTGTCTCACTCCCACCACACACACACATTGACAGACAGACTGGCCGACTGATTCATAGAAGCAGTAGGGACATATAATTCAACATAATATAAAGCTTTATGTAATGAATACACACATAGGTAAAATTTCAGATACAACTATATATATATATATATATATATATATATATATATATATATATATATAAAGAAAGAACAGTAAGATATATAATCTGGTGTTCTTATAGATATTTTTATTTTTACAAAATAGTGCTCAATGTAATTTTACAGAGCATTTAATATATATATATATATATATATATATATATATATGTGTGTGTGTGTGTGTGTGTGTGTGTGTGTGTGTGTGTGTGTGTGTGTGTAAAAGAATAATAAGAATTAAGACAAAAATCAAAACTTATCTTCGCCGATACGTTCCGTCCTCTGATAGGCCTTATCAAGGCAAATGTAAGGATTTTATTTTTGTAACAAGTATATATAATCAGAAGTAAAATAATTGCTTTTTTTTTAACTATTAAAATTTAGAGAATGTTCATTAAGATTCATCAGGCTAAAAGAAAAGTTTAGGTAAATTATGGAAGATGCTAAGTGACATAATTTAATGTCGAAGTAAGTAAATGTGGGTGTTGAATTTCTTTTTTATAATGCAATTAATATCCATATTATTTTTGTTTGGGGTTATTTTATGTATTATATATTTTAAATAAAAGGAGGTTGGGAATTTAATCAATTTCGTTCAATTTTTCTAACATTATTATAGTTATGTATATTGTTTTGGGAAAGAGTTAATTCTTTTAGGAACGGAGATATTTTTAAAAATTTGGGACACAGATTTATGTTTTAATATAATTTGATAGGAGCAATCTCGAGAATTTTCTGTCTACTTCCTCTTTTAATAAATATGATACATACACTTCTCCAAGACCGTTCGCCACCAAAAGCTATAGGATGCATTGTGTCCTACTATGTATCCATACTGGGGCATATATATATATATATATATATATATATATATATATATATATATATATATATATATATATATACACACGATATGATATGATATTCAAATACCACTTAATTTCTATATATATATCACTGCTTGAACCGGCTTCTAATGCTCCGGATGAAGCGGTTTTAAGGAGTATTTTAATAATGTTTTACGAACGTTTTAACAATGTTTTAAGATGGTGTTTTAAGGAATATTTTAAGAATGTGTTCAGAACATGATTTAAGGAATGTTTTCATTGCAGTGATTGTTGGAAAGTTTTCTCCAAGGTGAGAAAAATCTTGAAACAACGGAAAATATAATCAGTAGAAATGTTTTATGGCATGTTTTAAGGAAAATTTTAAGAATGTTTTAGGAATGCTTAAACATGTTTTAAAGAATGATTTCATGATTGGTGGAAAGTTTTCTCCGAGGTTTTTTTTAAAACCATGAAATAATGAAAAATTTAATCTATATGTTTTAAGGTATGTTTTAGGGAAGTTTTAAGAACGTTTAAGGAATATTTCAAGAATATGTTTTAATGAATGTTTCCATGGTAATGATTGATGGAAAGTGTTATGAGAACTTACCCATAATAATAATAATGGACTATTCCATACTTAATAAATACTGCGCCTCAGGAGTAGGCAAGGAGTCAGTAGTTCAAGTCGAGTCAGTAGTTCAAGTCGAGTCAAGAGTCGAGTCAGAGGCAGTCCGAAACAGAGTCGCGTTCAGACAATTACTGCAAGACATTGGAATAGTGAGACTGGTCGAGACTACACTGTTCTCTCTACTAAACCTGATTGTTCATACTAACATTTCTACTTCTCTGTATATATTCCTGTTTGTAATATATCTGTGTTATTCCATACCTGTGTTCGAGTTCTTCTTTTTTGGTTCTACCTTGCACTATCACCGTGGTACAAGGAACCGGGCCATAAAAGAAAGTTTTCTCCAAGGTGAGTAAAAGGCATGAAACAACGGATATTTAAGGACCTAAAAAGAAACACCTTCTAGCAACCCGAAAGAATCAGTTGACATTTCTAGGGCCCGTAATGAGGAAAGACGATTTGGAGAATATAAAACTCATAAGACATACTAGGGCAAGAGGGGGTAATGTGCATAACCCATTCAACGATATTTCGTTAATAATTAACAGATCACGGTGGGTAAGGGATAAAAGTTACTTTGTGCAGTGAAGGTCAGGAAATTGTGGAGAGACATGATCGCCAATATCCAGAACGGACATGACATAAAAAAGAGTTTAGTCACCGTCAACACATTACAATAATCATTCGTGTTTTGCTCTCACTCGATTTCACACACTTCTTGAAAATAGCTATTTATGTTGTCCTCTGATATACATACGCTGATTCGACTCAATACGTTGTTTCTCGGTTGCATATATTGCTGCAGGTAAATCTGGTCATATTGTTTCTAATTGTGCACACTTAGGAAATAAATGAAAGAAAACTTTTCCGAGCAACATCTTCAGCATTGGAAGACCGATTGCAAATATTTCATTTTTGTTCGATATCGCCCATCTTTGACATTTCGAAAATATCAGCTTAACTGAAAATATTTTTTAGTCTTACTTTTGGTTACTTCAAGTCCTATTAGGCCGCCAAACAGGAAGCGGATATGCGCGCGCATTAGAGAGAAAGGGAGAGAGAGAGAGAAAAGCAGATATATAAAGAGAGTGCGATAGGAGAAACATAAATATATATGGGCAGATAGCTAGATAGTATCTATTTAATACATGTAAAGATCGTCTCTAGAAATATTATTAGGTATCTAGCAATGAATTATTCTCTGCGTCATGAATCTACATCGAGCAATTATTCCTATTGTAAATTTCGACCATTTTATCATGATTTCTAGCTGTGTCATTTTAAATGTTATCTATTTATCTATCTCAGTATATTCATATCTCTCTCTCTATCTATCTATCTATCTATTACAATCTTCAAATATCTGTCGACCTATGAAAAATTTCTAATATCTATCTCGCTACACACATACACTCACATATATATATATATTCAGAGCTATCTAGCTTTATCTTTATCTATCTACCAACCTATCTACCTATTTATCTATCAATCTATTTATCGATCTATTCAGCGCTGCCTTACAGTGTGTTCACTTCTAAAGCACGGTCATTATTTCTGTCTATTTATCTATTTGTCACAATCCTCTAGTATCTATCTGTCTACCCATTACAACTTTCTAATCTCTATCTATCTCGCTATATATATACAGTAGCGGCCATAATATAAGGAACAGAAACAACAAAGACATAAATATGTGTATTACTTAAAAAGTAATGCATGATTAGCAATGAAATTTTTACAGAATAAAGATTAGGGTGTAATGCATAAATATTATACAAAGTTACAAAAATTTACATAATTTTTTTTTTTAAATAAAGATTAAATGGAACAAAGGAAATAAGCTACTGGGCAAAAGTTAAGGGACGATTTTGTTAATACCTGATTGTGAATAAAATATCAACAAATTTTAATATTTGGTAAACATCCCCTTATTTTCAATGACTTCTCTGCATCGTCGACCACATGATCTAATTAATTTCTTGCAAAAATCAGCAGTAATTCCCTCCCATTCGTCTTTCAATAACTCCCATAGGTGATCCTGGTTTTTCGGGTTTCTTTTCAGGGCCCTTTCTCCAATTATCTTCCAAACATTGGATTCAGGTCGGGGCTCTGGACGATTCCTTCTTCTTCAAATAAAGCCGCAACATTCTGAGCCTTGTGGCAAGGTGCATTGTCCTGCATGAAAATAGGAGATTCATAAAGATTATGTTGTAATCTTGGTACCACATTCTGCTGAAGAAGCCTTTTGTAAATCTCAGCATTGATATTTCCATGTACGAGGATGATAAGGCCAACTCCTGCAGACGAAATCATTCCCCACACCATCACACTGCCGCCACCAAACTTAACGGTTTTCTTGACACAATGAGAAGACAGTCTTTCACCTGTTCTACGGCGTACGTAAGTTTTGTCCTCAGAACCAAATATAGTAAACTTGGACTCGTCACTGAAATGAACTGTACCCCACTGTGCATCAGTCCAAACAACATGTTCTCTCGCATACTCCAGGCGTGCCCTTTGGTTTCGCTTTGAAATGAGAGCCTTCGAAACTGGAATACGGGCATGCAATCCTGCATTTTTTAACCTGCGAGCAACCGTTTTCCTTGAGATCTTATTATCTGTCTCTTCATTAAATTTACGGCAATTGATGTAGTAGTTTCCAAACGGTTTTTTGTAGATATTCTAACAATTGTTCGATCCTCTCTTTGCGATGTTTTTGAAGTTCTGCCGGTTTTTGGTTTTGCATCTAACGTTTTATCGGTTTTATACCTGCTAATTACTCGATGAACGACACTTTTCGACCTATGAACAATATCAGAAATTTATGAAATTGACTTTTTTCTGGATAGTTAGCGATAAAGAGTTTTTTTTCTTCAAAAGACAGCGTTTTGTGTGTAGAATTTGCCATATTGCTTAAAAATAAAGTCCTAATGATAAATGAACTTTTACTTATTGTTGAAAAGCTCCATCGAGTTTTTTAACAATGTAAATTAAAAGTTTATGCAAATTATTAACATCGTTCCTTAACTTTTTTACAGTAGCTTATTTCCTTTGTTCCATTTAATCTTTATTTAAAAAAAAAAACTATTATGTAAATTTTTGGAACTTTGTATAATATTTATGCATTACACCCTAATCTTTATTCGGTAAAAATTCCATTGCTAATCATGCATTACTTTTTAAGTAATACACATATTTATGTCTTTGTTGTTTCCGTTCCTTATATTATGGCCGCTACTGTATATATTCAAATCTATCTAACTTATTTGTTCACATATAAAACATAGTTTATTTTTTTACCTATCTATCTATCTATACAATTCTATTCACATCTATCTATCTATCTATCTCAGGCTATCCATATCTATCTTTTTATCTGTCTATTTAGCTCTAACTAAAACGTGGCCTGTACTTCTATCTATCTACCTACCTATCTATCTATCTATCTATCTATCTATCTATCTATCTATTCAGAATTGTCTGACGCAATGTATTCATATCTTACAGTTCTTTTCAGAATTTCGCCCTAAGCATGCTTATGATACCACTCAGGGAATAAGATTACATCAGTGAGGAGAAAAAAACAATAAGATGACAGGTTTCAGAAAAGCATAAGAAAACGACTGTCTGTGGATTCAGAAAATTTGAAGAATGAAGCTGAATGGAAGCAAGAAACATGGTCTATATTCTTTCTTACCTCTGAGCTTTAACCTCAGTCGCCACTTTTATATTTATGTATACTCCATCTGTGATATTGAGTACGTTTACCGATAAGATACAGCATATCTTAAGTATACTTTTATCGTATATATATATTTATTATTGTTGAGAGTTTTTTAAGAAATAAGTATTAAAACTATTAGTACAAACCTCGATATTTTAAACTATCTACTGTAAAAATTCAAAACACTTGTGCAGTATTCATAATTATTTTTTATTATGGTTTGGTTTCAATTATTTTAATATAGATAGCTTCGCGATTTTTAATTTATTATTTTCATGAAAAACTATAGATGTATTTTCAACAAGAATTTTTCTGAATTGCGAAACAGGTATGCTGCTGTGAATGTTTAGAAATGTTTAGCGCATCATTCAAATGAAAACTCAGCCGCCGATTCAACGGGGTTGTATTGTGACGAACATAAATATTATTTTTTCCGACGGGACGAAGTGTTTTGAGGCACAAAATCCATTTGTCTTCATGTTCCTCTAGAATGTTTCTAATGTTATCTTTTCTGTCTACTTCTATTTTTTCAATTATAGCGAATTTCACATGGCTTTTAAAATAATGTTTTTCTAGGTGGAATCGTTGTTCTACAGGTAATAATCTTTCGTGAGGAGCCGACTTGATTATTAATTCTGTAGTGAAAGGATCATTCAGATTTCCCCACATATTGTTTCTGACATAGTGTGCATTCTAATAGGTAAAATATGTTGTTAGTAGAAGTGAACTACAGGAGTGAATGACAGTTTCTGAAGAAAGTGACTACAGATAGTTTCCATTTGTTTTTTTTTTTGTTTTTTTTTATCGTTAATTTTGGTCAGTCCTTGTGTTGGTAAAACGGCTTCTTTCAAGTTGTTTTTAAGATAAAGCCTGAGGAACTCAGAATTCCCTTCTTGGTCATTTTGATAGTTTTATTAATTGCTAGGAAGAGGATGTGTGTGCGTTAAGTATATGTTATCTGTTAGTTCCTTGGGAGTGTATATTATGTGTGTAAGTATATATATTAGTATCGGTGTTTTTAACAATGTGAGACCTGTGGGTAGGTCTTATGCGGTTCTATATTAATTCTGTCTATCATGTTAAATTTGTGGTTAAGCCCGTCTGGACAAAGTGTTTTGAGGCACAAAATAATTTTGTCTTCATGTTCCTCAAGAATTTTTCTATGGTTATCATTTTTGTCTATTCCAATTTTTTCAATTATAGTGAATTTAGCATGTCTTTTAAAATGATCTTTTTCTCAGCGGAAATTTTCACACACACACACACACACACACACATATATATATATATATATGTATGTATGTATGTATGTAAATAATAAACAAATCAATAAAAAACAGACGGACATATAAACACAAGTAAACGTAATAATAACAACATATAATAAGATAATCAATAATAATGACTAAAAATGTTAACAAATAAGATTATAATATAGCGACAAAACTGCATTCAAATCCACGATTATTTCCACACAATAGTCCCTAGATTAATTCGAAAGATAACTTTTCTTTTTTTTTACCCCACCCATGTAATGGTTAGAATAATACAATAGACCAACCCATAATGCACATCTTACCAGTATAGAAGCGTCCAAACACGACGCACAAGACCTGACAATTACGTTTAAGCATGAAACTGACTGGAGCCACTGGGTGTTGACCTCAATGTCTGCTTTTATATTTACATAAACTTTATCCCTGAACACTCTTATCACACACACACACACACACACACACACATATATATATATATATATATATATATATATATATATATATATATATATATAAACATTTGTTGGTAAAATCAATCGAAAAGTTCAATTTGTTTAATTGTGTATTGTATTTTTTTTAATTTCTGAATATGATGTTTATATATATATATATATATATGTGTGTGTGTGTGTGTGTGCGTGTGTGTGAGAGAGAATGCGTAAATCTTCGATCGTATATAATGTGAAATCATAAACAGTGATTTCATTCTATTTGTTTTTATGTCCACAAATAATTCTTGTATATCTAATAAAAGTTTTAAAATATACTATTCCTGAAATGCCTTTGTCGTACAGCTTTCTTTAAATATTCTGTCCTCTTCTCTGTAAGCACTTGAGCAACGCCCGCACAGAATGGCGTCAAGTTACAATCAGTTCAGTCCAAACAGAAATAACTCCGTCATTTTTGTTGTCAACGCCGTTCAACACATTGGATGGGGAAGTTGCAGTGTTTGATGTGTCGGAGTTGCCTATAGATACATATCCTTCTGTCGACAGATGTGTTGTCAACGTCAACTCAGACTTCGATTTTGCCCGTGTAAACTCATCATTATTACAAAGGCATTAATCCCTTCCCTATAAATATGCAATAGTTATTAGTTCGTATAAATGAAAACGACTTTTTATTAACAATATAAGATTTTATTTAGGGGGACTATTTTATTCCATTTTTATTTTTTCTACGTCTTTGGATTTGGTATCTCAGGCTTCTTAATTTACTTGCTTGCGTTTAGCATTTATTGTATTTTTTCTTTCATTTTTTTTTTTTTTTTTTTTTTGTTATTTTGTTTTTTTCGTATTGTAGAATTCATAATAAATATTCATATCCAACGGGGAAAAGTCACTGTGTCTGTCTAAAATCTCTCTTTCGCGAAAATAAACACAATTTGATTTTCTTTTTCTTCTCCGTTCCAAACCTGAAGCCTTCGTTTCAAACTTATATATTATTAACCAGTGTTAAAGCATCGCCAAGATATTTGTATTTTTCCCAGTATTCGTATAAAAATCAATTTCCAATGTCTTTTCTCTCTCTCCCCCCCCTAATCTATTCCTCATATAGTTGGTTAGGGATATTTTTGCCCTTTTTCAACTATTTACAAATTTACGATCAAATTATGCTGGAATGAATCGGTCCTCGTTCAAAAACTGAAGTTAAGAAGCGCTGAGCCTGGGCAATACTTAGTAGGGGAATTGTTTGTATTGTAAAACAAAAATAAAATCCCAACTTCGGAATGCGACAATGGAGTATAAGATAGTGGTGCGTAAAACAGTACACTGTTCTTTCGAGACAACACTTATATTTGCTTGGCAGACGAATGTTGATAGCGAGGGCAAGGAAACTTTGTCAGTAAAAAAGAGACGCCGTTAATTTTACCAAGCTCCCTTGGAATGCTAGGGTAAAAAAAAATCAAAAAATTTATGATTACTGAATCTAACCATTCATCAAAAATGCTCGTTCAAGGATGATTTGATGAGAGATGGGCGAAAATTCTGATTAAAACCATTCAATTTGTTCCAGGGTGGTCTTAGTTTCATGAAAAACTATTTAATAATTCTTAAAAATTTCTTCATATAAATTCATAGCATCTTTATTCAGTAAGGAAATTATTGTGGTTGAATTTTCTATGAAACACATCTTTCTTTTATACTGCATCTGATTTAGAATATTCCAGCCTTATAACAAAACCTTCAGTGAAATACATAACACTATTATCCAATATCAAGACAGCTTCTAATTATATATATATATATATATATATATATATATATATATCATTCGTAGACAGTACTGTTTCGCTATATCACAGCTCCTCAGTGCGGCTAGACATCTGAATGACTTAAGGCAGGTTCAAAATCCGACTGATTTGTTGTCAGTCTGACTTTCTACCCCTATACCATCAGCACCCGGCAAAGGGAAACTGCTAATTCTAACGTATTGTTTTTACAAATGTCAACAAACGCCAGTTAGTCAGAGTGCTCGTATTCATTTTACCGAAGAGCTTTGCGTTTTAGCGTAGGCGGCTGATGTTTGTAGAATTAGGCTGTCTCTTAAGGGTGCACAATTGAAATATATTTTCCAGAGCTTAATTATGTCATTCGAAGATACACACACACACAATCACACACACACACACACATATATATATATATATATATAGAGAGAGAGAGAGATAATATTAGTGGTAAATATACATATATATGCAAAATCCACAGGTGCATATACACACATGTATATTTGTTGAATAAAAAATTCCGAGAGGATAGAATCCAGGTAGAACTCAATGTCCAGGACAGAGTAAGGATATATATATATATACGTAGAAACTGAAGTTAAAACCCAAAGGCGGTAGTCTGATTCATGCTAAAACGCTATCATCGGGCGTGACGTATTCCTTTATCATGAAACAAACTGCCTGTGTCGCCTTCATTGTCCACTTTTCTATTTACATACACACTATCCCTTCCCTAATATTCAACACTTTAACCCATATATATAGCATACGTTAAAACTATACTTTGTCATTTATATATATATATATATATATATATATACAAGTATATGATTGGTGTATATGGAATGAATTCCAATAACCAACAATTACTATTCTTAAAAGAGTGCTCAATACAAAGTAGAGCAGATATAATTATTTATTTAAAAAAATTTATAACATAAATATGTTATAAAATCACTACAAAAATAGCCATTTTTTTTCAACACCCTCGAGGGTGTTGAAACAAAATGGCTATTTTTGTAGTGATTTTATAACATATTTATGTTATAAATTTTTTTAAATAAATAATTATATATATATATATATATATATATATATATATATATATATATATATATATATATATATATGAATTACATAAAAATTAAACTAAATTGTACCCCATTTTAATTGAGCGAAATTTCCCTCAAAATGGGGTACAATTGAATTACATTGTTATGGAATTTATCTGTATGTTCTCTAATAAATACATTGAGCTCTCTTTTGTGGATCAGTCTTAATATTTTATATTATTAGGATTCACTTGGATTACTTACCCACTGATTTTGATATATATATATATATATATATATATATATATATATATATATATATATATATTCCAATTTCCATTATCGAGTAATTTAAATATACCTGAGGCTTCACAAGCAAACCAGAAGTAGACGCTGTTCACAATTGTAATATATACGATTTCGGTCAGAACTATTTTATCATAAACTAATATGAATTAGTTTAATGACAAAAAACGTGTTTTTACGGCCTGTCAACATTTTATGGGTTACTAAAAGCCGAAGTATATTTCCATTGTAAAATACGTATTTTTGTTTTTGTTTGGCGACTTAGTACAATCTTTTGAGAATAACATGATTTTCGCCGATACAATTCGAATGTTGAAACCGCAGTCGGTTGGAAGAGATGAATTTATAGCTTTCCAAAATTTATTAGTGCTTCAATGAATGTAACGAACTCGGCTCTACGATTTCTCATTTCGATCCGCTAGCTATTACATCACCTGCACACCCACGTAATAGAGGATTAAACCCGGCTAAAGAATCTTACCTTCTGAACTCTGAGATTGTGCGGCGACGATGGCAACCTGTTGTTTCGGATCACATCATTCATACACTAGTTCAATGTGACTATTAACAACAAGGTGACACCGTCTCTAGAAATGGGTCACTAAACTTTATTAGTAGTCGCTAATTGCACTATTTCACTAGGAATGCATTTTTATTCAATTTGTTGTTGGCTTTTAATTTAAGAAATAATAAACATCTTTTTGCTTATGTATTTTCACACCTATATAAAAAAGAGATCCTATTTCTGTTCTGATTCAATCCCTTTTCTGATGAATTCGGAAATTTTGGGAAGCGTTGAAAAGACATTAGAACAACATAAATGCTAATGTGCAGATAAGTAGCTTATCAAATTCAAATAATGCAGAAGAACTTCCCTTTCCAATTCCTTGGTCTTATTTTGCTTAACAAGAGATGATATTTTTGTTTAAATAATAACACAACTTTTCACTTGTTTCCGATCGTATTTTACAACTGCTTGGCGGAGGAAAGTCATTGTCGACGGCAAGGAGGTACCGTCTATAAAACTGAGATACTACAAATTTCATGGATCATATGATCATGGTATGAGTCAACAATCTGTTCACTGCCGTCTTACAAAGTACAACCTTAGCCAAAAAAGGGCACCTCAGTTTGCTGCAATAGTTAGCAAGCTTGTCCCGATCCTCGCTGGGTGCTCCACACTTTCGGCCGTGTGCCACATCTAAGCTACGCTCAGAAAATCATTTGGCACAATTCTGTATGTTACAGAATAAATATCACCTTATCCAAAAAAAAAAAAAGACGCAGACAGAGGAAAAATGGTCGGACAAAATATGCATTCTATATCATTTCAGTGATCATGGTTCTCCTCAGTTTCCATTTTTTACGGCAATATTTATGACTAGTCCGTTTCTTTCTGGTAATTGTTCTTCAATCCATTTGCTCAAAACTTTCAGATACCTTACTCGCTCTTTTCGACTGCTTCTCTTGCCCTTGATGCGTCATATTATATTGTCTAAGTCTTCTTTTCTCGTCACTTTAACTTGGGAGGGAAGACAAATCTCATTTTAAACCTACGCTGCATTCTGGCGGAAATATCAAGTAAATGTTGCTTCTAAGTCGTAACGAAGGCGCTCTGTCTAGGAAAGTGAATTCTTTCATATAAAAACCATACTAGAAGGATATAATGATGAAACATTTATTTAAAACCTAATTGTGGATAAATCTTTCCAACCCTAGTGTTGTGCTTGAATATTTGATTTTCGGTCATTAATTTTCCGTGCATTCTATTCTATGCAAAATCCAAATTTTCTATTTTACTATTTATTATTAATTGTAAGTAAACATACATTAAAACTGATTTTAGTTAATTATTTATAACCAACAATGTTACAGGAGACGGAGATAAAAAAAAAAAGCAAGAATTTCAAAAGAAAATTAATTTTAATTAAAAATTGAAATGGAATATCTTTTAAAAATTAATCTTTCAGCTTATTTTTTTGAGAGCCCAATAATATAGTTTCTCTTTTTGTTGCCACATTTCATAAAAAAATCTTTCTCATAAGATTTCGCAAAACAAATATCAGACAAGAAATATTTACGCAAAATTTTATCCAACTACTACTGAGTTGAATTTTTTTTCATTTATTTTTTACTGTCAAATTATTAGTTTTTTTTTAATCAGTATGTTCAACTTTCTGTAGTTTTAGTGTTAAAACAATAAAATACGGTTAAGAAATGTTTCACATACGAAGCCATTTTGTCAACCTCATTTATAATCTATAAATAATTAAAATTTTTTGAATCTGTATGTGTTCATGTTCTTTGTTTCGTTTTATTTAAACATTCCCTCTGATTATGATAAAAACTTTGTGAACAATAGATCTGTCCAAAAGAAAAAAAAAACAACTAAGTATATGTTGTGATGTTGTTTCCGGTGGGGGTGGAGGGCGGCTAGAATCATAATCCTCGCCTCGGGCGCTACTAGACCGATGCACGCCAATGTGTACACCCTGCTTCTAATTTGCTTTAAGGAAGCATCCAAATCGTAGGCTTATAAAACTAACATTAAAATATCAAACCAAAGATTCCCAAAACCAGAGGTCAACCCAGTCCTTTGGCATGTAATCAGGAAAGCGGATCTTCCGTACTTCTGTGACAGCAGTTATCAGGGATCACTGCACCAGCTTCGAAGTTGTGTGTCACATGCGACCAGAGGAGAAAATAAAATAAACGAATATAGCCACTCGAATATTTTGGAAAAAAAAAACAGTCCTCTTAATGCGCAATATGCTGTAGGTGGAGCTAGTGTTTAAAACTCTTTTAAAGACATGACGACCATTAAAGTAGCATATTTTGATCGCAGATTTTGCCAATAAAATGTGAAGGAATGATAATTATTTTCACGGTATAATGATTTTATTTGGTATTCGAAGCGTTTTATGTTGAACATGGGTATCCACAAAAATAACGTTTTGAGTAATAAAAATATACATATAATTAAATATCTGCTAAACACACACATACATACATGTCTATCTATCTATCTATCTATCTATCTATATAAATATATATATATATATATATATATGTGTGTGTAAATGAACATTGAAGTCAACACTCAGAGGCCTCTGAGTGTTGACTTCAATGTTTACTTTTATATTTATATTTAAATACGCTCTATCACTGATATTGAGCCCTTTATCCCATAAATATAGCATACCTTAAAACTATATATATATATATATATAGATAGATAGATAGATAGATAGATAGATAGATAGATCAATCTCGAGGGAAAAAAAGGTTTTAAAAAAAGAAAGAGCTAGAAACATGAAAGTCTGTCGAAAAAAAACCGATACGAGTAAACAACTAAATAACAAAAGAGCTCAATACAACTGTAGAGCAGACCTAGACCTTTTTTTCCCTCGAGAGTGATTTGATTATTGGCAAATCAAAAATTCGAGGGTATTATGAAACGAGTATAGTTACCTATCTATCTATCTATATATATATATATATATATATATATATATATATATGACGACTGACTCTCCCATTAAGTTCAATGTATGAGGTTCCGACGACCACGAATTAATTATCTGCATGCCTATGACGGACATGAATTTTGAGACCGGCTCGAGAATTGCACAAAAGACTACAAACAGTACAGGAGAATGTATTTTATCCAAGTGCAGCAGGAACACTGTTAGATGTTTTATTTTGCTTTCTCGTTTCATGTAGTCGACTGATGGTTACTTCTCAGTGCAGCTATATCAATGTTGCACTTTTTTAGCTCCAATATGACCAGAGCTGGTTTTCTTTCTGGTGCTGAGTTGTTGTCCTGGAGAATTCGTACATTCCAAGTGCCAAGATGAAGTTAATGTTGTTTCATAGAGTTTTTCGCAGTAGCCAGATATGTGTGAAACTAATTAGTTGTAGTTGTCAGAAAACCAACACAGTAATTTGTTTCAAGTGGTGAAGGCTTTTCTTGTGTCTGTCGATAAAAAAAAAATAACAGGGCAAAAACCTTGCTACGGAAACTCCGAACGACAGTCCTCATGTGTTATCGCGGAGTTTGACCTTTCCGGATCACAGTCAATACCAGCCAAGTACACGCCTCTCAGCAGGACGCATGAAATATAATGAAAAGGTTATGCTGTTATGTGTTTTTCTTCTCATCTGAAGTATTTTTTATCGTGAAACTAACACTAAAAGGATTGCTAACCAAAGCCCAGAGAGTCTCCTCTCGCCTTCATAAAGGAGCAGCTAGTCCGTGCCCGTTAACAACCTCGTACTTACTACATAGCCGTAGGTGGAGCTAGTGTTTAAATCTCTAGCGTAAAAACAGCATTATTAGGTATTTAAGCTAGTTAGTTCAACATTAATTCTTCTGCCGTCACTTTATATATATATATATATATATATATATGTTTAACGTTATAGATACAAGTATTTAAGTAAATGCTCTGTTTATAATAAACAGTATTAAATAACATTTACCGACCTGAATGTCCGAGAAATTTTCATAGAAAATATTCGTTCTTTGAAAATTTCTCGGACATTCAGGCCGGTAAATGTTATTTAATACTGTTTATTATAAACAGAGCATTTACTTAAATACTTGTATCTATAACGTTAAACATAAAAATGTCTTTAATAATTAAATTGTCGGACTTTGTCCATTTCGTAATATATATATATATATATTAACATTATTATTAATTAATTAAACGCTGTTTTTAGTAGATACTCGTATTTAAGTAGACGCTCCATTTGTTTATTTATTAAACAGTGTAGTATTTTATTTTGGTCTATCAACTTGAATACACGAGAAATCTTATCAGAGAAAATATGCGCTCTCTGTCAAGATAAAAAACCTGCATCTTCCTTGGCAAGGGAAACCATCGTTAGATTCTATGTGTATATACCGACTCAAGCTGTGAGTGCGTCGTCAATCAAACAAAGACAAATAGTGTCGGGGGAGCGTATATTATTCTTTAACAAGATGTTTCAAATATTCTGATAGGTAAACAAAAATAAATAAATATAATGTTTAAAAAATACACGGGTCTAAAAATAACAAAAATTAAAAATAACGTAATAAAATTATGTTGGATTAAAAAATAAAAAATCCGTCCCTATATAATACTAAAAAAGAAAAATCGTTGGCA
Organism: Acanthosepion lycidas; assembly: GCA_963932145.1. Taxonomy (NCBI): domain Eukaryota; kingdom Metazoa; phylum Mollusca; class Cephalopoda; order Sepiida; family Sepiidae; genus Acanthosepion; species Acanthosepion lycidas. Next base: position 49,313,902 of record OZ010593.1, on the reverse strand, counting down.
AGACTTGAGTCAGGCCAACGCTTTGAATATATATTTTTAAAAGTTCTCAATACGCAGTTCAGAAAAATTGAATTTGTAGAGTTGGTAATAAAACCAACGCGATGTTCCATCCAGTAGTAACTGCCCCTGACGTGACCGTAAGGTCCAAACCCGGGTAGTGAGTTGCGCGTGGATTTTTCTATATCATATATATATATATATATATATATATATATATATATATTCTAGTCTTATATTATACATATAACTATATATTTTTCTAGTGTTATATTTTTCTAGTCATATATATACATATATGTATATATATAAATATATATATATTTCTCTTCTTATATCATATATATATATATATATATATATATATATATATATATATATATATATATATATAAATAATTAAGTTATAAGGAACTTGGTAAACCGAATTGGTAAATCCAAAGAGGATGAAATCCTGAGAGCTCAATGTTAGGACAGAGCTAATATGTAATGAAAAACAAACCACTTTAATGTACAATTACTATAATTTATTTCACCTAAATCCTTTTTTAAGGATTCAGGATCATCAGGTAAAACTTCCAACAACGAATTGAGAAAAAAAATGGCATTAGAAATTGGTGGGTAGTGTAATTTTTGTAATTTAATAGAGGGGGTTGAGAGTGGTAGTTAAACAGACAATATAAAGTATAGGGAGGGGTTAATTTTATATCTCTCTTAAGTATGTTTTATATTGGAGTAGGAGGAGTGACAGAAACTTGACCTCTTTAGATGGTTAATATATATATATATATATATATATATATATATATATATATATATATATATATATATATATATTCTAGTCTTATATTATATATAACTATATATTTTTCTAGTTTTATATTATGTATATTTTTTCTAGTCTTATATTATATATATATATATATATATATATATATATATATATATATATATATATATATATATATATATATATATATATATGATAATAATATAGTTTTAAGTTATGCGAGGTGAAAGTAATCACTATCAAGGATAGAGCATATGTAAATATAAAAGCGGACGTTGGTGTAACACCCAGTGGCGACTATCTGTTTCATGTATGAAAGCAATCTTCAGTTCATGAGTGTTGTACATTGGCTCGACTATTTACAGATGTTGGTTTGGTTTCTTTTAAGGCATGTCAACCATAATGTGTTATTTAATGCCGACAAGATTTTTTTTGCTGGTAATATTCTTCCTTCAAAAATGTATTGCTAGAAATATTTTTCCTTCAAAAATATATGACTGGTAATATTTTTTCTTCAAAAATGTATTGCTGATAATAAGTTTTCCTCAAAAAATTTATTGATGGTATTAAAACCTATTTGTACATTTTCATAGTGTTTTGTCCACATTTAGGGAGTTAACTATTTGTCTATATTTGGGACGCTAACAGGTGCTACTACCCCGAGTTAGGGTGGACCTGGGAATACCAGCAATTAAGAGGTTGTTCTCCGCTCCTCAAAACCTTCTGGTCAGAGGCCATGCTGTCGGATGTAATTTATCGTCTTACCCAGGACGCGGCTGTTGTTTATTGTCATATACAGGATGTAAATATGCTGATCAATTGTACTTTATGGGTTGTAATGTCTATCGTATTAGACTGGTGGTTATTGCGTGGGCGTTAATGGTTATAATTTTGATTATTCTAGATGTTATTGAGCAGATATCATTGTGGACCTGAATGTGGTTATTTGCAGCTATTTCATAGTATTTATCTTAACATTTTACTCATTATTAATTATTACTGACACAAGATACATGCTCTAAGGGCCCATTTAAGCTGGGTCTTCAGTTTATGTATGCATCAAACAGATTGTCGCAGCTGGATGTTAACTTCAATATCCAATTTTATATATAGATATACTGGGTGGCAATAAAATCACTATACAGTTACTTATAACAAAAAAAAAAAGCAAAAAAATGATTTCCATGATCTTTACTTTCAACAGGATGGTGCATCGACACATCTTCCTCTAAAATTAAGAAATTATCTTGATGCAACATTTCCAGGAAGATAACTAATTCGACGTGGCACAGCTGAGTGGCCTTCTCACTCACTACATTTCACCCAGATGGATTTCGCTATATAGGGAATTATTCCGTTTTTTTGGGGGGGGGTGCAAAGAAACCGAGAACTATATATGGCCTCAAGCAATTTATTCGAGATGCATTTGAAGACTTAAACCCTCAGAACCATTTGTGTCGTGACATTTGTCGAAGCGTACTCTCACGTTGTAGGGAATCCATTGAAGCAGGTGGCTTGCAGTTCGAAAAGTATCGGTAATTAATTTATCATTGTTTACCACGACATTTTATTATTAACCAGAATTAACCACAATCATTTTAATAATAATTTTCTCAGTGCTTATTAATTTCTTTGTTTTAGTTGTTATTGTAGGTAACTTAGTGACTTTATTGCCACTCTCTCTCTCTCTCTCTCTCTCTCTATATATATATATATATATATATATATATATATATATATATATATATATATATATATATATATAATATATATATATATATATATATATAATATATATATATATATATATATATATATAATAAAATGTAGTTTTTTGGATTTAAGTGCTCAGTATCAGGGATAATGCGTATGTAAATATAAAAGTGTAATAGATTATGTCTTTTTGCTATCCCTTCTAAATGCTGTTCTCCCATCCATTTACACAAACTCGTTAGGCAGGAGTTATGCGTTGTTCTCCTCTGTCCCTCTTATTTTCTGTATGTCATGTTAGTGTAAAATTTTGCAAGCCCTCTTTCCACCCTAAATGTCTTAAAATTTCCAACTGTCTGTTGTTGATGTTTAGCAAAGTGTTATTTTTCATTCCATTTCCTCTAAAGTTTTGGCGTTGCTCACACGTTCAGTCCATGGTATTCTCAGCACCCCTCTATAGAACAACATTTCTGTTTTTTCTTCTTTATACGTGAGGAGATTATCTAGCAATCGTTGTCATATAAGAGGATGGATATCCTGTAACATTTCAGTAATTTCTTTTCGCTTTTTCTAACGAAAATTTCATGTTTCTTAATATTTTGCTTAGCTTCTGAAAAAGTAAGTTCCATTCGGACAGCTTTTCCCTAAGAAACTTTGTGGAAAAAACTCTCAGCAGGATGATTTCCCAATCATTGCAGTCTTGACCTCTTCAAGTCTAGGGTTAACCGTTATCTTTCCTGCCTAACCTCTTCATCTTCACTTCTTGTCTTTTCTTATGCTCAATTGTAGTTGTTTGATTATGGTACCACCTATATGTAATTTGCATGTTGGGCTGTTCCGTTTGCTAACAACTATGCATTCTCTCTTCTTTAAATTAGTCAAACTTAGTCGTTTCTTCTAGCATTCCTTTACTATATTTTGTAACTTGTTCTTTGTGTCTACTGTCAACACTGTGCCATCTACATATCGTACGTTTTTAAAATTGTGGCCGCCAATAATGGATCCTGGTAAGACTTCTAATTCTCTCGCTGGATAGTTAGAATAAGTCCAGAGAGAAGACACATCTTTGTCTCACACCCCTTTCTATTTTTCTCTATTTACTGAATATTTTTCTATTAGTATATGCTGGCAGTTTATCCCTAGTATAGGTTCTGCATTATTCTAATATCATTCCACAATATGCCGTAAGTATGTAGAAGTTCCAACAGTTCATTGTGAAGTACTTTGTTAAACCATTTTAATCATAGCATATATAAAAACCCATAATATGGCGAGATAAGCTCAGAATTAAGAAAGCTATTTTAATGTTACAGAAAGAAGATCTCAAACATTAATGCTAAGATAATCATTAAATGTAACATTTCACAAATGTAAATTATTTCCTTCTGAAATCAATGACTACAATCAAAAGAGATTCAGTATTTAAAGAAGATAATACCATAAGAAAAATCATTAATAATAGAGGGTGCGACAGAAATAGCTCCCACATATAACTCCCAGAAATACTTCCCATATAGTGGTAAGGCATTACTGGAAATGTTGAGTTCATCTAGTTAATGTCTTACCATTATTTGAGAGGTATTTTTGGGAGGGATATGTGGGATATATTTCTGCCGCACCCTGTATTTATTAGAATAATGGATGTCATATTGCACGAGTACCATAACGCGTTAGAGTTGTAGGTACACCACATACACTGCTTCCGTAGCAGCAAAGGGTGTGTCTGGGGAAAAATAGACTAAAGGATTTCAAGGCCCTTCAGTTTGGTTTTGGAGTCAAAGTACTACTTTTCTTATACTGCTTGTCACCCAAGACTAACGAAGACAGTTTGGCTTATTATTTAACCTATAGTCGCAGAAGAAAATAGCCAGAGTATTAGCGGTGAGCATAATGAATTCGATTAAAATTCGAACACGACACACTGACCGTTTTTCCATAGTGCAAGACGTTAGACTAGATCGCCCAGCATTCGCATCCATATAGAAGGATTGATATGAAATAACAGTTCGACATTTATTTCTTTGTTTCTAACGAGATTGAACGTAAACAAGAAAATGCCAGAAAAATATTTGATATTTTATATTAACTGGTTTGTTTTTTATCGCTTTTATGCACGTTATTTAAAGCCAGGTAATATTTTTCAGATTGTTAGAATAATTTGGATATAATAATAATTTTCTGATATGAGTCCTAACGCTTACGCCCACATCATGGTGATACACCGCACCGATACGATCACCGAATTTAAGTAACGTCGAGCCTGGGTGACCGCTTGGAAATACCAGGTTCTGTAAGCTTAGAAGTGAGCGTGGTGTAATGGATAATGGCTTGGAATTGTTAATTAGAGAGCCGAGTTTCAATTCCAATAGGGTTCGTTATATTCACTTGCGTGTAATTCCTATTGGGAAAAGTATGAATCCTTCTCCCCAGATGTGGGTTAATTAGTAAGACGTGTATCATTATGTCATCATCTTCCCCAAAAATTCTTACAATTAAAAAAAAACAATTCTGGCGTTAAATAACCTGCAAGGAGCTGATAAGCCTTAGAAAATAAACCAATCAAATAATGATATAAGTCCTACTAATCAACCCTTAGCAGGGGGAGAAGATCTGGATCCATACCCTTTCCAATATATTTGCGTGTAAGTGAATATAACGAACCAGGCAGTAATTAGAAAAAACTTCACTTCGCTGTAAAAATCAGGGAGGGTGCAAATATGGCGCTGGTTTTGAGATAGCAGAATATAGTGGAACAAAATAGAACTTTCGTCGATAGAACTTTTGTACAGACCCAATATAAAATGACAAGTGACACTTTACTTACCCTTCTGTCTCATTCTGTTTTTAACGACGTAAGATATAAAAAAATAACCGATATGGCGTATTTTGTTCAACATTTTTCAAATATGTGGATTTTGAATTCGCTCGGAAACTATGTCATCCCAAAACAATGGAAATATTACATTACCACTAATTTTCGAAGGGATATATGAATCAACTGAATATATTAACAGCATTAAGCATGAAAAACGAATAGCCCAGCATCAATATTTTGATAGAATTGAAGAAGACACAAGCACAACCCTAACTAAACTTTGGAGAATACAAAAAACACAACGCAAAATGACGAACGAAAAAAACATTGCCCAGTAAAAAAGCGATAAATTCTGAAAGACATCAGACAACCGTTGAAAACTGGTGATGACTGACGTGAGTGAAAAATTCAGGAAGAATTCCTGCACATTTCATCAATTGCCATGTTGAATATTCTTCTTTAAAAAGTATGATCACTTGGCGCTCAACAGTACTGAGTTGTTTAGCCATAAGAGAAAGGTAGAACGAAAGACAAAAGTTGTCTGCAAAAAAACTCTAAATGACGAGTCGCAAGATCAAACAGCAATTAATCAATCATTAAAGAAGCAATCAGGGTTAAGTATTTACGCGGGAATCGAATGATTTTTCAAGGTCATGGATATTCAAGAAATATATTCAAGATCAATTAGTCCAGTAAGATAAAACAGTAATAATAAATTTGGCGTTTTTTTGTTTTTTAGTTTGTATTTTATTTGTTTTTTAACTGGGCATCCTGTAGTCCACTAACCATGTTTCCGGGGAAAAGACTTTCAATGTTATTAAAATTTTAGATTGATTCTAGATTTTTTTTTTTTTTTTTTACGGCTTATCAATCTATTACAGGTTATTTAAAGCCATAATATATTTAATAACATAATAAATTTGCCGCTTTTTTACTGGGCACCCTGTAGTGAGTTTGTCCTTAAAATTTCAAATATAACGGGGGTTGATTGCACTAAAAGTTATGACATCCTAAACCGACGGAAATATTGCATCATGGGTCGTCTCTTTCCATATTCGCCTGTAGAAATATTATTCTTTTATCGCTAAATACCAAATGAATGTTTTCCTCGAAAGAATATCACAAATTTCACAAATGTTCATATCTATTTCAGGTCCCCTCATCTTTTAGGTATTAGATTCTTATTGCTATCATTTCCTTTTCTGATTAGGAAATTGCCTGCTTTTGTTTATTTTAAAATATCATATTTACATTGAACACATTACAGTTGCCATATTTGCAATTCAACCCGCGGCATTTTCTTGACAAACCATATCCTTGTTTATTTAAGACGAGGCAAGAATTTATCAGATTCTTTTCTTATCCATCAATCCGTCCATATATTTTGAGAACGGTTATGAAAATATTTATCTACATACTTATCAGTACAATCAATAGCTTTGTACTTATAAACTATCAAGGCTTACAGCCATATCACGTTAAAACACCGGTTCGTGCGTGATCACCAAAGTTATGCAATGTCGAGACTGGACAATATCTAAATAGGTTTTGGGATATATGTTTATATGAACATTTTACTTTGTTTTGGTGTTAGAAACCCACCTCCAAAATTTGTAGAATTATTATTGATACACCATATATATATATATATATATATATATATATATATATATATATATATATATATATATATGTATATATATATATATATATATATATATATATATATATATATATATATATATGTACAAGTACAAAGTGGATATAGATGGAATAAAATTCCGATAACCAAAAGCACTATTCTTTTTGCAATCAACACCATCACTTGGTAAGACACCAGTAGTGTTGAAACAAAATTGCAATTTTTGTAGTGATG
>OZ010593.1:49299214-49301714 GCA_963932145.1 Acanthosepion lycidas | reverse complement strand
AACTATTTGAATATATATATATATATATATATATATATATATATATATATATATATATATATGCAAGGTGATTGAAAAGTAATTCTCTATTTTATGTATGATGGATTCTCCAGTTTTTAAAAAAATTATAATTAGACGGAACAATGCATCATATTTAAAATAAGGGGTTACTTTTCAATCACTCTGTATATATATTTAATTCTAGGCTTCAGACAAGGCACTGCAGGTTTTACAGTAAGATCATTTGCACAGTTCAAACACATTCTATGTCCAAATAGAAATTACTTGTATGAATGCAAGAAAAATATAATGAAAAGCTTAGTAACAATGCCTTGTCAGTCATCTTTAACTAAACCTGCATAAAGTAGTGATTTCTGTCAAAATACTTCATATATATATATATATATATATATATATATATATATATATATATATATATACACTCAACAGTTGACAGTCACGTATCCAAATAATAAGAAAATTCTCAGCAAACTATTAGGCTAAATAAATCAAACCTGAAAGACGATAGCGTAAATACCACTGATTGGCTTTAAAGAATTGTCCTCTTCAAAAATAGCCAGAATGAGGCTGTCTTTTGACATTTTACCGTTTGTCGTTCTCGCCAAATGTAGCAGACAGCGTTAGAAGCTTGCGAAAATGGATGGATGTGTGGCTGCATATAAATTTGTCGCCCTGTTCATCTACAGTCACCGGCCTTCGCTATTTCACCGACCATGGTCCTTCCAGATCGTTTTATTTGATATGCTGCAGGTCGAATTAGCTATTCGCTTGCTAGAAGAGATATCCTGCTGCTAAAAAGGGAGAAAAACTGTGCAAGAAAACTCGAATGATAAAAGAAACAAGAAAATAATGAAGCATGCAAGGGAGATAATTTTGGTTTGAACTCAGCGCCATCACTACTGAACGCTTTTTTGCTGTTTTATCTCCTTCAAAGTTGGATACCTTGGCTATCTGCCTGGTGCATCGCCGTATCGAATATTTAATATCATATAATGTTGCATCAGTCTTATTTATATGCTGTTACTGAAAAAAAACAAATGGCACCCATTCTTTTAAGTGGTCTAATGCATCAGGTGTAACAGGAAAATGGTTCAAATTGTTAACTTCAAAATTGTCCAATTGTTAGATTAAGCTTTGAAACGTTATATCTTAGAAATGGTTAAATATATCTTACTGGAATTCTTCGAGGTTTTTGTAACAGTATTTGACTCTACTTTAATAAGAATGTATTGTTGAAAGTTGAAAATGATTATCCCTGTTTTGAGCCCTTGTTCCAATTTTCCTCTCAACTCTTCCTTCTTTTTTTAAACCTATTCACCTTTCTCTAAGTGGTTCTTGAATGGACTTTGAAGATGGAAGAGAGTATGAATGTTCGTACATTTACTCAAGGCCCGAATGATCTTTTTCCTCGCACCATTGCTCAGTTGGGAAAATATAGTGTGAGTGACACAAAACGATTTTAACCTGTTCTCTTTCTAGCTCAATAACTCAAAGAGGTTTTCAGTGACTCTTACGACAAATGGTGTCAAGATGGCTAAATATTAGTTTTGTGTTTTTATTTTTTTAGATATTAAACATTTTGGGCAATTATCCCATTCTGCTACCCGATTTGGGCAATTTTGCTATTACAAAACGGGAAAAAGACAGATGAGAAACGATGAGAAACAACCATAATCTGGACTCTTTGTCCTGAGCCTAGTAGAATATGAATGGCGTTGGAACCTGCGAGACAAGTAACAACCACCAATACGAATGTTTGTTATCAACAACATGATCGGGTAAGCGAAGATTTGACGAACGTATCCTGCAATGTTAAACAAAGGTTAACAATGCAAGGGCGCGGAGTCAAGAAAAGGATATTATCGTCATTACATAGATGAGGTTCTTCCACATCCTCCATACTCGCTTACCAGATTTAGCACCGACGGATTTTGTTTCGATCACAAGAACAAGTTATAATTGACACAACATTTAAAAGCAAAAAGATTCAAAATAATCATTTAAAATATTTTCGGATATATATATATATATATATATATATATATATATATATATATATGTGTGTGTGTATGTATGTGTGTGTATGTATATGTGTGTGTATGTATATGTGTATCTGTGTATGTATTTATATATATGTATATATATATATATATAATTTTTTAATATTTTTTAATTTATTTTTTTATTGTTCAATATATATATATATATATATATATATATATATATAAATTATTTATTTAAAAATATGATTCCAACACGCTACATAATGAGGGTCAAACAGCTCAGTTCCTAGGAACCGACAGCCAGACACCAGTACATATGATTTGATTATAATGGTGAGGCTTTGTGCCGAACCCACCATCAAACCAACTCAGTATTCGGCTCAGTGATGCCATTTAGCCATAGCTGGGGGGGGGGGGTAAAAGAAGAGGATTAACACCATTCCGAGGTGTATTAGTACGTAAGTGAATGTAATGGA
>OZ010593.1:49144214-49294214 GCA_963932145.1 Acanthosepion lycidas | reverse complement strand
AAATGGACAGATTATACTAAATCAATTGCTAGGTCAACTGCTATAACATGGTTAGTTGTATGTACTGTGACAGATTTTTTGTCTCGTCAGAATCCATCTTGAACATTTATAATTCTACCATTCACCTATGCACTGAATACTTCTGCCATATCTGGTCTGGGGATCGGTTATATATCTCAAGAATCCCGACAAAATCCAAGTGTCTGTAATGTTATCAGTCCTGACCTGGCATCTCGACTTCCATCACTTTCCCCACTGTCATGACTTGCCTTCTCTCTATAAATATTTTCGCAGCAATCGTTCTAATAAACTCCCCTCGCCTGGTACTTCGACCACATGAATTTAAGCTTAATACCAGATTGGCTACCAGGTCTTATCGTTTTACTGTTGAAGTAGCTGGACGTAACCGTAAGTTAATTTTTTTATTCTTCCCTGTAGAGATTTCTTTCTTGCTTTCATGCCATGTAAAATCTTCTAAATTTTAAATGCAACGTTAATCACTACTTTCTGTCTTCGTGAACAATATTCATTTATTCTCTTTATTCCTCATTAAAGTCTTCTCATTCCCTTCCACTGCCACTAACCCTTTGCGTCTTAGTGGCATTATCGTCATGCTTGGGGTGAAATGAGAAAGAGCTCACCTCGTCGGCTCTTATCGATTGATTTCGATTCTTACTGGCTTCCCTATTATAGTGTATCGGTGGAAGACAAACTTAGTGGAAATATGGGAATTCTGTACGGTGAATGTTAGCAAGAACTTCTTGCTAAGCACTGTTGCATTAACATGACCCTCTGTCAGTGATCGATGAGAACATCTCTCTTGAGTTGATTGACAAATTAAATCAATAGTTATATAGTAACAGAGAGGCATAGATAAAAAAAAATCATACGTCTGTGGTCGTAATTCCAAGAGTACTAAATCAGTCTTGCGAGTCCAACGTCAGAAACTGCCAGGGACATAAATAAAAAATATATAAAATCCACATCACAACACACAATGAACAACTACCTTCACTGATGAAGGAACAAGTCATCGTGTAGTATCATCCTTTGTTGGTCACCTTCTGCAAGACCGGGCGTTCACTCGAGGTCAAGGGTTACAGAGTAAGGGGCACAGTTTATTGGAATATGTGGGAAAGATAACGGTTAATCGTAGACTTGCACAGGTTAAAATTATTGTGATCAGGAAAGCATCCTCTTGGGGGCCGGTTCCACAGAACAGAGGTTCACGGAAAGAACCTGCTTGCATGGAATTTTCTTCTCACGAATGGAATACGGTGGAAATGAGGGTGGTTCACTACAACCCGCTCTGCATGACGAGTCCTAGTCATGAAGGATAAAACGGGCGGAATGTAATTCGTTTGAACACTTTCCATTGAAGTAGCGACAGAGAATTGAATGGCTTGCCACGTTTCATCTGTGAGAGAGAGGTTGTAGGATGGAAAATAATTTGTTACCCACAAGAACACGTAGACGCTTTTGGAATCTATCGACACTGGAAAGTGAGGGGCGGAGTCTCTTGTCCAAATATGAGAGCAGTATTCTTTTTTAAGCATGGTCCGGTTCTTGTAAAGGTAGAGGGGATAGACAGAGAAGTCAGTTACTTACTGGAGCGTTACAGGGAATCCACCAATTTTCCTGCATCTTTACTGATGGTTGTGAAACTATTACTATATCCCGAGGCCTAAAGGCAACTCCATCTGGATTTTCTGATTTTCTTTCACGATAAAGAGCACTGCGAACACGAATTCTCTTTCGAAGTAAGACTTGGTGTTCTCTTCCGTCGGCACAGCTCCGTACATACCTAAAGGGGGTCCCTTTTTTTTAAAGATCTATTAGCTAGTCTTCCAACCCGAATGACAAGGCTGTAGACGTTGGGACACAAAATAAGGAAAGTAAATTTCAAGAATATCACAGTTCTTATTTAAGGTAAAAGAAAAAGAGGAAATAAAACTTAATTTGAGCAACAGTAAGTAGGTCAATGTGGAGAGTCATGACCGTCAACTTCTTGAAATGGCACATCGATACAACAGAGAGTGAAATCTGATCGACTGAACAGATTATCATTGATGCTTGTATGATCCTTCCCTGTAAAAGATGAAAAAACAAACAAATATGCATGGTGACATTGCTCAAGGGCATTAGTTAGCACACCAAATTCAATTTCACTCTGATTACCCAATTTTGTGTTACAAAATGAGGAAAGAAAGTTTGGAGACTGTAGCACTCACAGGTAAAAATGAAAGCAAAAGAAGCAGAGGTAAACATCGAGAAAACTACTTGACGTGTTAATGTAAATTGATAATTGAAATACCCGAGTCACAAAGGGACCATAACAGAACAATAATTATTTAGAGTTAAAGAAAAGACCCATGATCGTTGACGCCCTCAGAGGACATAGATTGAAGAAGTTGTCACTGATGCTATTTTATGCTTTCTTTGTAAAAGATAAAAAGAAATAAATATTATGAACTTCTTCAAAGTTGATACTTTACAGACTAAATTCAGTTTCTCTCTGAATTACCCACTTCTGAATCTGTAGGCTACTTGCGTTCATCTTAGTAATTTTCTACAAGCAATAGTAAACTGCCATTCTTATTCTTAATATATATATATATATATATATATATATATATATATATATATATATATATATATACAAAACTCCTCAATTTATTATAATATGCTAATGAGCCGCAAAATAACTTCACAATGCCTCATAATCCAGTTTCATGGAAACTGGCAGAGGCGTCAAATAAGAGTATTGGGAATTCCATTTTCAAATGAAAAATCTGTGAGTACATACAAATATAGATAATTGTAGGAGAATAAAAACACGCTATCTTATTCTAGTCAACCTTTGCCCTAAAAAGAAGCATTCTTCGTTCCAAGACAGCCGATGTAATTGACTATCCAAATCAGCCACAATGATGCTAGAAAGTTAATTTGATTAGGTAGATTATTAGAAGATAGAAGCCAAAAGGAAGCCGTTCCTTGAATCAGTAATTTGGTTGAGAAGTCAGTGGAGAATTGAGATGGTAAGCAGATGTACTGAATTTTGAATCACTTTTTACTTGCCAACATTACTAATGATTCTGCAATAGAAATTCAATAAAAATCAGGAAGAAAGTGTTTGTCAGTTGTCAAGACATAATACCATAATTACTGAGATAATAGTGTTATTATATTTATAATATAAATGCATTGCTTTTGTTTTACACATTGGAAATCAGGAATATAGTGTGAGATTGGTAAATTGTCGCCATTTTATATTTTTAATCTCGAGGATGTGCGTTGTTTGTTTTTGATTTTGTCGACTACAGAGTATAGTAGGGTCAGTTGGGCAAAAGCACTTTGAACGTTTTGATAAGGAAAGAACTCACGAATTTGTTGGTGAGGAGTTCAGACTCAACACGAAGGCCTACATCAAGTAGCTCGAGGGGTCGTGCTGCCCCGAGTCAAGAGAGTGGCTGTGGAAAGATAATATGTCTGGCAATGAAACTCTGCACCATACCACACAAGCAGGAGAGTCCAGTCATGTCTGTCAATTTCTACGGCCACATCACTCCTCAAATTTGACCACCTAACTCCCCAGACCGCGACCCCCTTGTATATTATATGTGGGGCATAGTTGAGCGAAGAACCAACAAAACTCCCTGTAACACCAAAGATGAACTGAAGGCAAAAGATTATGGCTGCATTCACGAACTTAAACATGGAGACCGTCCAGAAGATGTACAGGAGATTCTGGAGTCCGTGGTTGAATCCTATGGCGTTTTATTGAATACATTTACTCTTTAGAACTTGAAGATATTTTGTGCAATTTTGGTAAATATACCTGTTAAAATGAAATGTCAGTGTTATTTTCATGCTTGCGTAATTTCGACGATAATTTATCCATCACAACCTGTATTAGTCATTTGTCAGAACATAATGCAAGCAATACTGAGCGAATCAGGTTATTATACTTATAATATATTTAGCATTTATAATTTGAGTACAAACACATTGAACATCGGGGAGAAGGCGATTGTTAGTGATCGGGAATTCTTATAAGCATTACTGACAGAATAGAATGTAAACGAATTGCTAATGAATTTACTACAGCATAGAATTTGTCTTTCCTTGAGTTTTTTCTTAATCAATTCATCACAAGCAAAGCGATAATGCCACTAAGATGTAAGGGTCTACTGGGAGTGAAAGAGGATGAAAAAGACTTTAGAAGGAACCGGAAGCCCAATTCTAAACAGGAAAACAAGGAAAACATTTTAACTCCTGCTGGAAGAGTGCGAACCAGACGATAGACGAACCTGTCTACTAGAATTTTATTAATCCTTCCGTCCGATGCACATTCAAATTGTGGAAGTTGGAGAAGAAAAGAACAGACAATTACATCTATATTTTTATACTGTGTGAATTTCAACTCAGTATAAGTATCAAAAGTACTATGTAAATATATTGTTAATGTTTTTTTTTACTATAGAAATGCATTGCTAATAGGTTTATTACAGAAATGTATTGAAAATAAAAAATGAAGAAATTGTCACTGGTTAAGAATTATTGCAAGTATTACAGATTGAAAAAGGTTAATGATGCTGGTAAGATTAGACGCTGCCTTATATAAGGAAACATTTGGAATTCATTGACCGAAGTGTTTTAGGTACTGTCGGTTGAAATTTATAAAATATTTCGCTTAAAATAACTTTTGCAGGAAAATAGTCTTCTCAAATCAACTATTATCGCTCTTTCTAGTCCTAATGGGAATTTCCTTCTTAACCTTTTGTTTAAGATAGTGTGGAAAGTCAATACATTGATTATGTTACTAATTACATGTGCTATGCATTTTAGTTGTTGCTTTGTTGAAAAGCTTTCATGAGTTTTTTTTTTGTTTTTTTTTTTGTTTTTTTTGGTAATATTTTTTGCTATTTTTTGTTATTTGTTTGTGATTTTGTAGCCGCAATCGATAAATTCTGATGAGGATTGTCTTCGTGAATTCCGAGCGGGTTCATTCTCTTGATGTCATTTATAGTCATTGATTTGAGAAAACGGTTAATACTACCAAAGGCTAAATATTGGAACAGTTGGAGATCCGAGGAAAAGTTAGAATTGCTCAGAGCACAGCTGATGTTTGGCCGGCAAAAGCAATGGTCACTTGAAGAGAACTGTTCTCACTATTGCCACTACTACAATCAGCCAGTTGTTAATTCTATATGCAGATGATACCGCAGTGTATGGTTTCATCTCCAAATATTTTGATGATCAATGCTTGTCAGCTGATCTCTCCTCTGACCTAATTATCACAGATCAATGGTGAAAAGACTGGTTGATATCATTCAACAGATGTGTAACGAGAGATCTTAGAAGAAAGATAGTATTCTTCCAATTACGTTTCTCCTGTTATAAGCATTGTTATATCCGTGATATAACAACACCGTAGATCACGGACAGGACGGAATGGCTGAAAGAAAAGAGACTAACGAACATGGTTTCTTCTCAGAGAGAGATATTTATATAAACTACGACATACACAAAACCATATATATATATATATATATATATATATATATATATATATATATGTGTGTGTGTGTGTGTGTGTGTGTGTGTGTATAGATAGATAGATAGATAGATAGATAGATAGATAGATAGATAGATAGATAGATAGATATAGATATAGATAGATAGATAGATAAAACTAATGAGCCAGACAAACCTACCCAGGTTTCACCTAAGCGGATCATCAGGGAAAGCTGGCTAAAAAGGCAAAAGAGAAACAGCATATTTATATTTAAGTGAAACTAGGTCTGCTCTACGGTTGTATTGAGCTCTTTTGTTAGCTGTTTACTCGTGCCGGGTTTTTTTTCTTTGGGCTTTAAACCTGTATCTGTGCGATTTTCTTTCGACAGACTTTCATGTTTCTAGCTCTTTTTTTTTTAAAAACCTTTTTTCCTTCGAGATTGATTTGATTATTGGCAAATCAAAAATTCGAAGGTTTTTCGAAACGAGTATAGTTACCTATATATATATATATATATATATATATATATATATATATATATATATATAGACATGTCCCACGTGGAGAACTATATATCACATATATCTACATAGCAAAGCAAAGTAAAAGGAGTAGCAAAAGGAAGGGCCTTACATATAATTTGAAGATATTACTGATTTGGAGAAGCCACTTTTAGGACTCCAGATTTAAACTGGCCGGATTCATCTATGTACCAAAGGGAAACGGCACCATGTGCTTGTAACCTTCTGGGGAGGTAGACTTACCTTCAACCTCGGCCTAAGGGCCCAGGCGAGAAGGAAGCTACCTTCTCGTTTGGTAGCTGATCACAAACTCCGAAATTACTGCCGCTTTGGGTCACTGCCCGTAGTGACGTCACGGAGCGGTAGTCATGTGACCATGTAACTTATCTTGCACCAAAGAGAGATAAGGACCTTCTGTATTCATAAAGATCCAAAAATAACCTCAAATTAACAACAGGAAATATTTGGCCCAGTTGGCTGAAATTTATAAAATTTGTAATAAAACAGATTTGCAGTGAAATAGAATTCGTAAGTTCACTGTTATGGTTTTCGTAGTACTTCTGGGGCTATTTTATGCATAATTTAAATTAGTTATTATTTATTCTACGATAAAAATACACGTCCGTTACGCCCTGCCAATACTTCATAAATAATGATCTATTCCGTTTTGACAGCGTCAGAACACGGAAATGACATACCATAGACGCCAATTGGTTTCAGTGAAAGAAAGAAAGAAAGAAAGAAAGAAAGAAGGGAGTATAATGTGTTTAGCACATGCTTTAGGGTAACGAAAAACTTGTCAATTTCAATTTTTTTTCATTTATACCCCCTTATTTGTTAAAATCTGGAACTCCAGAAAGACGTCCCCACAACAATGAAGCGTCCTGTGTATGACGCTAAAGTACATTCGCGTCCTGGGTAAGACGATAAACTACATCCGGCTGCAAGGTCTTTGATAGGGAGGTTTGAGGAACGTGGAACCACCTCTAAATTGCAGTTGTTCGCAGGTTCATTCTGACCCGAAGTGGTAGTACCTGTTAGGATCCCAGCTATGGGCAAATAGTTAACCCCCATACTGGCGAAAATATTATGAAATTGTAAAATATGTTTTAATACCAGCAATATATTTTAGGAATAAAATTATAACAAGCAATACTGTTTTGAAAAAAAGTTACCTGTAATACATTTTTGAAAAAAAAAAAAAAAAAAGAATTAGCCTAAAAAAATCTTGTCGGCATTAAATAGGCCATTAAGTTTGTTAGATTGTAAAACAAATCCTACCAAAGAAAATGAAACTTCTAAAATAGCGACCAGCATTCATATTTATGATTGTTATTGCAATATTCTGTTAAAGCTCAAATATTTAATAAGGCGATAAGAGAATTTCTATGGATATTTTATTGTGACAGAACTCCCTATGATCTTATTCAATCATTAACTGAAGGATTAAGATTCATCAGAAAATTAAAATAGGAAAACCGTGAAATTTTCACGGGTCTTTCTAATTAATATTAATGTTTTGATGATTATCTGCTTTCTACGGCCAGATACTACCAAGGCCACCCAACATATATTTGGCAACCCGGCCAAGCTTTATTTAGAATCCTTTAGACAGGCGTTTCTAAATTGAAAAAAGAAAATAGAAAAGAAATAAGAAAACTGGAACTGAAATAAATGGATAAAAAACAACAAAAGGGACAAAATGAAAAGAACCAAATCCAGGAACATCAAGAGAGACAAAAACTACCTTGTATTATTATTATTATTATTATTATTATTATTATTATCTATATAATAATTGTGCTTGTCCCTCTCTTCTTTATTTCGTACGACCATTATGCCTTACCAATACCTCATAAATAATGTACTATCCCGTTTTGATCACGTGAAAAGAGTGGAAAAGGTACTACTTGGTTTCAGTGAGAAAGTGAAAGAAAGAAGAGAAGGTAGCAGTGTTTAACGACTGTTTCAGGGAAATTGAAAACACTGTCAATTTCAAATCTTTTCATTTGTACCCCCTTACTTCTTAAAGTAACGAACAACATTCATATTTATGATTGTTATTGCAATATTTTGTTAAAGTTGTTAGGCTCAAATATGTAACGAGGCGATTGGGAAATTTCTATGGATATTTTATTGTCGTAGCTTACTATATATATATATATATATATATATATATATATATATATATATATATATAGGATATTGTCTATCAGTCACTGCCATACCAAAGAATGATTTTACATAACAGTTTAGTGCTCATTTCTTTATTTGTAATGAATTTTTCCTGTTTCTTAATATTAGGTTGGTGCAAAAATAATGACGTAATAATGTCATTTTTCGACGTATTTTTAACGTCAAAAAACGACATTGTTACGTCATTATTTTTGCGCCAACCTAATATTAGGCTGGTGCAAAAATAATGTCGTTTTCTCACATATGTTTCTATGTGAGAAAACGACATTATTTTTGCACCAACCTAATACTTTTGCCTAACTTTTGGAAGACGCTTTTTTTTGTATTCATTTTCTCTCATTTTTCGTCGTTTTTCACCTGCTAAATCAATCGCATTCTCTACATCCTTCTATAGAACCACATTTCTGTTACCACATTATCTTCATAATCTGCGATGAGACTGTGCAACATTTACTGCCTTACAAAAAAGAACCGATATTGCATGAAAATTCAGTTCTTTTTTCTAACGTAATTTTCTTAATAGTTTGCTTAGCATCGGGAAGGTATCTTTCGCAAATCCAAGGCCCTTTCGGATTCCGGTATCACATTTTCCTTCCTCTCTTATAACACATCCTAGTTATTTAAATTTTCGCAGTTGCTTGCTTTTGTTCTCTTCCTTTTAAGTTTAAATAATTAGCCCTATTTTGACGTCGTAAGTATGTGAGAGTTTTTACTTGACAGCGTCCAACACTCGAGTTAGGAATTGTCAGATGTATTTCCAGTGTGAAATTGCTCCACTGGTATCGTCGGCTGTCTTTCATTCTCATTAATACAAATCGGAATGTGTTGTTTAAGGGTAAAAAGACTTTTTCTTTTAAATGGTTTTTTATTCAGACATTTTCCAACATCAGTGATTTATCCAGACAAACAAGTTAAATTTCAGCACATCAACAATGGAAGAAAATTTCAACTGTCATCCAAGTCGGGAAGATATATTTATTAACCTTTGTCGCAGACGGCAGTTTTTTTCTAACAGGGTCTTTTTATTTTTTTATTTTTTTTACGTCCTGGAACAATTCCAGTTTCGAAAGGGCTGTGAATCGATTCGAGGTGACTCGGTTCTTTATATGAATACTAGCAATCGTAGCCGAAGTTTGGTGGGCCAATCTCCTTCCTTTGTTCCCAGTGCTACACAGTCGTTTCTTTGTTTGAGAAAATTTTTTAAACATGCAAGACACTAATTCAACTTAAATGGAAAAGGTTGCTGAGTGTGATTGAATATGAGAAAAATAAAATATTATTAAGCAGATAGGAAAATAAAAAAAAAACAAACAATAAGAAGACAGAAGATAACGACTAACACTGCATTTAAATTTAAATTAAAATTGTCCAATTGTTAAATTAAGCACGGAACCGTTGGAAATGATTAAAGATATCTTACTGGAATTCTCCGAAGTTTTATAACACTATTGGACTCTACTTTGATTATTAAGAATTTAGCTCTAAGTTGAAATGATGATCCATGTTGTTGTTGTGAACTCCTGATCCCGTTTTCCTCTCTACTGTTCCTTTTTTTTTAACTTATTCAACGTTTTCTTGGTTGTTTCATAATAGACTTTGAAAATGGAAACCAGAATATGAATGTTAGTACGATAACTCAAGGTTTGAATGATATTTTCTTCTCGCCATTACTCAGTTGAGAAGACAGTAGAGCTGGCTCAAAATGATTTTAACCTGGCCTCTTTCTATTAGGTTGTTGCAAAAATAATGTCGTTTTCTCACATATGTTAATATGTCAAAAAACGACATTATTTTTGCACCAACCTAATAGCTTAATAACTCAAAGGGCTTTTCATTGATTCTTACGACAAATGTGGCCAATCTTCAGGTAAGACGTTTAGTCTTACCTGAAGATCAAAGAAAATCAATTAGTTTAGTGTTTTTTTTTTTTAGATATTAAATATTTTATGGGATGGACAATTATGCTGTTACACTATTTGGACAATTTTGCTGTTATCCTCGCTACGTATACATAATGAATGAGAACGTTTCCTCCCAAGTCTATCATTATATGTCGATATTTCTAAGATGAGTTATTGTGATTATTTACACTATTTACTTTGTTGGAACTGATGTCCTCATCTTTGTTACGGTATTCACGACATTTCGGCTGTATGCACGGCCTTCTTCAAGTGATTGGAATTTAGAACAGAACCTACATCTTTATTTCGTCCATCGGGGAAGATTGTTCTAGTTCCACGTGCTATGGCTCTTCCGGATATTTCAGTATCAGTTATAACCCTTAACTCAACTCTCCAAGGTTTTTGTTCACCTCTGCTGGAGCTAGATATTGAACTCACAACTGTTTTCGTTAAGTCACTGGATTCAGCCAACGTTTTTATCCACTGGGCAATGTGTCATTGGCACGTGGAACTAGAACAATCTACTCTGGTGGATGAAACAAAAGCGTTCGGTTCGAACCTCCAATCACCTAAAGAAGGCCGAAACGTCATGAATAGGACAAAAAAAGATGAAGACAACAGTCTGAATAATGTAAATAGTGTAAATAAGCTTCCCATTGTTTTGTATGACTGAAACCCACGTTGAAAAGTTATCTAAACAACTTAATTGTAAATATGTGACTGTTCTAATTGAAGATCCAGAGCACTTAAAACATTATGTGTTTTATTTATTATATCTACCATAAAAATATTAGGTTGGTGCAAAAATAATGACGTAATAATGTCGTTTTTTACGTTAAAAATACGTCAAAAAACGGCATTATTACGTCATTATTTTTGCACCAATCTAATAATAACTAAATTTATTTAAGTAAAGCATTCCGGTAGTTTTAAAAATATTGGTAGTCGTTCATTTAATATACGATATATAAATTATAATATTTGCAAAATTTTCAAACTATATCATTAGAAATATCAACATTGATTCTTTTAAATATAGATAGTTTACTCCCAATCTGTCATCTGAAGGCTATCCTTTTCAAACCAGAAATAGTTTTACTTGAATATACTTTTAATGTCATGTCCATTTTGCGACATAGACCAATGATTCTCAACATGTGCCTTTATGCGCAAATGTGAGCCTTTTAATTGGGCCTGGAAATACCAGCTGCAGTGTAGTCATTAGCCAGGGTTTATTTTGTACTACATTTTGATTTTGTAAATAAAATATATTTTTTCTCACATGGAATTTCTATTTGTGTTTAAATGTGCCACAAGGAAGAAAAAGTTGAGAAACATTGACATAGACGATCTGCAACTGGTGGGTTCCTTGTAATGCCTCAGCAAGAACCTGACACATTCTGCTCTCCTCTAAATTTACAAGAGCCAAAACAGAAACAGAAAACAAAGTGCTGCTGTCATGACACCAGCTTCCTAACCTCAGCTTTACAGCTCCGACTGAGTCCAAAAACTTCTCCGCGTCCTTGCGGGTGACGAATTATTTTTCACTTAACAAACCCCTTTCCCACAGATGAAATGTCACAATCCTCTCGCTACTCTCTCAGTTTCCCTGGAAAGTGGTAAGACGAGCTACATACTATAGTTCCACCAGTTATAACCTCGAACCACCCCCATTCCTTTCGTATGCCACTTGAGCATCTTCTCAGGAACGGCTACTTTGTATCCGAGAGGATACATGCTCAATCACTACAATGTGCGCACGTTCAAATCTAAGGTCAATATCCTCAGAAAATGTGTTTTTTTAAATTTGTAAACCTCTACTTTGAATGTCTCTTAGGCCTTGTCTAGGAAAACCATAATTAAAAATAAAGATTTATTTTCTTTATTATATGTGATTTGCTATGCGTTCTTGGGAAGGTTTCCCGTGACTTTCAGCCCCGTTGAAATACAGGATCTTCTTTCTTTTAGACTTGTACCACACAAGGCTAGAGAATCCAGTCTACTCATCCATTTTATCCATATCCGAAATTCACAAGCAGATGAATGTAATGAAATATTGTAAGCATTAAAAAAGAAAAAAAATACTCTTTGAATAATGACTTAAGGGAGACTTTTTGACTTTTTGAATCACATCAACGCAAGGTTGAACATGACAGAAAATAGAATGAAACCTGAAAAACATTCACTTTGTATAGTATATACCGGATGAAACAGCAAAATTTTCAAAATCCTGTAACAGCAAAATTCTTCAATTGTTGGATTAAGCTTTGAACCGTTGTATGTTAGAAATGATTAAAGATATCTTACTGGAATTTTTATAAGACTATATGACTCAACTTTGAGCAATAAGAACGTATAATTACTCTCCAAGCTTAACAGAAGAATCGTGATGAAATCGATCATAAACGAAAATGACATGTTCATCTTTAATTAATCATATCTAAAGATCAGAAGTTCATGAAGTATTGAAATAAAGTTCATATATATATATATATATATATATATATATATATATATATATATATATTATTCCAGGATTATGTTTCAACTTATTCAAGGTGATCTTCGCCCTCTCTAACCTTCTGTCTTGGAGTAACAAGGTGCCTCACAGGTTTCACGTACGATTTCATTTTCAAGTCTTTTTTCACTGCTCCTTGGACTGTCATAGCTGAAACTCATCTCTCGTGTGCCAAACGTCTTATGAATTGAGTTGGATCTTTTCCAGTTGAGCTTTAGCTTTAGACTGAAATGATCATCCCTCTTCCTGATACAGTTTTCCTTTCTACCGTTCCATCTTTTTTAAACTTATTCACTGTTTTCTTGATGGTTCTTGAATGAACTTCGAAGCCAGAATCCAGAATATGTATCATTACTGAAGGTCTGAACGATTTTTCCTCTCACTATGACTCAGTAGAGAAAACAGTGAGACTGACAAAAAAGGATTTTAACCTGTTCTCTTTTTAACTGAATAACTCAAATTCAATTCTTACAACAACTTGTATCAAGATGGCTAAATGTCCCATCTGAAATCCTGGAAAATTTGAACAATTTTGCCGTTACACCCGGCATACCTTGGACAGAGCATTCCAGGATTTGAATTCAACTCAACGGTTTCATTTTCCATACCAATATACTATACACTTTAGGTATGTTCTTCGTTAAATTTAAACAACTGCTAAAGCAACGGGTGTGAGACTTGGACAAACCTGGCTGAGTTAGGAAAACAGATTCAGCCGTTTGAAAGCAAATGCATGAGGAAATTCCTCCGCACCTCCAAAAGGGAGGAGATAAAACCAACAACTATGTACGCAACAAGGTCAAAAGTCTCGTGAGCCGCCAGGGATCTCTCCTCACCACAATTGCTTCGAAAGATGGCATGCTTTTCCCGCGTTACACGGCGTAACAGCCTCTGCAAGCCCATCATGTAAGGCCGTTTTGAAGTCGGCCGCAAGCGGGGGACGCCAGTACAAGAGCTAATCACAAAGAATGTACTGAACCATCGCCAACAAATCAGATTCTGTTTCTTCTGCTCTTAAGTACCCCCGAAAGTTGAAGTAGTCAGGTTACAGATAAGCATGATCAAGTTCGCAAAAAAAAAAAAAAAAATCAACATCACGAAAAATAAATTGTATCCAATATGAATTGGTAAAATCATATTGAATCAATTGCTAGATGCAACCGTAACTTCTATGCTAACAGTTTTTTCCCTTGCATTTCTCGTTTGGTGAACTTTCTTCCGGCTTCTTGATTTCCAATCAACATTGATCTTTAAGTATTTAAATGCAATGTCATTCGCCATTGTTTGTCTTCTTAATCCCTGTTCTTTTATTGTTCTTTCTCCTCGATATTTTTTCTCAGATTCTTTAACACTCAATAAATCTTACGTCGTAGTAACTTTAACGCCTTGCTTGGGGTGAAATGATTAAAAGGAGATCATCTATTTCCATTGATTAAGATGAGTAAGGCACACTCTGGTAGATATAAATAATAAAATAAAATGTATTATGCAGTCTAAATTATTAACGTCTCGACTATATTAATTACCTCGACTATATTAATAATACAGTGTAACCCGGATATAAGAGAGTTGTCTGGACCGGAGACGAAGTATATTATATCCGGGTTTCTCTTATATCCGGGTTTGGTCTATTTTGTTTAGGTAAGTTTGGCTCTAATTTGGGACCTGAGAAAATCTCTCTTATATCCGGTTTTCTTTTATATCCGGGTTACACTGTATATTATTGAGAAAATGAAAAAAGGTGGTAGCAGTCTAAATTGACGCCAGAAAGAAATGTGTTCAATATGCCTGTATTTAAATATTTGATTCAGCATCGTCCCTTTTTAAATTTGTAATTAGTTAAGCTATAAATCGAGATCAACGTTTTAATCAACTAAGACGACCTTCAGTTAATGCGATAGTAAGTCAAAACAGTACGAAGCTACATCTTAACAAGATATATAAGAAACGGACGCCCCTTAGAAAGCCTATTAACCACTGCGATATTGAGAAAGCTGAAATGGTATGGAGACATCATAGGGGCTAACAATCTTTCCACAGACTTCCTCTAAGTTACCAACTTAGACAAAACAAGAGGCAGGCAAAGAGAAAAATAACCTGGGCTGACGATGTCACTGAATGAACTGGAAGATGAGACAAATATTAAAACGTAACCGGGACATATGGAGGGAGAGAGTCAGGTTGTCAGCTGCACAACGAACCTACAGCCACACGCGGTGATCGGAGGGATGACAATAATGACGAGTTATTATTTCACTTGATGTTGCTTTTTATTATTCAGTATTATCTAATCTATATGCCTGTAAATGGTAAACCCTCTTTCTTTCACACAATTCAAAGGCCAGGATCCATTCAAGTTAGTTAAACACTCCGTCTTGCTGCAATATTCAGTGTTTAAAAGTCATCACCATTGTCAGTTAAAAAGTTTTTTTGGCAGAGCGTATTCCACTAGGGCCTAGAGGATCATGATTTCGTCAATAATGATAGATGCCTCTTTGTCATGTCTGACAAAAGCTTGCCCGTAATAGAGTTATAATAACTACGAACTTTAATATAAGTTACTCGTTTCTATACATTGAAATCCATGGCAACGACTTCATTAAATTTCACAGCAAAGAAAAAATATTTACTGGAAAGACGAACGTTTCCATTTTACTCTAATAATTACAAAATCGTTTGTTACTTCATCATGGAGGTGCGTGGTTATCGGCTCGGAACGAGAAATCAACAACCCCAGTTCGAATTCCAGTCGAGTTCATTGTATTCACTTTCACACTATTAAACATGTCTAAGGCATGAATCTATCTCCCATTCCTGTCGCAGCCTTGGATTAAATAGCAGAACAGAATGGGCTTTCTTTGTACTTACTTGACAACTATACTAGAAGAAGGAAAATTTTGAATTCAAAACCAACTGGAATTATGGAGCTGACTGCATCCCATAAAAACTTACTTGCTATTGAAACAACAACAACAACAATCCCCAACGTATTGAAAGCTGTAGCCATATTTTACTATATGGAGTTTACGATATTTGGGGTCAGTACATTGATCAATCAATTTCTTGGAATAATCAACACGAACGTATGCGCATTGCACCAAAGACATGAGACATTGTTTACTAAAGCCGACCAATATTTGCGTATATCTTCTGGTTTTTCTATAGGGCGGAGGCGATCATGGCTCTCTACAATTTCTTCTTAATAATTCTGTTCTTTTTCTTATCTCTCGTAAACCTTGTTCCGCTATCCATTTCCTCAGTTCATACTTCTATCTATCGTGTCCCTTCAGGAATTTGGCGATCATGACTTTCCACAATTTCTTCTACTTTGTATCTCTTAATATATATTGTTTTGTTAACTCTCCTAGAATTTTTTCCACCATGTGTTTACTCAACACATAATTCCTGTATCTGTCATGTCCCTTCAGGACATTGGCGATCATGGCTCTCCACAATTTTCTGTTCTTTGTAGTTCTTAAGAAATTTTGTCTTGTTGTTATCTCTCCTACACTTTGTTCCACCCTCTATTTACTCAGCTGATACTTCTTCTGTCATATCCCTTTAGGACATTGTTGATCATGGTTCTCCACAATTTCTTCTTTGTACCTCATAATATTTTTTTTATCTTTCCTAATCTCTCCACAATTTCCTGGTCTTTGTAGCTCATAATAAATTTTGTCTTTTTTTTCGCCATCCATTTACGCAAGCTCATATTTCTGCAATTTGTTGTAAACCTTCAGGACATTGGCGATCATTACTCTCCACTATTTTTTTTTTTTACTGATTCCTTAAGTTTTCGTAATTTCCAGTGATGTTCTCTGTCTGTTATTTCAACCTCATCCCACAGGGGCCGGTGATCTCCATTTTCCCTCCATATGTGGTCAGCTACATTTGATTTGTCTACAGCATTACGATGTTCTTGCAGTATTGCTATCAGGAGGCGGCCAGTTTCTCCTTTATATTTCTTGCCACAGCTGCACGGGATGGCGTACACACATTTGTTCGTCATCTTCTCTTCTATGGGGGGGGGCTTTACTCGGAAGTGGTGTCTGCGAAATGTCGAACCAATTTTGAAAGTCGCCCTGATGTTATATGGACCACAGATTACACTAATAAATATGTTCTCCGATAATCCCTTAAAACTTAAGGAATCGGTACATATGCTAGGCCACAACAATCTCTTAAACTGCCCAAGCATAGAAATGAATACAATATAGGATGTAGTAATACGGTTTTCTAGAGAAAAGCATTAATAACAACAAAATTGCAATATGAGGTCTGGTAAAAAAATTAAAATTGTGACATTAAGGTTATAAGTCCCCAAAATTCATACACTGATATCCTCAAGGATACATATCCAGTGACTTGACACTTAGAGTTATGAGTTCAATACCTGGCTGCTGCCGCAGTGAACAAAAACTTGGGGTTGAGTTAAAAGGATATAACTGAGACATCCGGACGAGGCATGGAACGTAGAACTAGATCAATCTAACCCGGAGAACGAAATAAAGGGTTCAGCTCGAAATTTCAACCACCTAAAGCAGGCCGGCTTGTGCAATGGCCCAAACGATGTTAATATGGCAATAACGACGAGGACACCATGTAATGTAAATAATTACAATACCTCATCCTAGATATTTAGTTTGAAATTTTGTCTTGTTATTATCTCTCCTAAACCTTGTTCCACCATCCAATTACACAACCTCACTAAGAAGGTCATGCGTTGTCTTCCTCTGTACCTCTTGCCTTCAATGTGCCATGTACGTATCTGGTTTCACAAGTCCTCTTTCCTAATTATGTTCTCTAGAAATTTCAACTGCCTCTTCCTGGTGTTAAGTATACGTTTCCTTATTGCCCTCATTTTATGTCAAACTTGTCTTTTTGCCATCTCTCCCAAACTCTGCTCCGTCATCCATTGACTAAAACTCGCCGGGTAGGTTATGCGCTGCTTTCATCTGTCTCTTTTACGTTCAATCTGTCTTGTGAGTGTCAAGTTTTCTAAGCTCTCTTTCCGCATTATGTGAAATTCCATCAGAATCTTTCTGATGTTAAGTAGAAGTGCCCTTTTTGTTGTTATTTTCTTTAAAACTTCGTCGCTATTCAAGTGTTCGATCCATGGTGTTCTCAACATAATTCTATAATACCAGATATCTGTTGCTTCAAGTTACTTTTTTTATCTGTGAGTATATCACCCAGCATTCACTCTCATATAGGAGGACAGTACCCTTTTATAGTTAGGAAAAAAATAGATGTTGGCTGGATATGATAATTTTAAGATGCCGTTTAATTAACCAACCTAGCCTAGTTATTTTCTCTCTTGATTTCAAAATTTAAAATCTCTGTTACTTTACCGTTCTTCCATTAATTAAAAAGTTGACAATTTCAACTATCGATATAGCAGTTCATCAAAACTTTACTTGCTACGATTGAATTACAAGAACTGTCAAGAACTGATGGATTCATTGACTGGCTTATCAAAGTTTGCAATTCTCCTACTTTACTTCCGGTAGACAGTAACGTATTTACGATTTTACTTCTATCCAAATTCTCCTTACATTCTGCACCGTTATCGGCAAAATAGCTGCAGTATGACTGCATCTGCAATGTTTCGATCGATGATTTTGAGGTATATCCATCCTTACGTAGATATTTAAATGCGATTTGCCGGTCGAGAACACTAGAATCAAGCAGAAGTTTAAATACCTGGGAAGCGCATTGACAGAGGACGATAAGTGCGACACTGAGATCTGTAGACGTATTGGGATGGCCTAGGACGCATTCGAAAAGCTGAGCAGAGTATTGCGAGACAGGGGGATTTCTTTGGTAACAAAGTAAAAAATACTGAGCTGTTACGTGACATCTATTCTTCTTTACGGTAGCGAATTTTGAAAGATATCCTCAAAGGTGAAGAAGAGACTCGAGGCGACGGAGATTTCGTTCTACAGAAGGACCTTAAGGATATCATGGACCGAGCGTGTGAGCAACGATGAGGTCTTAGAGAGGATGCAAACAAGATGGAGGCTTATACTTAACATCAGGAAAAGGCAGCTGAAGTTTCCGGGACCCATAATGAGGAAGAAGATTCTGGAAAATCTGATACTCACGGGTCAAACAGAGGGACAGAGAGACAAAGGAAAGCAGCGCGTGATATACCTGACGAGCTTGAGAAGGGGAATGACAGAACGTGGTCTGGGGGGAGGAAGCAGAGGGAAGGAACTTGATGGACGCTGCAGGCGATAGACGAAGGCGGAGATTAGCTTCAGTAAACTGTAACCTATGCCGTGGTGTGTGTCTATCAGGTCGGTTGCTACATTTTTTTTTTCATCAGGGAAATATTCTACTTCCACCACATTTCTGGTTTATCCCATATTTTTGTGGGTTTAGACTCTTTTCCGAAAAGAAATAAATTAATGACATACAATTTTTCAGGTCTACCGATAAACACATTAAAGTCAACGTCAATTCCTATAAAATATTAACACCGTTGATTACACATCATACAAGGTAGTTTTTTATAATACTATCGCTACGTATTGATGTAGTTGTCTGAATGGCTGCCTGAGTTAAATGGCGCTTCCGTCAGTGCTTAACACTTAGTGTATAAACTGTTGGACGTATTATGTATGTATTGCTATTCGGATGGTTTTGTCCTTATAAGAAAGATTATTAAAAATATTTAATTAAAACATGATTTTCTTGCAATTAATAAAACAATTATGCTATGTGAATATTTACTTTAAGCTTATTTGAAAAATAGAAATATTCCTGTACGAACATAAGAGAGAATACACTTAAAAGTGCATTCGACTTACGATTTTTCAACTTGCCGGTGCTTGGTATAAAACATTCGGATCAGACAGGATCTTAAACGATTCATTCTTTTAGTTTCGAAAGAGATTTTTTTTTTTACTTCCAAAATGGAAAGACAGAAAGAATTTCTTATTTTGATCAGTCAATTCTAGCATTTCTTTCAGACTTGGATTTCATATCGGTTTGTGTACGGAGCAAGTAATGGCGTTTTTTATGAGAATAGAATTTGAAAATGACAAAAAATGTTTGATAGGAAACATGTTGAGTCAAAGAAGATTGATATACAAATGCTATGCGTATTCATTATAATTGTACAATGTTGAGTAATTCGCTGAAAACATTCTACTGGATGCTCCGAAAGATTTGTCTCACCGTACCCTCTCTTCCAAACTGTAGAGGCTCGTGTCAGTCACCTGAAATAGAAATTTATATTATGTACGGGTAACAAAACCTTCGGGCCACGCTGTATATAACGCGCTTCGTCTTTTAAAAGGACTTTTTTCTTTCTGCTTCTTCTATAAGCCATGTGCCTTCAGGATTTTGGCGATCACTACTCTCCACAATTTCCTATCCCTTGTAGCGCTTAGTAAATTTTGTCATTTTACTATCTCTCCTACATCTTAATCAAGCTCGCTATATAAGTTATGCGTTATTTTCCTCTGTCCCTATTGACTTCAATCTGTCATGTGACTATTAAATTTTCCAAGCAATCTTTCCTCATTATGGAGTTTTACGGCAGCATCACGCATGAAACACCGGTTCTCACGCGATCACTAAAGTTAAGCAACGTCCAGCCTGGTCAGTACTTAGATGGGTGACCGCTTAGGAATACCGGGTGCTGTTAGTATAGATGTGAGGCTTGTTTAATGAATAATGGCTCGGAATTGTTAAT
Organism: Acanthosepion lycidas; assembly: GCA_963932145.1. Lineage (NCBI taxonomy): Eukaryota > Metazoa > Mollusca > Cephalopoda > Sepiida > Sepiidae > Acanthosepion > Acanthosepion lycidas. Next base: position 49,273,858 of record OZ010593.1, on the reverse strand, counting down.
ATGTGAGCCAAGTCCCGATTCCCCCTCGTTTGATTAAATTACGGGCAAATACCCTTGGAAAGGTATAAAACCACCTCTTCTCACCCTATCTAAGACATGTATCATTATCCACGCCACCCACCAAATTTAAAAAACATTTTCTACAATCTAAATAATATTGTCTGACAAAGGCTTGATAAACCGTAAAAAAATCAATCAATGTTCATTAGGTGAGACGAAAATAATGTTCATATTGAAGGAATTACATGTAAGTAAAAGGTGGGGGGATATTAATGAAAATATCAGTTATAAATTTTACATTAAATAGCAGTGTGTTTATGTGTCATCCGTTGTTCGTGAGAAACAATGAAGGTGTGCAGGACAGCGCAGTTAATGGGCGCTGTATTGACATATTCAGTTATATTGTGCAAATTAATTTTGAAAAAGCGGATTTGTGCCCCTGAAGAGCTTTCAGTTGAGAACCGAACTTACCACTCTTCTATTTGGGCATCGCATTCTTACAGGTGATGAAAAATGGGTTTTGCATGCAAAAAGAAAACGAAAGAAAACAGTGGTTATCACGAAATGAGAAATCACTACCAATAATGAGACTAGGTCTCCATCCAAAGTAATTCTTGTTTTGTGTCTGGAATAAAAAAAAAATAAAATAAAATGTTGCCGTTCAAGTCAAACTTATGAAACATGAAAGGATCATTACTGCAAAAGTTTATTGCCAACAACTTGATTGGCTATACGAATCATTACGTCGAAATTATCTTGGTTTGGTTAGCAGAAATATTCTTGGATCCAAAACAACTATGCAAGGGATGACTCTGTAAAAGAAACCCAAGATCAATTATGATGATAACTTTTGCCACAAATTTCATACATAACATTTTTAGAACCTATAGATATTAATTTTTTCGACCATTAGAATATTTCATGTATAAGCTCTATTGCTTTTTGCGTTTAAAAGGTAAAGGAAAAACATTACTTTCAAAACAAGTTAATATACAAAGAGCACTCAAAATTTTCTTGAAAAATGGAATAGAAATCAAATATTGCTAAATATAACATTAAACGTTATTTTAGGTGGATGACCATATTTGAGTATTTATTAAACACTATATTCATTTTAGTCTACAGGCCTGAATATTCGAAAAATCTTATTTCTCGAAAACCTTATTTCTCGAAAATCTTATTGAAGACAAATGTTTCTTTTTAATAAGATTTCTTACGTTTTTATGCAGGCAGACGAAAATAAATAAATACACTATGTAATAAATATTAGGTTGGTGCAAAAATAATGACATAATAATGTCGTTTTTTGACACAATATTTACATATAGTCTTTTGTATATTCCTGGAAAAACCGTTCCTGGAGAATGTGTTGACTGAGTCGAAGTCGAGCAGAGTCTCTGGTTGAATCTCTTGATTCCTGTATTTATCAATCCACCCACGAGGATCGAATGTGGCACAAGGCCGTTTTAATGTGGGTATCCCCGAGCCCGTAGGCTCGGCCAAAAATATGGCCTTTCTGAACCCGCCTAGACGGGTTCAGGCCCTGTCAACCTCCTCGGACGAAACATTGCCCTTCGGCAAAGCCTCGTCCGGGTTGCCCTCTGCTAATGCAGAGAGTTCGACAATCGCCGAGGAATCTCTTGATTCCTGTATTTATCAATCCACCCACGAGAATCGAATGTGGCACAAGGCCGTTTTAATGTGGGTATCCCCGAGCCCGTAGGCTCGGCCAAAAATATGGCCTTTCTGAACCCGCCTAGACGGGTTCAGGCCCTGTCAACCTCCCCGGACGAAGTCTTGCCCTTCGGCAAAGCCTCGTCCGGGTTCCCCTCTGCTAATGCAGAGAGTTCGACAGTCGCCGAGAGAATCTGTTGATTCCTGTATTTATCAATCCACCCACGAGGATCGAATGTGGCACAAGGCCGTTTTAATGTGGGTATCCCCGAGCCCGTAGGCTCGGCCAAAAATATGGCCTTTCTGAACCCGCCTAGACGGGTTCAGGCCCTGTCAACCTCCCCGGACGAAGTCTTGCCCTTCGGCAAAGCCTCGTCCGGGTTCCCCTCTGCTAATGCAGAGAGTTCGACAGTCGCCGAGAGAATCTGTTGATTCCTTCCCTCTCTTCCCGGTACCAACCATATTTATATGGTCGGTACTCCACTATGCAAATTAGGTGGATCCTACCACAACACTATGGTTCTTTGCTAAATCTTTAGCTAACATTTTTAAAATGCTTTCGTAATAAGCAATTGTTACTCTCTTTTCTAAAAGGTCAACCCGCAAAATGCCCTCAACATCCTTGAAATATATTGCCATGACCTTTCATCCTGACTGGCTTCGACTGAACCCTTTTTTTACTTTGAGTAATTATTGACTGAATTAATTTTATCTTCACGGTCATACTTGTAAAACTATCGAGGCACAGTGGAGTAATGGATAGCGGCTCCCACTGAGGAATCGAAGAAGCGAGTTCAAATTCCAGTCGGATCCATTACATTGACTTACTAGGGAAAAGTGTGTATCCTCTTTTTCTCTGCCACCAGATATGAGTAAATAGCAGAACAAGCTGAGTTCTATGCAGCTAAGGAAAGGATTGTTCGCATTGACTCGATGATCCAGATGACGGTAAACTCCTTAACAGACTGTGTTCTATAGCCTTGGGTGTCAACCGGTCTAGGAGAAGGAAAACTCTGAATTCAAAACTGTATGTAGCCCTGGGAAATCACATACTATGCAGCTAAAGTAAGGATCGTTCGTACTGGTTTATTGATCCAGATTACGATCGAATGAAGTTAAATTCCTGGTTCACAATTCTCTCCGGTCTTGTTTAGGATTGCGTTTCTGGTTCCTTCAACTCTATATTTTCTAACGTCTCCGTCTGAAATTTGATTTATTCTTTTTTCTCTCCTCAATCGGAGAAGATATTAAAGCTAAGTTCTTGGTTCGCACTCCTCCCCGGTTTTTTGAACAAGTTCGCTTGTTACTTGTTTAAGATTGGATTCCCGGATCCTTCTAAAGTCTATCATTCTTTTTCACTCCCAGTAGCCCCTTTCATCTCAGTGGCATTATCGCCTTGTTTGGAATGAATTGATTACAAAAAGCCTCATCCCTAGTTCAATATATCCCTGAATACCCTCATTTTTTTCTTACTTGATGTTTTTTTTTTAAATCTATTAAAATATCTTCTTGTGTGTCTGTTGCTAATAGAGGCTCATCCGCTTTTTGCACAACAAGGAAAATATTTGCTCAAGTTCAGTGTTTTTGTTTTAACCGCTTTGTTGTTTTGCTTGGGGTGGAATTATTAAAAAAAAAAAAAAAAACTACGTGGGTTGAACCAACGAAATGCCTCGGGTGTTAGCTATTATTTCTGTTATTAATCGTCCGTCACCTTCAATTAAACATCGAACAGCATCGATTTTTTCCTTACAAACGTTTGTTGATATTGATCTACCGATCCCCTCTTCAGCTTCATCTCGCCATTTTTTTTTAAATCGAATTATCAATTTGTAAATTGCGTCTTTGTTTTTGGTGGAGGAGGAATTATTTCAATAAACTTTTCTCAAAAGATCAATAATGTCTTCAGTTTTCAAACCATATTTTACCGTAAATTTGACGTTGGCTCTTGCATCGATTTTCTCAGGACTTATGATGCTTTCCTGGGTGTTGTATTAAAAATGAAAAGGTAGAACATATATATATATATATATATATATATATATATATATATATATATATATATATGCATGTACATATATATACATATGTGTGTGTGTGTGTGTGTGTGTACGGTGGAGTAAAGGATAGCGGCTCGGGCTGAGGAATCGGAGAGCCAGCCGAATCCATTACATTGACTTACGTGCTAATACGCTTGGGAAAATTATAAACTGTTATTCTTTTATTTTATTGTTCCGAGAATGTGATTACAGCTATTAGGTTGGTGCAAAAATAATGACTTAATAATGTCGTTTTTTGGCGTTAAAAATACGTCAAAAAACGACATTATTACGTCATTATTTTTGCACCAACCTAATATATTCTCTTTCAGACAAAGCTTACAGTTTTAGAGTCGTTGTTGTAGGCTGGTGCTCTTTTCCTTATTTTCCATGATATTTTGGTGTAATTTGATTTTTGCCTTTAAGTTTTCGTATATATCTAGAAAGGATATAGTGTGTATTTTTTTTTAATTTAATTATATTTTATTTATTTATTTGTTTGTTTATTTCCTTTATTTATGTTTTATTCATTTTATTTTGATCTTTTTAGGGGTTGGTAATTAATCCTGAGACAATTAGAAGTCATAACAGGATTCATTATTGGCAGCCACAATTTTAACCACATTAGATATACAAATGGCACAGTGTCGATAGAAGAAACAGAATGGAAAGGAGAGTAAGTGTTGCAGAAATTAGTAAAAGAAATGGAGAAGAAAGGACAAAACATCAATTATAAGACAAAATGCATGGTTGCCAAGAAAAGAAACAGCCCATCATCTAAATTGCAAATTGGTGAGAACCAAATCAAACAAGTGCTATTTTTTTAATATCTAGGAAGCGTTTGTATGGAGGATGGAAAATGCAACGCAGAAATCCCAAGGTAGATTGGGATACGGAAAGTTGCCTTCCAAAAGCTAAGCATATTACGTTGAAACACCAGTTCCCGTACGATTCACAAAAGTTAAGCAACATCGATCCTGATCAGTACTGAGGCGGGTGACTGTACAAGGCAAAACAAACCAGTCTGCATTGCTTTATAATCCACTGAAGACTCGGGTCCATACTGTTCCCAAAGGTATTGGGCCTAAAGTTACCATAATTCATCATGTCAATTTCTTTTTCTGAGACACTCTTATGCTGCCTACACGTACACAAACCTATATTTCCAGTAATGCATTTAAGATGCCATAATTATCATATTTCATAGGCTTACCACCGTACGATAACCGAGGTTAAGCAACGTCGAAACTTGTCAGTAACTAGATGGGTGACCGCTTTGGAATAGAACATAGTGTAAGCTTGAATGTGCATATGGTGCGGAAATTTTAATCAGAGAGCCGAGTTCCAATTCCATCTGGGTTCATTATATTCACTGACGCGTAAATAACCTTTGGGAAAGGCTATGAATTCAACTCTTCTCTCTCCAAGTAAAACTTATATCTCTAAACTATTATTATCAACGAAAAATTCTTACTTATAAAAAATATTTTTTCGGCATTAAATAACATGCACAGGGTTGATAAGCCGTAAAAAAGTTATTCTTAAAAAGAATAAAGTGCAATAAGATACATTTTAAGTAAAACTCCGATGATTTTGATGTGAATATGTTTCAACGAGCTTTAGAATCTGTTATTTTCTTTCATATAGGAGAACTAGCAGCATGGCCCATGCTTGATTCAAAAATCGTACGACTCATACAGCTATCGCTATCACTTGACTTAAAATATGTTTGCCCTTCCTTGCCTTTAAAGGAGTGCCCATTGTCGTGCTGATGTTGCTACATGCCTTACTTCTTGCCTATCTCACACTGCGAATTTTTTCTAAGCTCCATACTAAATATTAAATCTGTTACGAAAAAAGAACTAAACAAAATGAACACAATACGATCAGCTTTAATAAAGGACTCGTAACTGGAAAAACCGAATGAAAAAGAATGTTGACATAAAATACTTTTTCACACCGGACCTAGTTCTGCGGAATCAGATGCAGATTTAAAATTTCCCACTTGTGACGAATGCAGCTATCGATTTTTTTGCATGCTAGCATGCTAGTTAACATTCGTATCAGTCAGCTGTTGGCTCTCACGCTGGCCATTAGAATCTTCCTGTCTATTCGTGGCATTGGCTATCACTCTGGCCAGTACAAAATGGCCACAAACTACATGAAAACTGCCGTAGAAGCATGAAAAAATTGATTATTTCCACTATCGATGAGAGTTGGGAAATGCAAAGTCGGTCTTGGCTTCTCTACTAACTTGGAGCATGTGCATGTAAATTTTGGTGCAAATCCGTCGAAAATTGCGGCCGTGCATTCGTTACATACACACACACACACACACATTCTGTCTTTTATAGATAGAGATGGCGACTAAGTCGCTGGCAGACTCCATTTTCCTATATGGATGTGAAACGTGGACACTGTTGGCAAAAACAGAGTGAAGAATCGAGGCGTCTGAATGAATGAGAAAACCAGATAGTATCTTTTATTGGGAACATAAAACAAATGAGTTTGTGTAGAAAAGGGTTGAAAGTTTTGTGGGTCACTAGGAAACTCTACTCGCCACTGTGAAACGGAGAAAAATGGCGTGCTAACACATGTGTAGCCAGCATGTTACAAGGTACGACAGCCCGTGCAAGACCATCCTGCAAGGTACCATTAAAAGTGGATAAAAGAGAGGAAGCCAACGCAAAAAAAAAAACTGGTTGCACAATGTCAAACAATGGACAAGTATAACTATATCAGAATTTCTGATGGTTGCCGTTGATAAGACCGTTCTAGAGAAGATTCCGTGTGACTTCTGCATTCGCCCCCCCCACCACCACCACCTACGATTACAAAAGTCAAGGGGATGATGTTGATGGTGATGATGATTTTCGTTATTAACGCGTTTTACAGTTGTTGAATGTAATCATCAGTTTCATATCAATCTATCAGAATTTAATTAATCATATATTCCTCATCTTGAACGTGCATAAAGATGCGTTTATAGCTTACAGACATTTAGCATTGAGACACTATTTCGCATACGAATATCGAAGTTAAAGAAAGTCGAACCTGGTCAGTAATTAGATGGGTGACCACTTTGGAATACCAGGGGATGTAATTTAGGATATGCGGCTAGTGTAAGGAATAATGGCACGGAATTTTAATCGGAAATGCAAGTTCCAATTTCAGTTGGGTTCGTTATATTACGCAGAAACACTGTTCACAATTTAATGTTTACATACATTAATCCATGAATGAAAGTTAATTTTAAAATCGGACATTAATTCCTGAACAACCTAATAAGCACAAAGTAATTAATTCAGTAAGAAAAGCCATCATTTACTACACCACCCAAATATAACATTTGTAAGCAATAAAACAATATTTTATGACTAGCTTGTAATAATCATTATACTTGTAAAATCAGTAATGCCTGACCATAACATATTCAAATCAATAAAAAAGAAAATAAACTTTATGTACCAGAGAAATAAAACAGGATCGCTGTGTCCTTCGCTATAAAAACAAAACACCGTTATCAAAGCAATAGGATAAGACATCAGATTTGAAAATGATTTCTCCTGACAAAACTGTGCTATAAAATATTCTCTTTGAAGCTTTAGTTAATCAATTAACTCTTGCATGCTTGATCATGTTTGACTAGAAGCTGTTGATTCACTCGGGCTCGCTGCAAATATTATATAATAACATGTGATAGATAATAAACTTTAAATGATAAGCGCGGGTTTTATTCAATATGGCGTCAATATAACGTCTGCCATCTTAGTAAATAGGCGTCCATCGTTATGTTGCGGCATTATAAAAATGCATAATCAATTCACTAAAAGGGTTTCATCTGAACTTTATTAAAGATTGATAGGCTGCTGTGTTCCTGATTTTTCACAGCTTCGTTGACGTGTATAATTGAAAGAAATGGTGCATGAGAGCGTAAAAATCGCCGACCTGTCCTAAATGAAACATTAGGTTACAAACGATAAGCAGGGGGCTTGTTTATGCTATTCTGTCCAGAATAAAATTTGAAATCAGAGTTTTTTTTTTCATCTAGTAAGATTAGGCGAGATATTCCAAGAGTTTTTCAGGTTATTGATTTCATCTTTGTTGTCGCTGCTATTATTATTATTAGTAGTAGTAGTAGCAGCAGTTGTAGTAGTAGTAAAAACAAAATGACTGAAATCTTTTAATATTTTTCAACACTTAGAGAAGAGTGTAATTAAAAAAAAAAGACAGTGTTTAACAATTTCCAACATGAAGCTGAAAATTATTGCCAATCCGCCGATTTTTCGGCCATTTGTTAAAAAAGAAAAAGAAAAATCTAAGATCAGACATTTTATAGAGATAAAGCTCTTCTTAATGTGTGTGCTGTACTTTTGAGTACAATTCTTCTAGTTCTTGAAAGTTTGTGCCACCAGGATTCCTTTCAATGAGCCTATCGGAACATTTTCAAGTCTATCCGAGGACTCAAACTATAACTGGCATTGTTGATTTCCTCATGTTCAACATTTTTGGAATCTTTACTTATTATTATTATTATTATTATTATTATTATTATTATTATTATTATTATTATATTAATTCGTTATATTCATTCTTCGCTATTTCTCAGGTATAAAATGGGGAGTAAAAGGTGTTTTTGTTTGTAATTTCACTGTTGAAAATTGTCATTCCAATTATTTCCAGATAATTGCTTTGTTTTCTTTATTTTAATGTAATGAAAATGTTTCGGTCAAGCTATTCTTCAGCCTTCTTCAAATCATTTCACTTCTTGAGGTGAAATTTTTTCAGGTGTTAATCTGTTGAAGATTCATTACAAGACTCCTTCGGATTAGAGATCTTGTAATTTTGCTTGTAATTCGTTCAAATGTTCAGAGTTTTCATACGTGTAGAAATTAATATGGAGAGTAATACAGCCTTAGACTCTAACAAAGCGTCATGAATCTCCTCGAAAAATTAGAATAAAATATGATTAAAAAAATCACTTCTGTCTACACAGATTGCATGCCTAACGAAGTTCGGAGAACAGATCGGCCAAAACCTTGGTATTACAGCAATGAGAACGAGATCAATTGCAGAAGAGTTATATAATTTTTGAAAGCGTAATGACTTACTTTAAAATCATAGAAATTATGGCAGATTTGTTTGGGGAAAATAAATAAGGAAGGTAAGCTCGTAGTTAAATAATGAAAATAGAAAGTTTACTACACGAAGGTACACTTAGCAACAGATCTAATGCTAACTCAGTATTTCCCCGAGCTACTCACAGAGCTGGATGTGGCACAAGGCCGGTTTAATATGAGTTTTTCCGAGCCCGTAAGGCTCGGGTAAAAATCCCCCGTAATAACGGAGCAGGGTAGCTGTCTACCTCCTCAGACGAGACTGCCTTTCGGCATACCCTCGTCAGAGTTCCTCTCTGCCCGAATGCAGGAAGTTCGACAAGCACTAAGAGCTTAGCGTTCGGCAAAGACCTAATGCTAACTCTCCTCAACTCCGCTTATTTACATAAACGGACGATTCTATTCATTGATGTCCAATATGACAAGATATTTTACAAGAATGAGTTTCCTTAAATACAATTCCTGTAATTACCCATTTAATAATAATCATAAAAAATGACATTTGGCCAACAATTTCGAATCGGTTTTCAATTTTATGTACTTTTTTTTAATTTAGTGATAATTTTCTGGATATCTATATCTTACCTACCTTGGTTTTAATCAATTTGATTCGTTTCATTGTGACAAAAAAAAGAAGATTCCTGATTGTCGGAAGCTGACTAACATTTTTCTTTCTTTTTTTTAGTAAGTGCAATTTTCGCTATTATCGCCTATTATCCGAACCAGATTTAATGTTTTTCTCAACTCTTTACCGATACACACACACACACAAAAACACACACAAACACACACACACACACACACACACACATATATATATATATATATATATATATATATATATATATATATATATATATATATATATATATACAGGTACACACACGTCTGTACATATGAAGAGTAAAAGGAAAAAAGTCAGCTACCAGCGAAATAGATAGATAGAAAGAAAGAAAGAAAAAACATACTTAGATAGATAGATAGATAGATAGATAGATAGATACGAACAGTAAGATAGATAGATAGATAGATAGATAGATAGATAGATAGATAGATAGATAGATAGATAGATAGAAAGAAATAGACTGAAATAGTCATAAATAAATAGATAGATATAAAGAACTATTCAAAACTTGGTTTCGGTTTAAGTCTCCAAGATTTCCTCAATCTACGGTGAAAGGAAATTCAGAATTCAAAATCCATTGACTGTGAAACAAGCAACGCTTCCATGTAAAAATCTACAGACTTTGGAAATCACCGCAGTAACACATGGGTGGCCAGCAACTCCATCCTGAAAAAAATACTAAAAGCACGCCATCAATATCTGGCCCGATTAGGTTGTGTCTGTATGATCCCCTGGTAATATTCAGTATTAACGTACATAAATTAACTTACCTACATTCATTTACATTAACACACCTCAAAACTTATAATAATATTTCTCACCACGAAATGAATAAAACCAGACATGTTTTATTTAATCCTATAAATTTGTCTTGAAAATTTTAGCAACATTTGTTGATCAATGTTATTTTTTTTTTTTTCTCGAAAATTATTAACTTGTATAATAAAATTTGGAGTTGTGGTGATTTTCTAAGCGTATCTTAGATATGACACAAGGTTGAAATTGTGGATCACCCAGCAAATTAGTAACACATTACGGGTACTACTGCTTGGGATAATAGGGTGTAAGATGGTCTGGTTGGCTATTGTTATTTAGAAGTCTAATCCTCTTTGAGTTCTTCAAACTTGTGATCTTGTGACAAACTAAGTTTAATAAAAATTAGAAAATGTTTCCATCGCTCAACATGTTCAGGATGGTTTTCTTTCTTGTTACTTTCGTTTTTAATTTTCGCTGATGTTTGCAGGTCAGTAATAGAATAATAAGTATTTTACAACTGGCGGCTCGGCTTCAGTCACTTGCTCACCGCCGTAACGTGGCCTCTCTGTGGCTTTTCTATAAATACATTCATGGTAATTGTTCGGATTAGCTCTTCGGTATTTTATCCCTCCCCACTAACAGACAAATTGTGCGTATGTTGAATAGATAGGACTTTCATGGAGACAATGAGGTATTATGGTGGATGTAGTAAGAAAGGTAAGTAAGAATGCGTTGTTTTGGTGTAAGGAATATTGTTGTATGTTTGGGCCAGTGTTTGTGGCTAGCTAAGTTTAACGTTAAGACAGCACAAGACCGTCCTTTTTCCCCATTCCCCTTTTGGTCTTGTGTCCACATTTTGTATTTTTTTTACAAATAGATATCACTTTTCTCTACGATTGTTAAGTTATTGTATTTCTTTGGTTGGGTTTTATGACATATTAGCCACTATGGGTCATTTAATGCTAAATTAAGGTATATATATATATATATATATATATATATATATATATATATATATATATATATATACACACACACATATATATATATATATATATATATACATATACACGTATACATACGTATACATATACCTATACATATATTAAATATACAGTACTATTAACATATAGCTGGCAACATTATTTTTTCAAAAACGCATAGCTGGCAACATTGTTTCAGAAACACATAGCTGGCAACATTATTTTTTTCAAAAGCGTATAGCTGGCAACATTATTCTTTCCAAAAAACGTATAGCTGGCAACATTATTTTTCAAAAACATATAGCTGGCAACATTATTTTTTCAAAAACATAGCTGGCAACATTGTTGTTTCAAAAACGCATAGATGGCAACATTGTTGTTTCAAAAACGCATAGATGGCAACATTATTGTTTCAAAAAACGCACAGCTGACAACATTATTGTTTCAAAAACACATAGCTGGCAACATTATTTTTTCCAAAAACACATAGCTGGCAACATTATTTTTTCCAAAAAACGTATAGCTGGCCACATTATTGTTTCAAAAACGCATAGCTGGCAACATTATTGTTTCAAAAACGTATAGCTAGCAACATTATTTTTCCAAAAAACGTATAGCTGGCAACATTATTTTTTCCAAAAAACGTATAGCTGGCAACATTATTTTTTCCAAAAAAACGTATAGCTGGCAACATTATTTTTCTAAAAAACGTATAGCTGGCAACATTATTGTTTTCAGGTATTATGGTGTATGTATTAAGATTGGTAGGACTGCGTTGTTTTGGTGTAGGGAATATTGTGGTATGTTTGAGTCAGTGATTGTGGTGGATTTGCCGGTAATGTGTTACTAACTTGCTGGGTGCTCCACACTTTCGACCTTGTGTCACATCTAAGCTACGCTTATAAAATTACCACAACTCCAAATTTTATTATACAAGTCAATAATTTTCGAAAAAAATAACATTAATCAACGAATGTTGCTAAAATTTTCAAGACAAATTTATAGGATTAAATAAAACATATCTGGTTTTATTCATTTCGTGGTGAGAAATATTATTATAAGTTTTGTTCAGTGTTGAAACAGAAGAGTAGCCTTTTCCACATTCCCCATTTTGGCTTTGTATCACATTTCTATACACAATGCAGAATAAATATCGCTCTTCGCTATGGTACCTAGAATGTATGAATTTTAGCGCAATACTAGACTGACAGCGAGATCTCATCAATGTACAGTTGATTTGTTTAGATGTAGCCGTAAATTCTTTGCTAACAGTTTCTTTTATCGCGCGTCTCGCTTGTAGAACTCCCTTCACACCCCATACTTTCCAGCCAAGTTTAATATATAAAAATTTAAATACAGTATCAATCGCTATCTACTATCCTCCCGATTACTCTTTATATTCACGCTCTTTATTATTTTTTTCCTAATTGTGCCACCTCTGTAACTTCTTGCGTCTTAGTGGCTTTACCCTCTTGCTTGGAATGATACAGTTTAAAAAATCATTGTAAAATTTATATTAGCCACAGTTTTATGCGAAGAATAAAGTGAAGACAAGGTGCGACTATCGAAAATAGGGATGTTGCGTAATTAAAATCGTTTGTTGCTTGTAATATAAGAAAAAAAATAATTAACATTCTTTGACGCGAAACGTGTTGTAAAGTAGTTTAAGTGACGTAACATTCTTTTGTGGCCATCGTATTTATCAGCAATTTGCGATGTAGACGCAAACTTTTCGGGTGCCGCTTCTTGCTTTGAGTTGCACGACGATGGTAGTTATCTAGAAAGACGAAAAAGGTGTGTCAGTAATTGAGGCAAGAAAAATAAATGAAACTCACTGAATGATGGAGTCGAATGCACGCTAATCAATTACGCATGCTCTTTTTCTATATTTTCTTCTCTCACTCTCTCTCTCTCTCTCTCTATCTCTCCTTCTCGCTTTCCAAACACATTATTTCCTTATTGCATTGTTCCATTCACCATTTTTTCTTTTTTACTCTTTCTTTTTTTCTTTTTTTTTTCTCTCTTCTTCGCTCCCAATTTGTTTTCTCTTCTATATTACCCTTTCTTTTCCTTTTATCCCATTCTTTCCTTCCTACCTTCTCATTTTCACCGCGACTTCCTTTCTTTTTTTTCTCTCCTTAACACCCTCTTGATTTCATTCTACCTTTATTATTTTCTACTTTTAGTTCGTTTTCTTTCTTTCTTTCTTTCTTTCTTTCTTTCTTTCTTTCTTTCTTTCTTTCTTCTCTACCTACCGCCCTTACTACGTTTACAACACGCTTTCTTCTCATCCTGAACTTTCTCTTTCTTATTCCTTCTTTATTTTTTCCCTTTTCGCTTTCCTTTCCTTCATCATTCTCTCTTTTCTGATCTTTATTTCTTTCCTCCCAGTCTTTCTTCCTTTCCTTCGTTCATTCTTCTCGTTATTGCTCCTTTACTTAATTCTATGTCTTCCTTTCTCCGTTCATTCATTCTTATCTCTTCTCTCTTCCTTCTCTCCCGTTCCCTTCATTCTTTACTTTTCCCCTTTCACTTCCTTCCTTCCTTCCTTACTCTCTCTCCTTTCTATTAATTCCTTCTCTTTCTTCCTAGCTTCGGTTCATTACTTCGTTAACCTTCATTGCACACTTCCTCGCCGCTCTGTTATTTCACAAATATCGCCGCTCAATTTGTTACCATTATCTTACTTTCTTCCTTGTTTTCTTTTAGAGCCCAATCATTTTGTCATCTCTCTCTCCCTCTCAATTCCTAATTTAATATTTCCTCACTTTCCAATTCTATTCTTCTTTTATTATTTACTTTTTATCTTCCTTTTCTTCTTTTCGCTGCCTTCTTTCTTTTGTCTTCATCATTTCTTCTCTCCTTTCGTTCGCCAGTATCTTGCTACATCCTCACCTCATTTGTCTCCTCTCTCCTTCTGTGGCTTCCATCAACCCAAACCCTTTCTCTCTATTTCTTTCTTTCTTTCTTTCTTTCTTTCTTGTTTTAAGTTATTTTTTCCTAACGCTTCCGACTCTTTTCATTTTCCTCTCAAGTTTTCTTCCTTTTTTCCTCTCTCCATTCTCTTTCTTCTTTTCTTCTTTCCTTTCCTTTACATTCTTTTTCTTTACATTCAATTTTCTGTTTTCCTTTCCTCTTTGACTTTTCTTCTTCCTCTTCCTTTCTCTTATCATTTCTTCTTTTCCTTCCTTCTTACATCTTTCTATTCTTTTCTTTTTTTCATCACTTCCTTCTTTTTCCCTTCGCCCTCTTCAGACTTTACGCATCTTTCCCCATTCTTCGGCTTTTGTTGCTTTCTTCTTAATCTCACCTTCTTTGTAAATCTTTCGAGTTACATTTTTACCTTCAGCTTCCCTTCTCTCGTCATCTTCTTCCTCTTCTTGACTTTCATCCCTCTCTCTATCTCTCTCTTTCTCTTTGTTCCTTTCATCCTTTTATATCTCCTTTCTTTTTTATTTCCCTATTTATTTTCTTTCTCATTTCCCTTATTTTATTTCTACCTCTTACAATTCCTTCTATATTTTCTCTTCCTATTTCCTTTTCTTCTTCTTTCTTTCTTTCTTTCCTTCTTTCTTTCCCTCCCTTTTCTTTTATTCCTTACCTTTTATTTTTATTTTCTTCCTACCGCTTTCTATTCGCTTTCTATTCTTTTTCCTCCTTCTTTCTTCTTTCGACTTCATCGTTTTTCTTTCCCCTTCACTCTCTCTCTTTTTATTCCTTTCTTCTTTTTCTTATTCTTCTTTCTTCATCTTTCTATAACCTTCCACCTTTTTCCTTACTCGTTTCTTTTCTCGCTTTCTTTCTCCCTTTTCTTCCCCACTGCCTTCCTTTCTTCCTTCCAACGGCCTCTCATAAAACGCCCCACTTTTGATTTTCTTTATAGCTTTCCTATCAATCAAATGAGATTCGTTCAAGGATTCCATGGAATCGCCACTTTTATTGTTTGATATTTTCATTGAAGTGCCGAAACGCAAATTACTGATGTAAAAGCCAAAAGAAGCAAGCAAAATAAAATAAAGAAATCCGAACCTTGCTCGGAGCTGCAGAATTAAAACATCTTTTATTTTTTCAATATTTTTAATAGTTCGCTCATCAGGTGATTACTGTGATAAGACTTAAATTTGAAGAGCATTGTTAATACAGGTGACAAATTTGACGCCATGATTCCCTACATTCAAATATCTCGGTAAGGCGAGTGCTTAATGCCACTCTGGAAAATTCGCTGAATCAGTCAATGTTGAATTCGGCTCAATTCAATATGGCCTCCTGTAATCTTTCACCCAAAGAAGAATCATATTTGCATGCACTAAAACTTATTCCTTTTTAAAATGGTACATATATATATATATATATATATATATATATATATATATATATATATATATGTCTAAAATATATTTAGAAAACTTCATATATATATATATATATATATATATATATATATATATATCCTTGTGCAGGTATGCAGAAAATAGAAAAGAACACGTTGGGTGCATAATCCGGGGTTCCTTAGTATTTTTGTTTTTATTTTTAAAAAACAGTGCTCCATACAGAAGTAGAGCTTATATTATAATAATATTTTTTGTTTAAAAATATGATTCAGCGAAGGAATCATATTTTTAAACAAAAAATATTATTATAATATATTATATATATATATATATATATATATATGAATTATATACAAAGCAAATAGCATAATATAAATTAATGAAAACGAATACCTTAAATAAAACAAATGAGATAAAACAACCCCTTCCAAAAAATAAAATATATTAAAAATAATTAAATGAAATAAAAATAAATCGACAATCTGTACGAATAAACGCATACCGACAACTATATAAATTTAATAATAATAATTAGTAGTGAATAAATCATGAATGAATAGAAAATACGTTAAAGTAATTAATAATAAATAAAATTGGTGTAAAATGTAACATATAAAAGCGATGAAATCGGTGACTTTCTAACTACAATTATAAATAAACATGAAGACAATTGAAAGTAATGGGCCCCGCCTATTCAAAGGCCGTCAAAATATCAGGTAAACCCTAAATAAGTGACATTGCTACCCATAATACCACAAGGACATAAAATAGATAGTTGTGTTACTACCCAAAATTACCTGAATATTGCGTTCAAACAGGAAACAAACTCTTACTATTCGGTGTTGAAATCTGTGCCCAGTCCTACTAACATACATATATATATATATATATATATATATATATATATATATATATATATATATATATATATATATATATATATCCTACCTGTTCCATTTTTATGCATAATGCTGATTCCGCCAGTAAAGTCACAATTACTTTAAAGATCTTTCACAGAACGAAAGGTGCCACTAAGACAGATTTTTTTATTTAATCATTCATTAATCATTATTATTTTTTTTTAGTCTTTCATTAATCATTATTTATTGGAAATATTTTGGTACCATTCTTACACACACACACACACACACACACACACACACACACATATATATATATATTAGGTTGGTGCAAAAATAATGTCGTTTTCACACATGTTACTATGTGAGAAAACGACATTATTTTTGCACCAACCTAATATATATATATATATATATATATATATATATATATATATATATATATATATATATATATATGTATTTAAGCCGGGTAATGAAATTCGAAGAATAAACAAATACAAAATATTGACTAAACCAAAGCAGAAAGCGAAAGTTGAAATTTTCGGACACGTCTGTGTACTTGCAAAATGAGAAATAAAGAATGAAGTTGGACATAATTTTGTTGTTTTTGTTTTGTTTTATTAATTTTCATTCCCCTTTGTTTAAGAAAATTGATTTTAGACAAATATTTTTTTTACGTAAGGGGCTGTGGGTTGTTTGTAGAAGGCTCCATGTGGAAACTCTATTCTCTGAGTAAACCTAAATTCCTTTTTAATCCTTTAATATGTGACTCTAATTTGAAAATGTGTTTTAACTCCGATTTATGTCTTTCTTGTTGGCTTTTAAATGAAGACGTTAAAAGCACGCATTTGATGTCATCACTGCTGTGGTACGGTTGTTGAAGTGTGCAGCGACAGGGAAATTGTTGTTGTTGATTGATTTTTTTTTTTTTTTAATGTTCATTGAACCGAAGATGGAATTCCGTACCTGCTTCTTCACAATAATTTCTGTTTTTGCACTTGTGACAAAAAAAGTTAATATATAAGATTTGAACTGTCACAAGTCAAAACCGTTGGTCTGAATACTGTGTGGTAGATCGGATAGGAAGATAGTATCAATGGTCACATATTTACAAACCTGGCTTCTGGGTTTATTGTACGTGCTTTTCCCTTGCTGTGGTAGTGATTTATATATGCCAGATGATGTTAGGAGTGTGTGTAGGCTAGAGGGTTGATGTCTAACTTTGAGTGGAATCTTGTTAAATATCTTTTTAATTGTTGAGTTTTAAATACTGGAAATATGTAACATAAAAGTTTGTTAATATTATAATAAAAATAAAAATCAATGGCAATTCTAGAATTATTCTTTTTTGTTTCATAGGTTAGAACAGTATTTCTATTTTGTTTGGAAGCCATAATGATTGAGTTTTTGACAGTTTTAAGTGGGTAATTCATATTGAAATGTAATTGAATAGATGTCTTTGAATTCGCCATTCCATTCCTTTTTCTGGATTCACATGTCCGTATAAACAGCAATCACTTTTCAATAACACTATACACCAAGCACACAGATGGTCATTGCAACCTAAATTTCAATAATTGTCACCGTTCCAACCTAGAAATATAAAAAAAAACAGTCTATGTTTAAGTATAAAACCTCTCTGTTCGGAATGTATTCACGTTTTCAACATTTTTTTTCGTTTCAAAGCAACTTAATGCTTCTACGTTCATCGCATGCAATATAGAAATAAAAGTTTAGATTACAATTCCTTTTTAGTTTACAGCCTTTCTCGTCCAACATCTGTATAGAGTGTGTCTGTCTCTCTTTCTCTGCGTGTGTGTGTTTGTGTGTATGTTTTCGACATTATCGATAATGCCGACAAAGTAATTACTGACCAAATCTACAATGCCTCGTTATGACACTTTGCATTGAGAAGATCATGACCAAGTTAACGTCTGAAGCGACATAATGTCTTCAGCAAAAGTGTTAATAACGAACATTCTGTATAAATATAGTCAATATTTAGGCATCAAAAAAGAATTTACCAAAAAGTTACCAAACAAGCGCGGTCTGGTCAAATTTCTATCGGATATTCTTTCCAGTTTTCTAATAACTTATTACCCATCCATATCAAAATTTTAGATAATCTGTCACATTTCAAGTGTTTATTGTTTTTATATTATTATAATCCATACCTTAGAATAAAACGCTGTTATAAAGTTCCCCAGATGATTGCGTTTAGGTTTTAGTATATCACTCGAGAATTTTAAGAAACCCTTTAATATGCGGCACCAAATCTCCATTTAGCTCCAAAAATCCAGATTTCCAAAATGGCGTGATTTACTGAGCGATTTGTTTTAAAGCCTATAAACCCTATTGTGAGTTTTAAATGATTTCACGCAAGACAAAAATGTTACTAGAACGCAGAGTGTGGGGGTTAAATGAAGTGAAAGAGAATTAGAAAACGTTATTGAGAGGAAGTGTTGAGAAAGAACAATAAAAGGACAGTAAAAGAGTTAAGGAAGTCAGAAGATGGCGATTGACGTTGCACTTAAATGTTTGATGTTTGTAGGTGGCAGGGAAGCAAGTGCGAGAAAATGAAATATTCGAATAGAAGTGGCTGCTGCCTCTAGCCAGTTCAACCGAAAAACAATTAGACTTAATTCACTCAGTCGAGACACTAAGGAGGAAATCTCATCAGAACAACTGCCATGAAAATATTTGTAGAAAGGAAAGTAGGAAGTTAAGTCACATCGGTGAGAAAGTTATTGAAGGTCAGGATCGATTAAATTGCAGATCCTGAATTTTGTCAAGAATCTTGAGAATTAAAGCTGAAATTATTTTAGATTATAATAAAAATATAAGAATTTTTTTGTGTTAATATTGCATTAATTTACTGAGATGATCAATGATTTTTCCAGATACACGCTTTACTATTTAATCCATAGATGGGGAGAAGACGGATCCATACCTTTCCAAGGCTATTTGCGCTTAAGTGAAGAAATCAAAGTGACATTAAATCGAACCCTGATCTGATTTCTGATTCTGAGCTGCTATGAAATGACGCGGTATCCCAGAATATAATTACTGGGAACATTTTTCAGACATATTGTAAACCGTTTGAAAGGGAATTTGTTTAGATTTAATAATTTGTCAGCAAGTAAGGTCCCGAAATTTACTGGCTTTAGGTTATATTCGATTAGGTAGACCCCTATTAGAGGTAAAATTGTGATAAGCATGATCCTATGTAATTTTTCTATGTTGAATTGGGTCGATATTTGAAATATTCCTTTTATATAAAAAACAGAAGTTTGTTTGGCTATAAAGGGCAATAAAATGTCAGAAGGGCCTGGAAATGTCATATCAATAACAATATTAGAGTGTGTGCCTTTTTTGCTAGAAACATTGCAAAACATTCTTCTGCAATTTCAATTATTTTATTTATAAAATAATATATTATTTTTTATATTTATATAATAATATATGTCATAATATCTATCTTAGAGGAACGGTGAATTAAATGGATAGCGGCTCGGATTGAGGAATCGGAGACTCGAGTTCGAATTCCAGCCAATCCATTACATTACGCGCTAATATCATTGGTAAAGGTTTGAATCCTCTTCTGCTATAGGTAATTAGCAGGACAAGCCGGGTTCTATATGGATGGCAACTGGTCTACCGTAGTAAGAAATGGCAACCTACTGCGGGAAAAATCTGCCTCGTCAGTCATGTATCGAAAAATACATGATCGCCTATCGTGTATCACGTATGGCACATAACTGATATATCTTAATATTATTTACTGAAAAGATATCATTCATCTTTTATCTTTTTTGATAACTTATTAGATTTCATTACCTGTTTTGACATTTATTAGACGTCACGCTGCATTCCACAGTATTATGTGCCCAGTACGTTTTCTGACAATTCATGTTGTGCCAAGAAAAACATAAAACCTCACTGATAAATCTAATGAATTGGATCAATGAACAGAACGCTCTGATACTCTTCCTAAGGTTCTGACTACAACAGGCACAATCTCTACTCTTTGGCAATTCTATGCCAATTTGCACTCACAGTGAAACACTACTTATCTGAACATGACCACTACAGAAGATAAGTACTACAAGCAAAAGAACTTTGGAAAACTGTTTAAAAATACTGAAATTATCAACATAAAATCCTACCTTAAAGAAATAGTTTTAAACGAAAACATATTACACCTACAATAGATCATCTGAAAAGTATATATACCAGGTCTAATAAGAAAATTGCCCATTTGTCAAATTAAATTTTAAACAGTTGTATCTTAGAAATGATTAAAGATATCTTACTGGAAATCTCCGAGGTTTTTATAACACTGTTGGTGTCTACTTTCAGCAATTAGAATGTATAATTACAAGCTTAATAGAAGAATCGTGATAAAATCGATTATAAACGAAAATGACATGTTCATTAATTAATCATAGCTAAGGATCAGAAGTTCATGAAATATTGATATAAAGCTCAAATATATATATATATATATATATATATATATATATATATATATATATATATATATATATATATTATTACAGGATCATTTTCCAACTTATTCAAGTTTATCTTCGCCCTGTCTAACCTTCTAACTTTCTGTTCTGGAGTAACAAGTTGCCTCGCAGTTACCACTTCATATTCAAATCTTTTTTCACTGCTCTTTGGACTGTCATAGCTGAAACTCCTCTCTCACGTGCCAAACGTTTAGTTGGATCTCTCCTAATTGATCTCTTTAGCTCTAAGTTGAAACGATGATCCCTCTTCCTATTGTGCCCTTCTGGTCCAGTTTTCCTCTCCACTGTTAACTCTTTTTTTTAAACTTATTCACTATTCTCTTCTTGGTTCTTGAAGCCGGAATATGAATGTTGGTACCTTTACTGAAGGCCTGAATGATAATTTTCCTCACACTATTGCTCAGTCGGGAAGACATAGTGGGTCTGACAGAAAAAACGATTTTAACCTCTTCTATTTCTAGATGAATAACTCAATGTGTTTTTTAATGATTCTTGCGACAAATGGTGCCAAGATGTTTGAACGTCTTATTTGAAAACCTGGTAAAAAGAAACTCAATTTATTGATTATTTAGATATTAAAAATTTTGTGAATTGGACAATTATGCTGCTACAGGATTTGGACAATTTTGCTGTTAGACGCGGTATATAAAACATACTTTTTCTCCTCGACGTATAAAATTATTTACAAAATATCCGAAATTGACGGTATAAATTTGCGACATTAAATAATACATAGGGGTTGATATAACACTAAACAAAAAACAATCAGCTGACAATTCTATATTCTCTTGATTTCCTGCCTTAAGTCTACATAAATCTCTTATCTATGTTCTTTGTTCGGCTATACATATAGCTGCCCACTCGTATTCGAGGATACCCGCCTACTAGGACGGCTAGCCAATCCCTATTGCAGACGATTGCTCAGACGCATTTTTATTTATTCAACACCTACAGAGATCACCTGAGGTTTATACTGCAACTATGCTGAGCAGACCATAGTTACAGTTTCTGAGAAAGAGCGCGTTATCTAGCGTAATCAACAAGTCTAGCACACTCAAACCCTCGGCCACTATGACTTGTGACTTCGAGCTAGCACAGCTATCGACGGCACACAGTCTCACTCACAAGGCTTGGGTCAACTCGTGGTATGGTTTTCGACACTTTCCAATGGTGCCGCACGCTGGGATCGTTCCTCTCCAGACCGATAACATCAGGACTGGAGGGATCGATCCCAGGTCTCCTTTCTGACAAATCGACCATGGTGAGATTCGAACCCGAGCCTCATGGTCAGAATACGAACGTTCTAACTACACGACCACAACTACTCTGGTATCAAACAGACAAGCAACATCAATAAGATAACAAAGTCGCTCCTCTCTATTGAGAATAACTATATCCGGGCGCGAATGACAAATGACTATCCGTCCGAATCTTCATATCCCATAAAATCATTATTTTTCATCATTGATGATCTCCGGATTATGATTTTACTATTCATCCCAACGTTCAAATCCAAATGTTTGAAAAAACTTCCAATGAAAAAAACACAGTTATTTTGTCGTGCCCCGGGGTTTTGTAAAGCTTCTTTGTAAGTATGATGCATTCTGATATGACATATGCCACGGTTTCATCTGCTTCACAATACACACTGCATACTATTTTTGCACGTATTTTTACCAAATACCCTTCATCCATAATTAAACGTATACCCTCATCAATAGAAAATAGAATCAACATTAACAAAGAAATATTCCAACAACAACACAGTAGCTTTTATAACGCTCCCCTAAAAAATAATGGATACAAGAATGCAAACATTAATTATAGAAACAATTGTACTAACCGGGAAAAAAAACAGGAAAAGAAAAATCATTTGGTATACCCCTCCGTTCAACCAAGTGGTTAGTATTAAGCTAGGACAGAAATCCCTAGCTTTAATTTAAAAACACTTTCCTACCAATAGTGGACTTAGTAAAATATTTAATAAGAACACCGTAAAATTGAGTTACAGCTGCACTGAAAATCTAGAAAGTATAATAAAAAAAAACACAATAATAAAATCCTGAACAAACCCCCGTGACTGAATAGTATTAATAAAATCCCTACACTTAAATTAGACAAAAACTGTGAAAAATTATGTGATTGTAGAAACCAAGAAGACTGCCCATTGGAAAATAAATACTGCGTCAAATCTGTGGTATACCAATTTACTGTCTCATCCATTGAGAGTCCTAATACTAATATGATATACATTGGATCTACGAAGAATGAATTTAAAGCCAGATGGAGGCAGCATAAGTGCTCTTTCAACAATATAAATAAAAGAAATCAGACATCTCTATCTAAATATTTTTGGCATTTGAAGGAAATGAATAAAACATCAAAAGTAAAATGGAAAATTATAAACAAAACTAGAACTTGTAAAACTTGGGATGACCCATGCCCTCTATGCCTACATGAAAAACTACACATTAAGTTTCTAAATAATAAAAATCTATTAAACAATAGACATGAGTTAACGGTTTTTTGTCGACATCATCAAATTTTTGCATTGAATAATTAGCATAAAAACAAACAATAAAATAATTTTTAAAATCCACAGTCATAATAAATAGTTTAAATACCCTACAAAAAAAGATAACCCTTTATGAAGTCGTCAAAAAACAAATGTTACGGCTGTTTTTTTTTATATATATATATACACAAAACCCTTTCAGAAAAAAATAAAATAAAAAAATAAATAAATCTCCATAGACACGTGAACCAGACTAGGCGAAATCATCTTCCCTTTTAAATTTAGACACCGCAACCTTACCCTGACTTGACAACCATGAATGTAACTCTATACTGATACAAATTATTAACACCCTACACCCCTTTTTATTTAAACAATCGCTCTAGCCGTTAGCATGGAAATTTTGATTTCAATAATGAATATGCTATTAAAACACGTAAATTTCAGAAATAAGTTATTCAAAAAAAAGTTTCGCTTGAAGATGGAACAGAGCTTACTTTAATTCAATTTAATTCAAATAATTATATTGAAGTTTTCGGCTCTTATTTTGAAACATGAAAAATCTTATGTAGTGTGTTGGAATCATATTTTTAAATAAATAATTATATATATATATATAGCAACTCAACCTAAGCAAGACGAAAGGTGCTATTGGGAGGGAAAGTGAATGAGAAGACTTTAGAAGGAAAGGAAACTCAATTCTTTTCTAGAAGAGTTAAACCTTTACCTCTGTTCAAAAAACCGGGAAGGAGTGTGAACCGGACGATGGGTGAACCCATCTCCGCTTGAAATATATGATCAAATTAACCATTATTACATGGGAAGGAGAAGACATAAACATGTAAATAGTCGAACCAATTTGAACGTTTTCGTTGATAGCCTTAAATAAAACATGAATTAACAAAAACTTTTAAATTTACTTCGAGTATCTAAACCGAGAGGGAATGGACATTATATAACGGCAACTGTTATTTAAATGGAATTCATATTACCTTATATGTCCTCAGTGCTCAAAATAGTCTAAAGTAAATGTGTCTTCATATTTAAACCAAAGATTTTGCGGATTACAAGAAGTCAGAATGAACAACAAAAAAACTAGAAATCATGCCAAGTATTGAAGATTTCAATTATATTTTCTTTCATTCTTTATTCGGGTAAATGTGACACAAGTGTGATAAAATACAGGAGCAAAACAAAAAGTAAATGAATAAATAAGGTAAAATAAACGAAAAACAAAACAAATTAAGCAAACTGCATTTGGGAGCTAAGAGATCGTACGATATTGAAAACGATGAACACGTGACATTATCACGTCACAATCTCGGCAGAACGAGTTTTAAAAATTACTTTTCTGTCACTTCTCAGGTTCCTGCTTTTCGTTTTGTCTTTCTTCATTTACTGTTCTTATCGATTTAACTAAGGAGGAAAATGTGTCGAATATGATGACTGCAAATGAAACGAAAAACAAACATTAATGCGATGAATATAAGAGAGCTAAATGAAACTTCTGTACGGAGAAAATCGAATGAAATATTCCGAGGTGAGAAGTAGAACGAATAACTTCTTATCTTTTTGTTTGTTTCTTTGTTCTGCTTTTGTTTTCTCAGTGTCGGATTTTACGTCTTGTATTCTTCGACTTCCGAAATATGTTCCTTTTTTTTTTATTAATTTTTTTCCAGCTATGTCTTCCTTTTCAGTTCTAGTCAAAGAATCGTTTACCGCAAATTTAAATAGATGTACTTTTACTATTGGCATTTCCACCTTTTTTTTTTCTATTTTTGACAGTCAACCATATTTTAAACTGGATTAACATTAAATTCCTTATTACTAGTACATCATTTTTTTTGTGTTAAAATATCCTGTTGTACATCCTTCAACGAGACTATCAGTCTAATTCCAAAAAAATATAATGATATACAAATGAAGTCCCTTGTTCTTCAACTGGTTTTGACATTGTATATTTATGATGTTATCTTGAACAATATAGTCCGGTTATCAGTTCGAAAGTTATTAAAGATTCATCTGGAAAATCCCACACACTGGCTTAATATAGTGTGGTACTGCTGGTCATGCTTTTCGTATGCAAGGCTTGTTCCCGCCTGTCATTATTATACTTTGATGTCCTGTAATTATGACAGACGCCCCGAAATCTATCCTTGTGTCATACTTATTTTCGTCTGTTCAAAATCGCTTCTGCAGTAGCAACCGAAAATTAGTGAAGATTATCTTTAGTGATGCGTAAAAGCAGGACTCATTAAAATTTTATTTTTTTCCTTTATTACGTTTAACTGAAAACCGTTTCCCAACGACAGCCACTCTTGAAAATAAACTCTTATATTCGTCTCATGGGAAATGAAAACTGACGGCTTTTTTTTTCTCTTCATTTGGTAAATGACGTGAATTTCCTACAAGGAACGGTGAAATCTAAACGCAATTAGTAGATGATTTCATTTCGGAAAATAGTTTAATTCTTGCTGATGATACACTTAAACGTCAAATTGGATGAATCTGTATTTTTTTTTTTCTCAGTGTCTTGACAATAATTTGATTTATTTTTACAACAATTTCCTCCTGCCTTAATAGCCCGCTAGATAGTTTCGATTAAGTAAAATTGACAGCTGATCTCGAAAATGACCTTTAATCTTTTCTTAAGTGGGACAAGAAATGACTTGCTAATTTTAACGCCTACAAATCTTAACTGTTCTATTTTATTCGTCTTGCAAGACCTGTTTAACCTTCTATTTGCATGACTGATACTAACCTCCAGGAGAGTAATTCCTTCACCGTCTCTGTCAATGTTTTTTTTTTCCACTGATATGAAGCGGAACTATGATTTGGAAACAGTCGCTAAGTCTGCTACTAGGAATATTAGTTCACCATATTGTGCTAGACATATTTTTCTCCAGATTTTCTTTTACACATTTATAAATCTACCATGAATAATATTTCCATACCGGATCTGATGAGTATACTATATATCTAGTGATACGTGAAGAAAAATCCATGAATCTGCAATGTTGCTGGCCCTGATCTGGCATCTCGGTTTCAATTACTTTAACTTAACGTGGCTACCCTGTACTATTTCTATAAATATTTCTACGGCAATTTTTCAGATGATTTTTTTCCTCCTTGATAATACGACTTCACGAATTTAAGCTCAGTACTAGATTGGCAGGTAGGTTTCATACTTTTACTGTTAAAATTGCTAGCTGTGACCGTAATTTCTATTTTAACAATTTCTTATCTCGAATTTCTCACCTTTTGTGAATCTCTTCCCATCTTTTTTGTATTGAATGAAAGGTAAATCGTCATCTCATTTTCAGAATGGTACGAAAGCAAGAAATTCATATAGCATTTTCTGAAATGAATCCAAGGCTGAAAACATACACACGCAAACACATACATATATACATACATATATATATATATATATATATATATATATATATATATATATCGTTAAAAACGACTGACAAGGTACTGCGATTACGCTTTTATTTAATTTTTATTATGTTCCTACAGGTGTTTTCTTTTCTGGAGACAAAGTGCGTAAAAACTGTCCAAAAGTTTTGCATTTCAGACCGCTTTTGCTATACTTTTTCAAGGATGATTTTATTTTGCATTTAACTGAATGTATGGGTTGTGTTATGCGGTCGAGGTATGTTTTAATTTCCAAACACATATTGTGGCCGTGTTCAAAGTTAATACTAATGGTGTTGCTTTTTCTTTTTTATTATAAGGGCTTCCATTATTTTTAATCTTTGTTTTACATGTGGATGAGGTTATTATATTTATATTTTCTACTATAGTCGAAAGCGCTCGGAAATGCAGAACTTTTGGACAGTTTTTAGACACTTTGTGTCAAGAAAACACTTGTATGAAGCCAAGAAAAATTAAATAAAAAGTTTAATCGGAGTCATTCATCTTTAAAGAAACATTTATCAAAGAGAGATTGCTGCCTAAATACACAATATATATATATATATATATATATATATATATATATATATATGTATATATATATATATATATATATATGTATATATATATATATATGTATATATATATATATATATATATATGTATATATATATATATATATGTATATATATATATATATATATATATGTATATATATATATATATATATATATATATATATATGTATATATATATATGTATATATATATATATGTATATATATATATATATATGTATATATATATGTATATATATATATATATATGTATATATATATGTATATATATATATATATATGTATATATATATATATATATATATATGTATATATATATATATGTATATATATATATATATATATATGTATATATATATATATATATTAAAAAGGAGAGAAAACGCAAACGTTTTTAGATAGAATGTGGATTTGTTTTAGTATATATATTATATTTTATTCTTCATATTTCTGCTACACGAGTTTCCGGTCTCATGACCTTCTTCAGGCAAACAAAAAGAATAAATTTTTAAAAAGAATGAATTTTCATTATGTTATATGTGCGTACGTGCTCCTGACAGGAACACGCATATACAAAGGGATAGGAAGACATCTCTCATCAACACATCTATCATCACTACCTCTCATACCAAACCTAATGGTTTATTGACACTTAGGCGGAAATTCACTTTTGCGAACAGTCCAGAAATGGGTTCAAGGCTCACTAACAAATACAGAAAACGAACAATGAGTCATTAAAAGAACACAAGGAAAATGTATTCCCTTTAAAAAATTATTCCTTTTATGTGCCTGAAGAAGGTCACGAGACCGGAAACCGATGTAGCAGAAATATGAAAATAAATTATAATATATATACTAGTCCATATTATAACCAAAAACGTTTGCGGTTTATCTCTTTTTTAAAATATACATTTTTTGTCGTTGGAACAACTATAAACTTTTCCACACAGACAGACACACGCACACACACACACACACACACACACACCTATATATATATATATATATATATATATATATATATATATATATAAAGAAGTGGTGGATTTTATTTATTAATCCGTCAGATTTTATTACCTACACGCCGTTAAACAAAATTTCACCAAACTAATTGACTGAACGATGGTATGTTGCGCGCGGCTAGCTACACGTCATCACATCCGCGTCGTGACGCATGTATACTCTTCCCCTTTGCTTTCACTGCGCAATTTAAAAATTGCCTTCACTTTCTGATTAACCCTCGTATATTTGTTATATAATAATTAAGCTTGGTCCTCCTATGGTTACTTCCTTCGTTAGTTCGTATAACCTTTACGCTCTACCAATACCTCATAAATAATTAATTATTCCGTTTTGACCGCCTGGAAAGGGAGAAAATCAACACTACTTGGTTTCAATAAGAAAAAAAAGAAATATTTAACCTCTCTTGCCAATACCTTATAAATAATGAACTGTTCTGATTTGATTACGTTGAAAAGCAAAAGACATATCAGAGGCACTACTTGGTTTCAGTTAGAAGAAGAAAGAAAGAAAGAAAGAAATGTTTAGCCTCTCTTGCCAATACCTCATAAATAATGAACTGTTCTGATTTGATTACGTTGAAAAACAAAAGACATATCAGAGACACTACTTGGTTTCAGTGCAAAAATGAAAGCCAGAAAGGAAGAGAAGTGTTACGTGTTTCAGTGAAATAGAAAAAATTAGCAATTTCAAACCATTTCATTTGCATCTACATCTTAAAGTAAAGTAAATTCATATTTACAATTATTACCGCAATATTTTGTTAAAGTTCTTAAGCTCAATTATTTAACGATTTATTGCCGTAGAACTCGCCATAAGCTTATTCAGTCATGAACTTAAGAATTAAGATTCATCAGAAAATTCAAATAGGAAAACCGTGGCATTTTCGCTGGTCTTTCTAGCTATTTAATAGAGCTAATCGCCAGGTCTATAAGTAGCAAATTATTATCAATACGTTTGCAGTGTACATAAATATTTAACTCCATTTCAAATGCAATGGGAGCGATACAGAAAATTATATTCAAATTTCACACATCGCAGATAAATTTGACATTTGGCAGATCTGGAATGCGCCTCGAATAACTGTATAAATATGTCAAGTAATTCCAAGCGGTTAACATTGGCAGCCATCTTTACTTATGTTCATCCATTAAAATTGCACTTGTTTAACTGTTATCAAAGAATTGTTTTCGACGTTTTGGCATCGTAGTATCGCGTATCAATCCGAGAGTCGATGGAATTAGCGACAGGCTAATGAATGAATCGCCGAGTTTGAAAACGTAAAAAAGTAAATGGCATTAAACAAAAGAGCGAAGAGAAACCAGTAACAAAATTTCTGTAATCGGTCTGTGAAGTGACCTTTTGTTTTTGATCGACGCTCGAGGTTTTCCGACTCTTTTGCAAGAAGCACTTGTCTCTTGGTTAAAAGAGCGTATGAGAATTCGACACACCCCTCCATGTTATAGACACTCAAATGACCTTTACTGCTTTTTAAAACTGTGTATTATGTAAACGGATGCAAGGTTAGTAAGTGCTTCCTGGCAGATGGTCAGATGAAAAGGTCTCGTTGTCAGGACGTCGATGTTGATTAATCCATCTGTCGGTTTTATATTTTCGTCTGAGATTTTCTGGTGTGCTGCCATTAGCCAATAAATTTATAGACGCTTGTTCGTTTTTTTTTTTTTTTGTTTTTTTTATATTTAATCGCAATGTTTTCGCTTGTCTAATATCCGGCTCTCTGCGAGTGATCGTGTCGCATGGAAAAGAACATTTTTTTTTCTTTTTTGTTTATAAAGGGTTATTGCCGACTATGACGTGTATTTGGGGATATTAGTTTGCTTTGTGAAATTTTATTCTGTCATGTTAAGTGCTGGCATCACTCTACTATGTCGGGTATTAGTGGTGTCATATCTGTCTTACCTTTAGTTCTGTTCTTTTTTCTTTTCCTATTCGCAGTCAATTGGCTGATTGAAATGACGGGATATTTTATTAATTAGACTAAAGCCTGACTATTGAGCTTGGGTGAGAAAGATCGTAAACGGATACACTTAGAGATGAACAGAAATCGTCGATAGGCAAGCGAATTGATTGATCAAACATGAAAGAGAAAAAAAATCTATATTGCAAGAGACGTGAATGGAATGAGACAGATTTTAAAACGACATCGATTATAAATGTGTTTATCCATTAACCCACACAGACGCATACACGAGCATACACACATACACACTAAGATGGAAAGAGATATTTGAAATATATATATACGTTTTGACCACATATCTTTTTCTTTATATGCCGTGTCTCTTCAGGACGTAGGCGATCAAAACCTAATACAATTTCCTGTCTATCATAGCTCTTAATAAAGGTTCTTTTTTTGTTATTTCTCTGAAACCTTGTTCCGCCATCGTTTACTCAAGCTCTCTAAGTAGGTTATATGTTGTGTTGTCCTTTTTCTCTTTAATCTGTCCTGTGACTATCAGATTTTCCAAACCCTCTTTCCTTATATCGTTACAGAAATCTTCCTGGGTTATATATGTTGAATTTGAAAGCTTTCCTAGTTTCACTTTTATTATCAGCGCTCTCTACGCTTGACTGTAATTTTATTTCAACTCTAACTCGACTCCATAATAAATATTTACTCGAAAGACATTATTATGTTCCTAGTAGGGCAACTTTCTCGGCAACCTGTATGTTGATGTTACCTGGGACACTGTTAGTAAAACTGTCCATTCCTTTTCTCACAAAGCCCAGAGCTCCGATTAATATTGGTACAGTCTCAGTTTTCATTCTCCCCATCCTGTTTATCTCGATCTGCAGGTGCTTGTATTTGGACAATTTCTCAATAATTTTCATGGAGGCATTTCTCTCAGATGGTACTGCTATGCCAATAAGCATACACTTCCTGAATTTCTAGTCTTTTATGATAATATCAGGTCTGTTGGCATTTATTTCCTTATCAGTTTCAGTTGGCATGTCCCAGACGACAGTTACATCGTTATTTTGGCTAACTTTGCCTGTTTGATGCTCATACCATCTCTCAGTGTTTTCGGTTTCGTGCTTCTTGCATATCTTCCAGTGCACATATGTCGCTACCTTGTTATATCTGTCGGTATATTTGTGACACTATTTGGCTTGCTAAAAGGGAAAAAGAAAGAAAAAGAAAGGCGAGAATTAAATTTAGGTGATAAGAAGCCACCACGAAAAGGACACTAAGCGGTGTTATTTTTCTGACAAGGAAAAGTGGTAAAATTTTTTATTCCCATTGTCGAGAAGGTACAAAGGAAGATACTGGAATTAATCTGATTTAGGTTACGGGGCGGGTGGAAATTCCAGGTTGGCCAAATAATCTCAGAGACAGAATTCTAAATAGATAAAAATGAACTGTGTCGCAGTATTACAAAAACAAAAGTGTCCGCTGACCACCATGAAGGAAAAGTTAAGCATTTGTCTATATGTATAAATCATTGAGAGGAGCATCTGTTTATCGTCAGGCTGGCTATGATAGCAAAATTATTTTATCGAGAAAAATTGGCTGTGTTTCGCCAGATGGCCACTCACTTGATAATTGGCGAAAATTTAGTTGACGAATTCCATATGAAATCCGGCTATAATAGCGAAACTGTTTTATTGGATCAGTGGTTGGCGCCAGGAATGCAGGTACGTCTGGGTGGCCACCCGCTTGGTGATGGCGAAAAGCTGATTGACGAATTCCAGGTGATTCGGTAGAGATAAAGAGTCTAGGGTGTGAGGTTTCCTCGAAGAGGAGAAGGAAAAGGAAAAGGAAAAGGAAAAAAAAAGGATAATTTATTTTTTTCCTTTGAGCAAGATTTTTTAAACCCAGGCTAGTCTGGCCACACCCACGCCGCTGAGCGCCCATTGGCTGAATGAAAGCAGGAGTATTGGGCGGAGGTAATCATGTAAAGAAGGAGGGGCGGCCTGTTGCGCCCCCCCCCCGAAGGGATAGGTGTGAGATGCCACTGTGAGAGAGAGGGGAAACCCGTTGACACCCTCTGAGGGCATGGTGAGATACCAATATGAGAACAGAAGGAGGTTGGAAGACGAAAAACTTCCAAAAATGGAAAATAATAAAATTTTCCTGACCGAAACCAAAGAAGTGGATTGTGGGTTGAGAATTATCAAGGAACCTCAAACCCCGACAAGCCCACCGCGGTTTTGGTCGGCGTCCATATAAGCAGAGTCGCAGCGAGTGAAAAGCAGTTGGGGTTGGAGACAGAGAGGCAAGCAGTTGCAGTGAGCTGAGAGCTCTGAAGACCCGCCACGAAGAAGCTGACTAAAATTGGCGCAAATTCCGAACTCAATTTCTAACCAAGAACAATTTATTTTTGAAGAACGACTTAGACTCACAGCACCGAAAGAAGTTTCACGAATATCGTCTGAAGATACACCAAGAAGCAGTTTCTTAAAGAACAAACAACTTAGGATGTTAAGACTCGCCTAACAAACACAAAGTTCACGAATCCATATAGCGGGCTGGGAAGTAGACGCAGTCCTGTATTCAGCAACCATATATAAAATATTGTTATCATTTTGTAACACATTTGAACTTTTCGAGTTATTATTTTATTTTCTTTTACATATACTTGTGCGATATCACCCTTATTCGAACTCAGCTTGCATTACGGCCCGGCGACTGATTGATTTCGTCTGCCTAAGATCAATTCACAACGTGGGTAGGTTAGACTGGAAATCAAAGCAGTTACTTCGGTAACCAGACGTTGGAAGCGAGCTGGGAACGACAAGGCTGATACCGAATCTAACCAGATTCCCATTCGAATCACCAAAAGGTTAGAACGTCACATTTGGTGCCGCGACCAATACCAAGCCAGTTGGTCGTCACAGGACAGGATAGCACGACGGACACGGCTAGGCCGATGTCACATTTGGCGCAGCGACACCGGGGCGGGGGGGGACGTCACATATTCATATTTTGCTAGTTCCGGATATCCTGAGATAATATGGTCGACAGTTTCGGATTAGTTCCATGTTTGATTATGTGGCAGTGACAGGATCTGGTTTCGAAGCTTTGGTTCTGCGCTGCAATAATTAGACATTCTGCCTCAGCTTTTAATCCGATGCTCCTCAGTTACTAATTCGTTTCCTGTTGGCCCACATCTGCTTCGTTCGTTCTTTTTAGGTATTTGCTATACAACGCCTTGTCCTCCCATTTTTTTTTTTTTTTTTTTTTTGGTAATTTCACTTGGCCAAGCTGTTTTGCTTTCTGTTTTACACGTTTAGCTTAGATGTTATTCGCTTTCTTTTTTGTTGCTAGTGTTTCATGCATATTAAGCTGTTTCTTGAAGAGTGTAGATTCTTTGTTGATGAAGTGCATTTGTAGGAGAGGGTTATTGTTTTTTGTGAGATATGATTACAATCCGATTGCTGTCGTTTTTAGAGTTAGTTCAAGTTGGATTAGACCTCGGACTACTGATTTCAGGTGGTGCATCCTCACTTGGGTAAGCATTTTTCTGATCTTGTCGTCCAATCTTTAATGTAATTCAACTTCCATTTAATAATGTTGAAGCTGTAAGTTGCTACGGGTATAGCTAAGGTGTTATGAAAAATCAGTTGACTCGATTCATGAGCTGCTTGAGAAGCCGATGGAGAAATCAGGTGCTCATATCGAATTTTAAATGAAAGCTCATGGTAAACGCTTCCCTTTCATATTCATTTCTTGTAAAAATTCCAGTTAATAAATAAATTATAGGTCTTTTAAAATGGCAATGTACATTTCGATCACTCTGTAGATTCCAACTAAGACAATAGGGGCATGAACGTTCCTCATTCTGATTACTACGGTCTGTAGATCAATATACTTCTTAAGATTGTCAAGTTCTTCGATATTCATATTTTGATCATCGGGAAGGGCCACACCATTGAGGCGATAAAGAAGTATCTTCTTTCCACGGGCGGTGATGTCTGGGTTGCGGGCAGTAAAGAAGGAGGTTGAAATCATTCAAGACCGAAACTCGGTCGTTTTCGATCACATTCTCCGGCTTATCAACTCTCGACGACCTCAAACCCATACTTCCTACATAGACACCAGTATTGAGAGACATTAGTCTAAATAATAAAAACTTATGTTGGATTAAAATAAATGCATTAA
Source organism: Acanthosepion lycidas (assembly GCA_963932145.1). Taxonomy (NCBI): domain Eukaryota; kingdom Metazoa; phylum Mollusca; class Cephalopoda; order Sepiida; family Sepiidae; genus Acanthosepion; species Acanthosepion lycidas. The sequence goes on along the minus strand of OZ010593.1, from coordinate 49,239,285 downwards.
CTCTTTATATATATATATATATATATATATATATATATATATATATATATATATATATATATATATATATATTAAAGGAAAAAACAGACCACTTTAAGGTTCCATTTAAATGATTTATTTCATCAGAGCCCTTTTAAAGGACGCTGGATCATCAAATATATATCAAATATATATATATATATATATATATATATATTGAGCAATAAAAAATATTACAAAATTAAAAGCTTCAAATACACTGGGTTGTATATCAATATTCTTTCGTTTTTATTATTATTTCATTTAGCTTCATCGACCAGTTTCGGCCAACATGGCCATCATCAGGAGAAAAAAAAACATTTCTGCTTGCTGGTAGCAGTGAACTAAAGAAATGAATCACACACACACAAACACACATTCACACACACACACACATATGTGTGTGTGTGTGTGTGCGCACGAGCGCCTATATGTGCATATGTGTGTGTGTGCGCGCGAGCGCCTATGTGTGCATATGTGTGTGTGTGTGCGCGCGCGTGTGCTTGTGTGTGTGTGATAGGAATGAGCATAATCATTATAGTAATTCATCGAGTCTAGAAGAGTCCTCAAAAGAATGCAGAAAGCACTGGGTTATGAATACTTGGAGGAGTCACCGAGGACCGTTGGTATCGTTGGCATGACGCGTTGTATCAAATATGGTCCGGGTTCGAATCTCGGTAGTGGATGCGTACTGCTGATGAGTCCCAAACACGACGAAACGTCAGTCCAGTGCTTTCTGCATTCTGTTAAGCATTCTTCTTGAATCGACGAATTGCCATATTGAATATATATATATATATATATATATATATATATATATATATATATATACACCTAGTGAGCCAGACAAACCTACCTAGGTTTCACCTAAACGGATCGTCAGGGAAAGTATGGACATACTTTCCCTGACGATCCGTTTAGGTGAAACCTAGGTAGGTTTGTCTGGCTCACTAGATGTATCTAGGTCTGCTCTACGATTGTGTTGAGCTCTTTTGTTAGTTAGTTGTCTACTCGTATCGGGTTTTTTTCTTTGGGCTTCAGACCTGCATCTGTGCGATTTGTTCGACAGTAGTTCATGTTTGTAGCTCTTTCTTTTTTTAAAACCTTTTTTCCCTCGAGATTGATTTGATTATTTGAAAATCAAAAATTCGAGGGTTTTTCGAAACGAGTCTAGTTATATATATATATATATATATATATATATATATATACATGTGTGTGTGTGTGCATGTATTCTCAAGAATCAATGGATTCATTTTCATCTGACACTTTTATTACATAAAACGTTCAAATATTTTAAAGGTTTTTATTACATATAATAACGTTTGAATCAATAACTACATGCGCACACATAGTCTTATATATATATATATATATATATATATATATATATATATATATATATATATATATGTGGACAGAATTATTGGCATCCATTGAATATTTGCATATTTTCTAAATAAATAAATATTTGCAAGTATTTACTTTATTTACTATAAATAGTTGGTTCTATATTTCGTTTTGAATAATTCGTGAAGTTTTTACAAGTTTCGATCTATTACATTTATGGTTATAGATTTTTCTAAAACTTTGTTTAGTCCAAAACTATTCGCACCCCTATTTATGCAAATTATGAAATAATATTGCTCTACGGCAATTGCCATGTTTTATTTCTTCTTAACTTGACATTTAATAAAAACGGCCTTTGAAAATGTTGATAGTATTGACCTGATTCTATAAAATTCTACAAGGTAATCAAGAAAACAATATGGCAATGCCACATACCACAATAACTGATTCATTCTGCAACCAAGAAGACGGCTGAACTTGACAAGAAAATCCGAATGAAAATATTTGATGCGTACAAACAAAATGATGGATATATAACACTTTCCAAGCGGTTAATTGTTCATAGATCAACAATTCGTAGTGTTATCAAGAAGTACAGCGAGAATAAATGAAGGATTTTCAAACAACGGTTAATTTCTGAGAGAAAAGAAATGAAAATTGTTAGAGATGTCTCGAAGAATCTTCACTTAACAACAATAGACATCAGGGTTAAATGTATCGATGAAAACAGTCACTAGATGCTTTCATCAAATAGGACTTCAAGATTGTCGCCAAAGTAAAACTTCCTTGCTTAAGGCTAAATACCTAAAATGCAGAGTAACTTATGCTAGAAGCCATCTAGAATATGGGAGTAAATATTAGAACTCTGTTTTATGATCAAACGGAAATAAACTAGAATTATTTGGTCACGTGAACATCCCGTTGGAGAAAAGTAAATGAACCTCAAAAATCTAAGAACTACAATTAAACATGGGGGTGGAAGCATCCAGCTGCTTTTGGTCCAGGTGAACTAGTAAGAGTAAATGGTGTCATGGATAAAGAATTTGGAGGAACTAGAAGCTATTCCCCTAAAAAAAGAATAGCGCATAATACTCATCAGTGTGTGTATGATATTCTAAGGAACTCTTAAAAATGATTAAAGTCAATAATCAGGAGTATAGGTTGCATAATTGATCATGGTGTCAATAGGGCCAATAATTTTGTCGTATCTTAAATGTTTTTGGTGTTTTTTGTATTATTGTTTGACATTTAAAACAACTGTAGGCATCACTGCACATTCTTTCAAATCTGTTATTTCATCATTTGTGAAAAAATGCATGTGAAGTTTCCATGAAAATTTGAGGTATTACACCCTTATTTGTAATTATGTAAAGAAGTGGTGAATAATTCTATACATATATATATATATATATATATATATATATATATGTGTGTGTGTGTGTGTGTGTGTGTCTGTGTGTGTAGTCATCCACAAACATACTGTTTCGCTCATCAGTATAGCTAGACGTCTGGTTACCTTTAGCTAAGACAGAAACCCGACTGAGTCGGAGAATCTACTCACTAAGCCGTTTGTCTGGCTATATAAATATATATATATATATATATATATATATATATATATATATATATATATATATATAAACAAATGTTTAGAGGTATAAAATTTATATACAGTTTTAAAAACATGGAATTTATTGATTTTAATTTTATTAGTCTCTAAGGCCCTTTAAACCAACATCTCATCAAGAGACAATCGTTGGATCATTAATTAACGAAAAGAACAGTAACGAAAATAAAGAGCCAAAAAAGGGGGGAAACACGCTAAAATAACAAACAAGTGTATATACTTGTAACGAGGGGAGGGGAAATAACGGGTAAATAAATAAGCGAGGGACGGTTAAAATGAAATATCCCCCAATGTTGGGATTATCACTACTAATTCTGTAATCGATGAACATGTTTTGTGGATTAAAAATTAGTAATGGTGATTCCCCCCGCCCTCAAAAAAAGGGATGTTAATACAACCTTTTATTATGAAATTTTGAAATATTTCTGGACCGTATAGCGTGTAGAATAAGTATGGGTGTAAACACGATTTATCTGAAAATATTACCAGTAATATATATGAAAAAAAAATGAAGAATCATTATTTAATTAGTGGAGAGGTACATAAGAGGGTTGGGAATATATCGAAGGAGGTGATTTATGAATTTAAAATGCTTATAGTCATGGAATTAAGAATTTAACAAGATTGTAGTGTTAGATCGTCAGTATGTCTACAGAAAACGGTTGTTTCATATCTTTGATTTAATAATTGGGTGTTATTCAAGAGTTCAATGATACATACTTTCTCCTGTAAACATAAGAATCAAGGTTCGCTCAGAGACATGTGTGTGTGTGAGTGTGTATCGAAACACGATTGCAACTGTGTATCGATTTTACACATGTTTTTGTCTTTATCTATTACAGTAAATAATATTTAGCTCTACTCTGTATTGAGCTCTCTTTTAAATTAAATGTAAATATCACAATGGAATTATATTCCACTTGATATTATCTTACCTATATATATATATATATATATATATATATATATATATATATGAGGCGATATATATGTATGAGGCGATATCTGTGCCTCGTGTCAGTTCTCTTTGTACCAATATAGTTGAATCAATGCTGGCGTTCGTTCCGTCCCAATGTTGAAAGGATTGGTTATTCGATAAGATTGTGCATTTCTATGCACTGTTGCCACACGGTTAATTGTATTCTCGGCCGATCCCAGGACGGAGACTCGCACAAAATCATCAACATCAAATTCCATCTCGCCTCCACTGGCACCATCACTTCCCACGTGGTCAGGCAACAGCATCGTTAGCCGCATTACACCGACAGACAAAGACAAGTGATTTTGTCTATTTCAAGTGCAAATGACTTGGCGTCTCTCATCTCGGATGGCAGGTTTGGGTCCGGCCGATTACATTCGGAAAAATTCGGATGAATTCCCCGGTTAATTAAGGATGGCCCGGGGGACCAGCCTGCAAGGAAATTGTTTCCGTTATGCACCTCCATTGATGGATGTCGCCACGATTCGACAGCGCACCAGACACCACGCAATATTGGGTGCAATAACCCTGCTGACTTGCCATCTCTGTTCAATACTTTCCGCTATAACTTCGCCATTGGCTTGTGTAAGTAGAGACGAGCAAATGCTCAAAATCATTATCGTAGGTTCCGTATATCAAATAGATGCTCATTGGCTGAAACGAAATTCCTATTATACTGCATATGCAGCAAACATGAAAACACACAGCGACATCTTTATATATATATATATATATATACATATATATATATATATATATATATATATATATATATATATAAATGTGAATGGGGCTCGTGGACCTTCCCCGAATCTATGATACAGCCACCTCCCCGAATTTATGATACAGGACTTCCACTCTACATTTCGATTTTCATACGGTAGTATGCATATAAAATACAATTTTTACTGTATCCTAATTATGTACAATAATGCTTCATGTGAAATATAGGTGAGCAAGTAGATTAGAAAAATTGAAAATAAATACAATGTATCTAAATACGATGGCCTGGAGAGGGTTGGATTCCGTTGGGCTATCTTGCCCAAGAAACATTACTTCTACTGCGATTGAAGTACATGTGGTGACCTTACGACTCCGATGGATCAAGGGATCCGCAACCGTGCGATTTCAGTTGCTAATTTTAATGGTAATATTACGGGTTTCTCTACAAGGAAACATAGACATGCCATAATAAGAACCAATCTTAATGATTTGCTGCATATTTTAACATCAACTTCAGATTTTCATTTTTTAAAGTTTGAATAATTTTATCACATTCAGCAGTATGGATAAAAAAATAGTGAATTTTGTGTGGTGTCTTTGTGAAGACTTGAGTAAAAAAAAAATTGATGGATTTGGACGAAAAATAAAACTTCATATTAACGTCAAAATCCGCGAATATATTTCAGCCTTTAATAGTTGTGTCTAGTTTCATTTTTAATGTATATATATACATATATATTTGTTGAGCACTTTGGAAGAAAGTGAATTTGTCGGCTGCTAACAATTAACGCCCAAATCTCTTCACTATGAATTGAGCACACTGGTAATCATTAATGTTTATATTTTGTATATAATCCGTTAAAAATTCCCTTTCTCCGCCGCGTGCTCTGATAGCCTAATGTCGAGAGACACCCAGTGATGTGTTTAATACTGTATTTGGGTGTCTGTATTTCATTCATATATATATATATGTGTGTGTATATGTGTGTGTGTTGAACAATAAAAAGTATTAAAATATTAAAACCTTCAGACACACTAGGTTGTATAGTAATATTATGGGGTTTTATTATTTCAATCAGTTAGGATAATTAGGTTCCTCGACTAGTTTCGGCCAGCATGGCCATTATCCGTAGAAAAATCCTACTAGCAGTGGTTTACAGGAATGAATGACTTTCTGAAGAAAATCAACTTTACCTGTAGTTTTCATTTGTTCTTTATCTTTAATTTTGGTCAGGCCTTGTGTTGGTCAAATGGCCTCTTTTAAGTAGTTTTTTTTTTTTTTTTTTAAGAGAGAGGATAGGGAAATTTAGAATTCCTTTCTTAGTCATTTTGAAAGTTTTATTATTTGCTGGAAAGGGGATGTATGTGCGTTAAGTGTATGTTATCTTTTAGTTCATTTGGAGTGTGTAGGAAGTGTGTAAGTGTATATATTAGTATGGGTGTGTATATAAGTTTGAGATATCAACACCTCCGCAAGTACGTCTATCATGTGTGGGTGGGAAATGTGGATAGGGCTTAGTTTATAGGGTTATAGATTAATCTCTATCTATGTTGTTAAATTTGTGGTTAAGACCGTCGGGACAAAGTGTTTTGAGGTGCAAAATCCATTTGTCTTCATGTTCCTCTAGAATTTTTCTGATGTTGTCTTTTCCGTTTATTTCTATTTTTTCAATTATAGTGAATTTAGCATAGCTTTTAAAATCATGATTTTCTAGGCAAAAATATTGTTCTAAAGGGTAATTATCTTTCGTGGGGAGCCGACTTGATCAAATTACAATAATTATTATTCGGATTACCTTTTTATCTGAAATTTGGTTACTATCTATAATTTCCTTGAGGTTCTTAGGTCTATGACATGCTAGAAGGCCAGGTTTCACAAAATTTTTTGTTCTGGTTTGAGTTGCAGTATTTCCCAAACACTTTTGATTATTTTGGATAATGGAGGAACAGAGGTATTAAAAGTGGTTACTAAAGGGATGCGTCTGGATTTATTTTTAATTTTGTACATTAGGGTGTCTTCTCTGGGTGTGGAAATTGCTTTATTTATTTGTTCCCTGATTAGGTGTTCTTTATAGCCACTTGTTGTGAATTGATTTTGAGTGTGTTTATTTAGTTCTTCATTGTTGGAACATATCCTTCTGTGCCTAAGTATTTGTGAATAGGGTGGAAAGACTTAAAGAGTGTATATATATATATATATATATATATATATATATATATATATGTTTACACACACATCCACACGCGAAAACACACACACATCTATCTATATATATATATATATATATATATATATATATATATATATATATATATATATGTGTGTGTGTGTGTGTGTGTGTCTATGTGTGTGTGGATGTGTGTTTGGATGTGTGCGTAAGCACACACACACACACACATATATATATATATATATATATATATATATATATATATATATATATATATATATATGTGCCGGTGTGTATAATGTCCCCTAATCCAGCCACTTTCTGAACTTCGATATCATATCGACATTGGCTTTTTTATACCTACAATTATATACGTTATATATTTAACTAAGCAAAACTGACATATATTCTCGGATTATAAAAAATATTGTTATATAAAGAAAACACTGTTTATTATCTAGACTGATACTGAGGAGTACGTATCACAAAGAAAGAAAAAGAACCACAAAGAAGCTGAGGTGGGCCATGGTCGTCTACATGCTAAAGTAGTATGACACAGAGTGAAAGAATGCGTTAGAGTTTCTAAAAGATTCGAAAGCGATCTCTTTATCTAATCAAGATATGCAATTCTATTTACTGATGTGACGTTGCTTAGAAATGTGATCTCGTTGTAAGTTCGAAGCTATGAAAAGTTTCCTAAATTAGAGAAGTTTTCACCTATGGAATGGGTGTGGTCATAATTGGGATATCTTTAATTATATTTCTCTGTTCAAAATTTATATCTGTAGAGAAAAGAGTCGACAGTAACCGAATTAAATATTCCCCTAATTTGCTTAACGCTTTAATAAAATGAATTCGAAATAGCGCCTTCTTTGAAAATTGAACAGTGCTTTGACAACGGCTATACCCGCCTATCTATTAGTCTTTACATATCTATCTCAATCTATCTATGACAAAGTGGAAAAAATTTACTTCTGACGCGTTTCATTCTTTAGGACTTCATCGGACTATGTTTTTTATGTTGATACGACTACATATGAACGAGAGGTGCTGGGGATTTTAGATTTTTTTTTTATATCTAGCTGAATTCATTTCGGGATATTTTACAAAAAATACGTTAAATGCGTTGATTGTCCACCGTAACGAAACTGACCACAATTTTTACATAAAAAATACTACCCTGATCAAAGGAGAAAATAATTCACTACAATATAAATGTCTAGAGAGTACATTGATCGCATAGTCATCGAGAGTAAATTTGGGCAAAGGCTCTTCCAACATTTCACAATTCTATTATCTTAGCGTGCGATATCTAATAACAAAACTGAAAGAAAATGAAAAGTTTCTAAATGAATTTGGGTAGATAAAAAAATTCTAAAAAATTCTAAAATCCACAGCATCCCCCGTTCGTGACCATGTGTAGTCGTAGCAACGTAACACATTTAGTCCGATGAAGTTCTGAGGGACAAAAATGTGCCTTGAGAATGCTGCTCTGGGTCAAGCGGGTGGCTGCTGGCAGACCCTGTGTCTGGCAATATGACTCTGCACGATGCCACGCCAGCAGGAGAACTCAGTCTTGGCTGTCAGACAATTTGGGCGACCACATCACCTTTACCTAACTCTCCATACTGCAACGCTCCTGATTATTATGTGTGTAGCGCAAAGACCAACAAAACTTGTAATACCAAAGATGAATTAAAGGCAAGGATTATGGCAACATTTACCAACTGAAACAAGAAGACCGTCTAGAAGAGTTGCAGGAGATTCCCAAAACGTCTGAAGAGCATGGATGAAACCAATGGCGATTTTTTTTTTTTTTTTTTTTTGAATAAATGTACTTTTAAATATTTCAAAACATTTTTGTGTAATTTTGGTAAATATATCTGTTAAAATGAGATGTGTGTGTTATTTTAATTTGTTTTACGTAATTTAGACGATATATATATATATATATATATATATATATATATATATATATATATATATATATAATCACATCAATCTATAATGGGAACCTTTTTTAATAAATGTTTCCCATCTCCAAACAATAAATATTATAGAAATTGTTTTGTTAGATGGAAGAATAGTACACATAGACACCGGACGGACAACTATAGTGTATATATATATATATATATATATATATATATATATATATATATATATATATATATATATATATATATATATTAAACAACGACATTAAAAGTACTATCAATGAAATTTCACCATTCCCTGTAACATATTTGAGGAGCTTAAAAGATTTGTGTCTCGTTTGTGAGTTAGAACAAGCCAGGGAGATTTGCAGATGACTGATTAGTGGTATATACAAAATAGTTGAAAATGTAAAATCACACTCTTTTCTACTGTGCCCTTCAAGTTGAAACGTCTGTGATGCTGATGATTATGATTATTCGTATAAAGATCATTTTTACGTCATAGAAGTATTTCCTTAATCAATATGAATGGGTGTAAAAGAAACGCTTCAATCATCTGAGTGACTCTCCCGTTATAATTGAATTCAGTTACACATAATCACACTCAGTAGAAATACGGTTAAAGAAAAACATGACAAGATATATCGAGACATGAACATCGGAGAGATAAGAAACTTCCCCCACCTCGATCAAACAAAATGTTCAGTTCGTTATATATATCATTTATGTTCTTACCAATGTCCTCATCTTTATAATCACAACGCATCGGCCTTTGTGCAGTGAGTGGCCATGTTCAAATGCAAAATGATCAGTATAACTAGCCAACGAATAGAACCGATAAAACTTGTAATAAGCAATAACACGAAAAAGAAAAGAAAAGAAGAGAGCAAAAAATAATATAAAACAAGGAAACGATATATATAAGGCAAATTAACAGTAATAAGGTAATATGGCAAAACAGTTAACAATCTAAGAATTGACGTTGACACACAAGAACAAGTTCGTATAAGCGAACGTAGCGTTCTGTCTTCAACATAAGACAGACCAGAATTGAATCAGACGGAACTAAAAATCGGCCTATTCTATTGGATAAGAAAAAAGTCTTACGATGCATTTGTGTTTCTGACTATAAAATGGTATGAGGAAAGTGTTTTGCAGTCATTTCTAAATAGATTTATTGCTATTTATTTTTGTTTAAACAGCAATAAATCAACATTCCTAAATGGATTTAAAGCAACAGCCTTCTTCAGGAGTCTGTCGATCAGGGTAAACTTCACAGAATTGTGAAGTAGAACCTTTATTTAATCCTTTGATAGTTCTGTTTTCACAGGGTCTGAGTCGTTATAACCCAGCTCTGTTTCAGATCAATCCTTTACGAAAAAGTAGAAGACGCGATATTCCTAGCCCCGGGCAAGCAGAATGTGGACAGTATGACAACAGAGATTAAATAAATGTTTCAGTTTGAAATTGCCTGAAGGTTACTCGAATCTAAAGACACCAGAATCGCAGCGGACGCAACAGTCGAAACTTTTGTGATGACAACAAAAAAGATGCGGACATTAGTCTGACTGTAGATAATGTAAGAATAAATCCATACCCAGAAATTTAGATACGTCAAATAGTTTACTTTTTGGGGAGAATTCCCCTGATTTTTTTTATAACACAAGACCCTACCTTAAACTAAGAACAAAATCGGGAAGGAATATCTCGTAGAAGTGTTAATGACATATTGATTTAAACTAACCTTGAGTCATTTACAATTACGAGCGTCGATATAGAAGGTGATTTATGTGCTGATGTGTCGAAAAAAGAAATAAATGAGAAACTACTCGAAGATCACGGATACAAATCTTCAACTGGCAATCAGTAATTAAGGGAAGTCTACTTGATCAATAAGAAGTAAACGTAGTTTACTTATTAAAGTAGACAGTTTACCGTTAATAATAGTGAAATCCTTTCAGCGCAAGTATCTTTTTTTTAATTGCATTTTCAGCAGTAATACATATATAACAGTATCGTTTAAGCTACTAACAAGAGAGATAAACTCTCATGCCATGGGACCGCCACTTAATGAATATTATTCCCACGCTGACCTAGGGTGGTAGCACCTGTAAGGGTCCTAGCTATTGACAAATAGTGAACACCCAAACAAAAAACAAAATGCTTTTTCTTTATAGCAAAAATACCAGCAATATGTTTTTTTTTATTTAAGAAGAGTTATTACTAATTATATATTTTATAGCAAAATGACCAACAATGCATTTTTATCGTAAAATGACCAGGAAGACATATTTGTATAGCAACATGACTAACAATATATTTTATAGTAAAATGGGTATTTTTATAGAAGGGTCATCTATACAATGCCAACAAAAATATAAATATATATTCTTATGGTAAAATTATCATCTACTATATATATATATATATATATATATATATATATATATATATATATATATATATATATATATATATTGGTTGGATATATGTGAGTTTGTGACCCTGGGTCTCACGCTTTTGCGATCGTCAGACAAACTGATTAATTTTTTAAAAATGTTGGGTTTATATAGATTGCGTGTATTGGTGTTATTATGGAAGTGGTGGGGGAACCGTCGTTGTGGTGTCATCGTACTAACGCGAACATCGATGTATGTTCATACGCCTAATGGAGCACGCAGACACATACATACTTGGTCGTCCGTCGGGACTCATACAGTGGGCAGTTTCGGATATGACATATGTATGTATACGGGTGGTGTTGTGTCTATACATACGCATTTGTATGTTGAAATTCAAAGACTGGAAGTGTAGCGAAAAATTCTCGTGAATGTCTCGTGAATGTATACATGTCATATTTTTATTTTTCCGCTGAATAATATATAAATAATTATATTTATATATATATTTATTTATTTATATTTATATACACACACTTTTCACACACACACACACACATATATATATATATATATATATATATATATATGTATGTATATGTATGTATGTATATACGTATGTATGTATATATCTAAAAAAAATAGACGTTTGTCTTGATAGTATAGAATAGTGTAGAAAATATGTGTTGTTGAATCCATAAAATTGCGTACAAAATATTTAGAATTCTGTATTGAATAAAAAAAGAGAGGTCGATATACCGCTAAACAAAAACAACTAAAAAAAATACAATTTCTTATACCTAAAATTATTGCTTAGTCAATTACACATCTCGTCAATTAATATCAGCGTGTGAATGCGTGACTTTGAGGGCTTTCTCCAAACGTGAATCTTCTTATAGCGAGAATATGAGAGACTTATCTTTTCATTCTTGGCTGGAACGCTTATATAATTTCTTGTCGTCTTGATGTCCATCTTCTGCACACGCGAACGCGGATGGGTTGATCACCTTCTTAAATATCGAGGATAATTAGTGGTATAATTTGAGATTCGAATCTGCATATGAGATTACTCTCCAGATCAACCCTGGTATCTGAGTACAAATCACATAAACGACACCTAGTATAATTCTTTTATGTAGGTACTCATTTCATAGTATCAGTGTGTATGCCTTCATTCTTGAAATGGTACTGTAATAAAAGGGGTACATTGCTGTACTTATTGGTTGCAGTATAAACGTGAGAGATATTGAATACTCGTCTGTAAATACTTGGGGTTGCTTCGACCTTTTATTTCGATATTGTTTTGATTTAAACTCTGAATACAAAACGCCCACAAGAAATTAGGACACACATACATACTAAAACCACAAAAATTAACACCTGGCATCTATTCGATCAATGAAATCAAAAAACATCGAATTCAAAAAAAAAAAAAAAGATATATATATATATATATATATATATATATATATACATATACACGGGAACAGATCGGATGACGACCCAGGAATAGACTGGTTGACAAATTGGAAAGACAATTGACGGTGAGGAGAGACCACAAAAGTGTATTTCTGGGCTAGCAACCCGACTTACGCTATTCAAGAAACGCTTCAGAAACTCATGCGAATAAACACCCCCAGGGGATCCCGAGAGGGGGGGAGAATGAGATCCCCATTAGGCCGGATGAATCGGAAACGAACCAAGCTAATGATCTACGGACAACGAGACTGACATGCCCATGTGGAAGAATGTGTAAAAATATGCGCGGCCTAAAAATACATCAGGCAAAAATGAAGTGTCAGGTGCGGTCGGACCAACAGCAGCGCGCAGGAATTTTTCCTGGTGAGACGCAGGAGGGTCAGAGCCGGGAAGCTCACCACAGTGCCCAGTCCCCCCAAGCAGAGGTTCAAGCTGTGCCTGATGCTCCATTTCGAAGAAAGATAAAGTGGCCACCAGCCAGTAACAAACACGCCTGGCAGGATTTCGACGTGGACATCAGCGAGATCATTCAAATAACATCAAGAGGTTCGGTGGATAACCGACTAGCGATAATGTCAAAAATTATCACTAGTTACGCAGCAGGGAAATTTGGATATGAGGAGCGGAAAGAAAAGAAGGATATTAGCAAAGAAAATAGGAGGGAACTAAAGATTAAACAATTCAGGTCGGAGCTGAGATCTCTTCGGAAACAATTTAAAACCGCGAGACCCGAAGAGAGACAACCCTTACGGGAGCTTCGAGACCTAATTCGTTTAAGAATTAAGTCTTTACGTAGAGCAGAATGGCATAGACGAAGGAGGAAAGAAAGGGCAAAGAAACGTATGGCATTTCTCTCAAATCCATTCAATTTCACAAAGAAGCTGTTGGGGGAAAAACGAAGTGGCCAGTTGGAGAGTACCCCCAGTGAAATTAATGCTTTCCTACAAGGACAGCTAGAACTTGTAGAAAATGCGTCCCTGATAATCCCTAATGCACCATTAACGCCTTTTGACGTGAAAGAACCAACTTGGATGGAAATTAACGCAGTCATTAAAGCAGCCAGAACGGCCTCCACACCAGGTCCAAACGGAGTGCCTTACATAGTTTACAAACGTTGTCCAAAGCTCCGTCGGATGTTATGGAAGTTATTGAAAGTTATTTGGAGAAGAGGAAAAATAACTGGACAATGGAGACACTCTGAAGGCATTTGGATCCCTAAAGAGGAGGAATCCAGAAGGATAGACCAATTCAGATGCATCTCCCTGTTGAACACAGAGGGTAAAATATTTTTTAGCATCTTAAACCGACGCTTGGCAGATTTCCTTCTTAAAAATAAGTTCATAGATACCTCCGTGCAAAAAGGTGGAGTACCAGGAATATCGGGATGTATGGAGCATATAGGGGTCGTTTCGCAATTGTTAAAAGAAGCGAAGGCAAATAGGGGCGATATAGCAATCGTGTGGTTAGATCTCAAAAACGCCTACGGATCAATACCACATAAACTAGTAGAAGAAGCGCTCCATCGCCATTACGTACCAAGTAAAATTACTGATTTAATCGCTGATTATTATAATAACTTCCAAATGAGAACGTTATCAGGAAATAAAGCCTCAGCATGGCATAAATTGGAGAAAGGCATCATAACAGGATGCACAATCTCAGCGACCCTGTTCTGTCTAGCCATGAACATGTTAATTAAAGCGGCAGAAACAGAATGTAAAGGCCCGGTCACCAGATCAGGATTAAGGCAACCTCCTATAAGAGCCTACATGGATGACATGACAATAACTACTACATCCGTTATTGGCGCGAGATGGCTACTGAAGAGGATTGAAAAGCAGACCACATGGGCCCGAATGAGCTTCAACTCCGAGAAATCAAGGTCACTCGTCTTAAGGAAAGGTAACATATTAGATAAGGAACGATTCAGACTAACCGGGGGAGACATACCAACAATCAGGGAAAAGCCCGTAAAAAGCCTTGGAAAACGTATAGATCACTCTCTAAAAGATGCAACAGCAATCCAAGAAACAAAAGACAAACTAGAAACTTGGTTAAAGAGAGTTGACAAATCCGGCTTGCCAGGCAGATTTAAAGCTTGGATTTATCAGCATGCCATTCTTCCTAAAATCTTATGGCCATTGTCTATTTATGAATTTACGTCTTCACATATAGAACAATTAGAAAAAAGAATTAGCACACGACTACGAAGATGGTTAGGCCTACCGAAAAGTTTGACCAGTGCTGCTCTATATGGCAACACAAACGCTCTGCAACTTCCTTTCAAAAGCCTAGTAGAGGAATACAAAGTCACCAAAATTAGAGCAATAATGCAGTATGAGTTATCCAAAGACCCAAAGGTGACTGGAGCAGGCATTGAAGTCTACTCAGGAAGAAAATGGAGAGCAGAGAACGCATTGCGTGTCGCTAAAGAAAGACTCCGCGAAAAGGCCATATTAGGTGCCGTAGCTACTGGACGAGCTGGCCTAGGGTTCTTTCCTACCATTCGGGTGGACAGAGCCAAAGGTAAAGAAAAGAACCTTTTAATACAAGAAGAAGTACGTAAGGGCGAGGAGGAGAAAAGGGTGGCAAAGATGGTAGGACTAAGGCAACAAGGTGCGTGGACCAATTGGGAATCCATGATTTATATGAAAATCAAATGGTCGGATATATGGAGCAATGACATCAACATAAAATTCCTGATTCAATCTGTATACGACACGCTTCCCAGTCCTACCAACCTCCATCGATGGTACGAGACAGAATCGCCACTATGCCACTTGTGTTCGCGTCCAGGAAGCCTAAAACATATTCTAAGTAGCTGTAAGACAGCACTAACGGAAGGCCGGTATAGATGGAGGCATGATGAAATATTAAAAGAGATAGCAAAGATAGTTAATATGGCCATCAGCACCAATACTTTAAACACAGATAAAAGAGCCATAGAGTTCCATAGAGCTGGTGAGAAACCCCCCAAAAAGCACAAGAACATAGCAAATATTCTGTCACAGGCAACAGACTGGGAATTAAGGGTCGATTTAGGGAAAAGCCTAAAATTCCCTAACCATATCGTGCAAACATTATTACGCCCCGATTTAGTGTTCTACTCTAACAATATTAAAAAGGTTATAATGTGGGAACTGACAGTGCCTTGGGAAGAGCATGCAGAAGAAGCCCATGAACGGAAGATGTTAAAATATGACGAACTATTAGCGAGTTGCAAAAACAATGGGTGGAAGTCAAGCTGTTTGCCAATCGAGGTGGGAGTAAGGGGTTTTGTTGCAAGGTCCCTATGCAAAGCTCTAACTGATATTGGCGAAGTAGGTGCTAACAAAAGAAAGGCGATTCGGACCATAACTAATACAGCAGAAAGGACAGCAAAATGGTTATGGATAAAGCGTGATAGCTCTTGGACATCAATGTAACAAATAATTATCAAGCCGGGTAAATTTGTAAATAATTTTAATATAATTGCAACATGGCAATATTATAAACATTTTAATTTAAAGCATTTATAATTTTTTTTTTTTTTTTTTTGTGCGTACGTATGTGAGTAATTGAATTGTACAAGTACAGCCAAAGAATATATCTCGTCAATTTGTAAATTGTATTATTTGTAAATGTTTTTATGTCAAACCCGTATTATACGCGGTACCCTTTATGTTACTATTTACCTTTTTTTTGCGGTTCCGGCGCGACAAATCTCGTAAGACTTTTTGTCCATTATTCTCATAATTTTTTTTTTTTTTTTTTTTCAAACGCAAGACTTTTTTACTTTTATTCGAACGTAAGCCCGTTCGTCTATTTTATTTATTTATTTATAATTTTTTTTTTTTTTTTTTTTATTCGAACGTAAGTTTTTTTGTCTATTTATTTATTTATTTAATTTTTATTCGAACGTAAGGCCTTATTCGAACGTCGGACCTTTTGTCTAATTTATTTATTTAATTTTATTTTAGACGAACATTTCACATTTTTGTATATTTTAAATCGGAACCATAACGCGTATATAGTGTTTTTCTTCTTGATCATTACCATATATCGTTTGTATATATATCATTTTATTTTATCAGTTTGTCATCGGTTTTTAGCGATACATATATATAAATATAATTTAAAAAATGTTTATTCGAACGTAAGACATTTGGCTAATTTATTTTATCTTTATTTATACGAACATTTCCCTCTTTTGTATATATTATTTGTATTAAGAAACAGGCTAACGATAAAATGTGATACTAGCGTTGAGTTCAAGTATCCCCGTCAAAAGGAAAAAGTACAAAATAAAAACGGCAAATAATTAAACCTTAAAATACTCAAGGAAATAGGGTAAGATTTAGGAATATTAAGATTACCTCCTCAGTTATCCATCGAAACTGCAATCCACCGAAATAAGAAAAGAAACCAGTCCCAACCGCGGGCCATTTAAAACTTAGTCCGCGCAGCAGATTGGTTGTTACTAACATCCAATCGGATGTGCGGAACACGTGGTCTTTCTTCCTCTTATTCTTTAAAAAAGGCCAGAGTAGCTGTTAGTGTTCAATCAAAAGGGGGAATCATGGGTTGATCTCCCCTGATTGGGTCGACTTGGTGATGGGGAGTATGATGTTGAAAGACCCGAAACTCCCTGATGAACCAAGTCAAAACATCACTGACGACCCCCTTGTGCGCCTACTTAAAAGCGTATTTACGAATATATATATATATATATATATATATATATATATATATATATATGTATATATATATAACCGCGCTGCTCTATTCACAGGTTTCTGATGAAGCTAATAAATTAGCGAAATATGTCTAATTTCTAAAGGTTTTCTTACTTGTTCGTTATTTTATTATTTTGTCGGATTTAATCCATTTTTCAATACACAGACACACACACATATATATAATATCGCACATTGTAATATATATGTGTGTGTGTGTGTCTGTGAAAATGAAATATCGTACTTCCTGAGGTTTCTATCAGACTCGATGAATCAATTAATATAATTATCAAATCCTCCTCATTAATATATATATATATATATATATATATATATATATATATATATATATATATATATATATATATATTCATTGAATCCATTGCTAGGTCAGCTGCTAAGAAAGTTGGTTCAATGTATAATGCTAGATATTTTTTCTCTTCCATATCTATAAGTCTACCATTATCAAAGATTCTATTTGCTTCGCTATACGTTAAATTATAAGATTTTCAGTAGATTTAATTAAATTGATATAAAAACTCTAAATGCTATTTTTGTGGATAAACGTGTTTCACTAGTCGCCCTCTGTTAGAAGTCCTGTTTTTTATTTATTTTAAGCAGGGGTACTTATGTCTACAGGCATGAACATTCGAGCAACTTCATAAGTATGATGTGCTCCCTGGCAAGGTGCTGACCCGTGCTGTTCCCTGTTGTAGAGGTAAGGACCGTCTGATACGACGTTCTCTGTCATAGAAAGAAAGTTTGATCATTTCACCTAAAAATAGGTTCGATCCCTGCTGTAAAGAACATTTTCGTTCATTAAATCTTCCGATTATGCAAGCTCTTCAAACACATGTTTCGGCAAAATAAAGTTTAGTGTAATAAGAATAGTAGCAGATTATATATATATATATATATATATATATATATATATATATATATATATAAATAATAAAAAGGCTTAAACACTAATATTCCATAGTCACATTAGTGTTAGTGTTTAAGCCTTTTTATTATATCGTTACTCTGTCCTGGACATTGAGTTCTACCTGGATTCTATCCTACTGGAATCTTTTTATACAAAATATATATGTATGTGTATGCATGTATGTATATATATTTATATATTTTGCATATGTACGTGTTTATTTACCACTAATATTATATATATATATATATATATATATATATATATATATATATATATATATATATATATAGTAGATGATAATGACAGACAGGGCAGGTTAGAACCTTACCAGAAAACACATTATATTAGGTTGGTGGAAAAATAATGACGTAATAATGTCGTTTTTTGACGTATTTTTTAACGTCAAAAAACGACATTATTACGTCATTATTTTTCCACCAACCTAATACTTTAATATATTAAGATTGCCTTTAAAAGCCTGAAACAGAATGTCGGCGCTGTGTGTTGAGCTCAATGTCCACTTTTATCTTTACATACGTTCTATCTTTGATATCGAGCACGTTATTTCATAATATAGCATACTTTAAAACTATATTTTTATCTTATATATATATATATATATATATATAACTATATAACTCTCGCTTCTACCGCTTTTGAAAGGACTCTAAAGTTTGTCTTGTAAATAATATACAAACTGCAGGCTGATTTGCCATCGTTTCCTGATTTGGTTCTGAAATCTAATCTTTAAGCAATTAGTATTCTTTAGTTATGTTCATTTCCTACGCAAACGACACGCGATTAGTTGTACTTAGTTATATACTACCTGCGTCAGAGAATCATCCATTCCTGATTTAACCTCTCAGATGAAATAGATTTATAACTTCCCCAAATGCAATCCATTAACATATTCCATGGCCGAAAAAATAGATAGATTATAATGATGGGTCTATTTCTCACGACAAAACGGATTATCTGAAGTTACTCATTTTTAGTAATGTTCTCTTCATACAAGCCTCAAGAGTTACTCAGTTCACTGATTGAGTTATGAGATTTGGACGTAAGAGGAGGAAGATTATAAATATAAAACAAACAAGCAACAATTGTTCCTTGATTTGAAGACATCAAGAGATTATAGAGTTTAAGGAAGCACCCACGCGGGATTCTATTGCATAAATTATCCTTATTACCAGTGGAATACGTAGGAGGCGTATGGGACTCAATCGTGTTGACGTTGTGCGAGGCTAGATTATATCGATAAAAGTGATTAGTCTCCTACCTACTATACCAAGAAAGACTGATTCATTACTTTTTCAAAAATGTAAAGTGATTATAGAATGAGTGGCGATCTAGCATGCAAAGTATCGTAACATGAATATATGTGTGCGTATTACACATGGTAATCCACAGTAACTGGCTACAATGTGAGTTTTCTTGGAGCTGTAATGTTTACTAGAAGTGCTTTACCAACTACCGCCTTGCTAGTACCTAGGTAAACATTGGTTGGTCGGTGTTTATGGAGGAAAGGCACAAGAGTCCGAATTGATTGGAACGCTGATAGTTCCTGCCAGACGAAAATCGTTGTGAGCTTTCTCATGCCATGGGAAGAATCTCTAATGGAGCGAGAGTTGTGGGATTGAGGACACCTTAATACTCGATTTGCAGAAGCCCCTTGCTCCAATTAGAGCATAGATTATCGTCGGATACAATGAAGAGCTGATGGATGTGAACTCAGACTTATACTGGTGCACGAAATACCAAAATGAAACATGTAATATTTTTGCCACATCTGTGCTGGAGCGGTCCAGTCCTCACTTCCCAGCTTTGAAAGAATTCGAAAGATTTTTACGCAGCCTTATACTCGATAAATAATTTTCCACCCTGCAACCATTCTCTCACAGACAAATCATCAAAAGCCTGTCGCTAGTTCCATGGAAAATGTTCTGATGAGCTACATTCCCTAGTTCGAGCAGTTCAGACCTTCACAACAGTTATATGTTATGCCATCCCCATTCCCTGCATAATACATTGGTAAGAAAGAAGAAACTCCTTCGCAAGAGTGCTACTTTATGGAACAGACTCCCAAGTGTATGCTTCCCCAATCACTACACTCTTAACCATTACATCAACAATTGCCTACCCTACATATCTTTATAATCTGCACTTATTGCCTCTTTCTATATCCATACAACAAATTCATTTAGTAACACTCTACCTTGAGTTGGGTGAATATTTATTAGGACCTTGAATTCGTTGAATTTCATGAAAAGTAATGTTTTATTTACGAAAATTAGTAAGAAACATTTCACTGAATGTATTGTCCATCGTTAGCCACAACTTTTTTTACTAACTTTTTGGCAGCATTTGAATTCCATGTCGGAAAAACAACACATCTTTTGAGGCTAACCACAAGTCAACGCATTTTTTGACATCTTCATAAGAAAGAAAGTGCTGCTCAGCTAGGTTATGTGCCATCGACCGGAACAAGTGATAATCGGACGGGACAATGTCTAGTGAATACAACGAGTTGTGTAGGACTTCCCATTTAAGCGTTTCCAACTAGGTTTTCATCCGTTTTACAACATGTGACCTAGCGTTGTCACGTTGCAAAATCACTTTGTCGTGTATCTGCTCGTATAGCGGCCGTTTTTCTTCAATACTCAGCTCAAACGCATTAATTGTAGTCGATAGCGATTTCCCGTGATGGTTTCGGTCGGTTTGAGCAGATCATAATAAATTACACCCAGCTGATCCCACCAAATGCAGAGCAGAATCTTCGAACCATGGATACCCACAACCTTCTTAGGGTTATCGTAAAGTATCCACTTTTCATCGCCGGTCACGAAACGATGCAAAATAAAAATGTCCTTT
This sequence comes from Acanthosepion lycidas, assembly GCA_963932145.1. Classification (NCBI taxonomy): domain Eukaryota; kingdom Metazoa; phylum Mollusca; class Cephalopoda; order Sepiida; family Sepiidae; genus Acanthosepion; species Acanthosepion lycidas. Next base: position 49,218,085 of record OZ010593.1, on the reverse strand, counting down.
GCTGTTGTTGAAGCAGCTGTTTACGTGTACCAAAACCGCCGGTCGGCGTATCTCGGTTTCAGTTCGTACGGCACTCAATGTCCTTGATTTTGTTTCATTCCTAAAGCTTTAAAACGTTTCGAAACTGTTGTGTAATAAACTTCTAATGATTCTACAAGTTAAGCTTGAGCCTGATATGAGTCTTCTTTGTCTTCAAACTTTTCGGTGCGCCAGAACGTTCTTTATCTTCAGCATCAAAATCATTATTTTTGAAGCGTCTAAACCAATCTCTGCATGTTGCTTCCGACAGAGCATGGTCACCATAACTCTCAACAAGAATTATGTGTGCAGATTTCTTTTGAATAAAGTAATGCAGTAAAATTCCATGCAAATACACTTTGTTTGGCATGAAATCCGACATGTTTAACGCTATGAAAAACAAATTTGGTGAAATGACATATGCTGAATTTCAAGTTTGCTTATAGTACTTCCTTACAGATGCATTACCATCTGAAACTACACATACGGAGTTCTGGGAACGCAGTCTGTTGGAAAACAGCGTGAACTTATTCAAGGTCCTAATAGTAAAAATCTTTGTTATCTATCTATCTATCTATCTATCTATCTATCTATCTCAGTCTGTTCATATCTATTTATTTATCTGCTGATTTTGAGAACCTTTTAAATATGGACAAGAAGGACAGACCTTTGAAATTAAACAAAAAAGAAAAAAAAAAGAAGGCTAGTGAGATTATCATTATTCCATCCAGATAGAACTATAAAAAATGACTTCTGTTTGGAACCCAAAAATGAAAAGAAAAGGTTGAAAGTGCATGTCTTTAGGTCGATAGTAGAATCAACCTTCCAGTACGTGTCAAGCAATTGGAGATTAAAAAGAATCACTGAAAAACAAACAAAATAAGCAAAGAGAAGCAAACAAACAAAAACCTCAACGGTACGTACACTCGACTACTGAATATAAATATAATCTGGGAACAACCCCTCCCTAATAAAGAACTATATGGGAACCTACCAATGATTACGGACACAACCTGTGAATGGTGACTTCAATTTAGTGGCCTTTGCTGGAGAAGAAATTATGCATCAGCTTATAAAATGGGATCCAAATTCTGAACTCCATATCTAAACTGGAACTGCACAATCTTCATTTTCCAACCTTGGCAAACTTCAAAAGTGTTTATACGCTCTTTTGTGTGATGAATTATTTTCAACCCTACAAACCTTTCTCGCAGATGAAATATCGGAAGCCTCTCGCTACTCTGTCACTATTTCCATGGCAAATATTCAGACGAGCTACATTCTTTAATCCCACCTGCCATGCCGCGTACACAGGATCGAATCATCCTTATTCCATTCGTATTCTATTGGTAAGAAAGACTTTCAACTGAGAGTTCCAAGAGGATGGATCCCCGATCAGTACAATCTTAAACCTCGTAACCTGAATTAAATTCTTCCTTTTACATTTATACAACAGCTAATCCTCTACATTGAGTGACTCTTAAGCCTTGTACTCTCGGTGAAAAGTTAGATAACATAACGTATACATATCGACAATTATTTCCAAATGACGGATATAAGGATCCAACATTACGGAAATGTTGAGATACTTGGACCGTGTATTCTTGAAAGACTTCTTATCTGGGGTGCATTAACACGCCATCATACACTTTTGTCTAGGAGGGTGTGTTCCATGAGAAAGATGTGACGACGAGTTACTAGGCAAGACGCTACGAAGCGCGCACGTACACCAGGCGAAGAAAGGCAGTAAAACACCGTGCGAAAAGACGAGAAGTACAAGAATTCAAAGCCACTCGTTCCGAGAAGCAAACTGACTATAAACAAGCCAGTCGCTTGAAATTGCGCAGGGGTTCAATGTGACATCGGATGAAGCCCGTCCGTTGAAGTGGTCAGGGATAAGCCAGGGATAAATCTTTAAAATTATGTCATGCGCATATGCTGAGACATAACGAATAAACGCTTCGATGAGCAGAATTAAATGAAGCGAAAGAGCTTCCGTTGCAGACAGTGAGTCGCGCTCGGAGAAATGCGGAAATTCTTTGGCGCGTCCTCTCTCCATGCTCCTCGTTGCAAAGCAAACTTATTTACGTTTGTTGTACAACTGTGTGTATATGTGCCTGTGTTCAAATATCTGTGTGTCCGTCAATAAAATTATTTCGTGTTTTAGAATAACAGAGTGCTGTGCATATTCAGATTTATATATGTGTACGAGCCCACGCGCACGCACATATAAATACGTACACACACACACACATATATATATATATATATATATATATATATATATATATATATATATATATATATATATATATATATATATATATATAAAGTATTAGAGGAATTATAGGAACTTTTTTTTATTCGGTATATTTTTATTACTTCAAACTTTATAGTTATTGGCTACTCCGTTTTTTTTAACTGTATTTATTTCACCTACCGGCCTCCATACTTGAGAAAACGAAAGGAGAATTTACCCTCCGCCATGATTCGTACCTGGGTCCCTCTTTACAGGAGTAAGCTTCATCTGCTCTCGCGTCTTTTTACTACTCGGCTACGAAGACCTTCACAATAAATACAATGTTTACTGTAAAGGTTTTTATTTTTATTTTGGAGAAAACCCTCCCTGACTGACAATATCTTCACGGTTGGCAAAATTTGAGATTGGTGAGCCTACTTCATCAACATTTAAATATTTTGAATTCAACGTTGTCCTGCTTCCAGGCCCGTTGCCACCCAAAGCTAAAGGAGCCAGTCTGACCTGCTATTTAACCATAGCTGAGATGACAAGAGGTGGATTCCTATGTGCACGTAAGCGAATGCAACAAGCTTCACTGAAATTCGAACACGGCTCTCCGAACCCTTATGCTTTACTTCACTGTAGATTAATCAATAATATTTTTAAAATTACAATCATAGATATAATCTATTGGGTAGTTTTTCAATAGTAGAATTCCTTATCCCTCGAGTATTTGGTGTGACAAATCGACTCCTGAGTGATTCATCAATTTTGAACCGTCTACGAAACAATGCTTCAGACGAAATATTTGTTTACCTTGCAACGCTGACGGCGTATATCGTTAGAAATTATTACAGAAAGTTTGCCTATAAATATGAACGACAAAGTAAGTTTTCTAATTGAGGAGGCTACACTTTTTGGAATAAACAACTTTTGTTCCACAACATTTTTCATCTTTTGTTCAGTTTTATGCAAACTTACTAGTATGGATGTGCGAGTCAAATGAAACTTAAACGGTAAGTTCAAATCCAGCCGAATCCACTGCGTTCGCCTTCACACAAATGCGCATTTACAGACATAAGTCAGTCTGTCCTCCGAGGTAGGAATTAACAACAGAACAGACAGGTCTCTTTAGCCTTGGATGGCAACCAGTCTAGGAAGAAAACTCTGAAGTCAAAACCAACTTGAATCGGAATGGGTTCCCAAGACACCGCTTCTACATCTGCACGAGATGTGGTGTCCCTACCATCTTAAAGTTTTACAAGACACTTGACGTCACGTGATCACAATGTGAAACAAGATTTTAAGAATATTTACTGTAATTTTTATCTCAATCCAATCTATAGGATTCGATTATTTTTTTCTAAATTTTCGTTCTCTAATATTCATTGTGTATAGATAGATATATATTTATCTGAGATATATATATATATATATATATATATATATATATATATATATATAATCTACTGAAATAGATAGATAGATAGATATAGATAGATAGATAGATAGATAGATAGATAGATAGATAGATAGATAGATGAGGTTAGGCTGGTTAATTTAAGAACATATTAACACTCATTTGGCTATTTATGGCTAAAATCACAACGAATTAATAGATAAGTAGATATAGGTTTAGTTTACATGAGTAAAATGTAGGTACTGATTGGATATAAATTTGAATCTACAATTCTTATTAAATAATTTACGCAAGTTTTGTCTACTTATTTTTAATAAGATTCTCTCATAATTAAGTTTCTTAATGTCCTCATTAAAGAAAAAAAGAAAATTACTATGTAGATACATATTTATTTTATTCTGAGTACTTTTGATATTGGCACAATGTTATCATCAGTGTCTTGTTTTTTCTAAGACAAAAAAATTGCTGTGTTCATCATTTTTCTAAGATAAATTATTGCGTTCATCTGAAAATTAAATTTTTACTTGTGAAGTGAAAAACGCAAAGTTTGTGTACTGTCCTATTTTTAAATTTTATGATGTAAACATAAAGGGACGTAACTAAGTTATAGAATTGTCTAAATATTTCCAAAAACAATTTTAAACTCTTAGTTAAAACCTAGATATTTTAAACTATCTACTGTAAACATTTAAAACATTTTTGAAATATTCATACTTAATTTTTTTAAGGGTTAGTCACAAATTTAAATATAGATCGCTTCAAGAACTTTTAGTTTATGTTTATTATTTTTATAAAAAGTACGATTACATTGTGCTAATGTAGAAAGTATTGGGAATGAAATGAATATGCATCAACATAGTAATTTTTTCTCTTCCTTTAATGTGGATACTAAGAAAATTGTCCGAGAATATGAGAGGATTCTATTAAAAATAAGTAAAAAAACTTATCTAAATTTTTTAATGAGAAATAACTTAATGAAAATATGCTACCAAAATACACGCAATATATATATATATATATATATATATATATATAATGGACTCTCACGTAGGTTTCGACGTATGAGGATCTGACAGCTTATTGATTCAGTTATGAAATTTTGTGCGATAATCTTTAGTGGCATTTAAGGCTCCCTAGTGATTTACAAAGGAGGCCACATATGAAGCAAGTGTGAGGAATGTGAGATGAGATCACTGTTAGATTGGCTGGCCTTTTAGATCTTGCTCTCGTATGTGTGTGTGTGTGTGTGTGTGTGTGTCTGTGTGTGTGTACGTATATGTTATTCCAGGATTCTTTTCCAACTTATTCAAGATGATCTCCGCCCTCTCTAACCTCCTGTCTTGGAGTAACAGGGTACCTCAGAGGTTTCAGGTACGATTTCATTTTCAAGTCTTTTTTTCACTGTTCTTTGAACTGTTATAACTGAAACTAGTCTTTCACCTGCCATATGTTGGATCTTTTATAATTGATCTCTTTAGCACTAAGTTGAAATGATGATCTCTCTTGCTGTTGTGACCTCTTGGTCAAGTTTTCCTCTCCGCTGTTCCTTTTTTTAAAAAACTTATTCACCTTTCTCTTGATGGTTCTTGAATGGTTTTTGAAGATGGATACCATGAATGTTGGTACGATCATTGAAGACGTGAATAATCTTTTTCCTTTCCCCCATTAATCAGTTCGGAAGGCATATTCGGGCTGATACAAAACGATTTTAACCTGTTCTCTTTCTAGCTGAATAACTCAAAATGCTTTTCAGTGATTCTTAAGACAAATGGTGTCAAGATGGCTAAGTGTCTTATCTGAAAATCTGGAAAAAAGGAAACGCAATTAGTATAGTGATTTTTTGATATTGAATATTGTGTGGGATGAACACAATTTGGACAATTTTGCTATTACGCCTGGTGTATATATATATATATATATATATATATATATATATATATATATATAACACCCTCATAATATACCTTCAATATACCTCATAACACCCTCGAGAGCTTAGCCTTGGAGCGGGTAGAATAGAGATCAACGTGTTTTAGTGGTCTCAGCAGTTTCGAATCTGCTTGTCTGAATCGTCTTCAAGAGGCGAGAATGTCTGATGACATGATACCCAAGATCCTAATGTACAGCCAGTTAGATCAGGGCTACAAGAATGTAGGACGCCCATGGCTAAGATACAAAGACAAGCTGAAAAGCAACTTGTCAGCAGTCAATATACCACATAAAACCCTTGAGCGCTTAGCCTTGGAGCGGATAAAATGGAGATCAACGTGGACTCAGAAATTTTCAATCTGCTTGTCTGAATCATCTTCAAGAAGCGAGAGCAAGATCTAAAAGGTCAGCCAATGTAACAGTGATCTCATCCCACAATCCTCACTCTTATTCTATCTTATTTTATATGCGGCCTCCTTTGTAAATCACTAGCGGGTCTTAAGTGCCACTTAAGATTATCGCACAAAATTTCATAACTGAATCAATTAAGTGTTTGTGTATGTGAGAGAGAGAGAGAGAGATAGAGAGAGAAAGAGCATAAAAATAACCAAGCCCATGGTCTATCGAGCTGTTGTAATCTCGACTCTTGTACGCCTATGAGACATGGGTACTCTACCAATGTACCAAACTTCTCAGAGCACGCACTTGGCGAGCGACGATAAACAGTCTCACATCGTCGATACCTGCTGAAAAATATTTGGCTGAGGGGAGAAAGAGATCCGGTTAATTGGAAGACGGAAGCTGCAGGAAGAGTGTGCCGTGGGAGAGCAAACCACGAAAAAACAGTATCCTTTGAAAACACCAGAAGGGACAAAGGAATCCCAACAGAAGAAAGGAAAAGAGCCCAAATAACATTTTAAAACAACATTTACCGGCCTGAATGTCCGAGAAATTTTCACAGAAAATATTCGTCGTCCGACAGGATACGAACCTGTATCCTATACGGAACACATTATGAAATAATATCAAACAATATTCTGTCCACCTCAAAAACTAATGTTGGATAGTTTCCACCGTCACTCTGTTTATTTCTCGCATCCGCTGATGAAGAATAGAGACGTGTTCGAACATTCCGAAATTGGTTCCTCAATCACCGTGCCTCATTTTTGTAACTTGGTTAATATTAATAAAAGTTTTCCATGCTGATTCCATTGGTACCCTTTCGTTAAGTACTGTACAATATATATATATATATATATATATATATATATATATATATATATATATATATATATATATATTGCATATATATGCTCATGTAGGCACATCTACATAAATTACTTGCCCATTAATTTATTGTTAATTACATTTTATAAGTGATCCAAAGATATGATAGAAAATAAAAAGCTGCTTTAGCGTAATGTTCAGCATGCGGTTTTTCAGATAATTTTCTATTGTCTTCGGTCCTCAGTGGGTGCCCATATAAAGTAATAGATAGATAGATAGATAGATAGATAGATAGATAGATAGATAGATAGATACATAGATAGATAGATAGATAGATAGATAGATAGTGAGAGAGAGGGGATGAGAGTGAGAGAGCTGTGAAAAAATGAAGATAGATAAATGGATAGCTGTGAACACTAACGAATAAATTTGACCAGTTTGACATCCATAGATATGAATAGACTGAGATAGATGGGTAGAAATGAAGAAATTGGGATAGACATATTGATAGATAGATAGTGGGAATGAATAGACTGAGATAGATAGATAGATAGATAGATAGATAGATAGATAGATAGATAGATATCAAAAGGAGAATATAAAAATGAGATAGATAGATAGATATAACCAGAATGAGCTAGCTATCTAGCTTGTGAGATAGGTAGATAGATAGATAGATAGATAGATAGATATCAAAAAGAGAATATAAAAATGAGATAGATAGATAGATAGATAGATATCAAAAAGAGAATATAAAAATGCGATAGATAGATAGATATCAAAAAGAGAATATAAAAATGCGATAGATAGATTGATAGATTGATAGATAGATAGATAGATAGATATGAACTGGCAGAGATAGATAGATAGATAGATAGATAGATAGATAGATAGATAGATAGGAATCGACCGAGATTCCAAATCATCTCTATTCATTCTCGTGTAATAAACGTAAATCTCTTTCTGCTCACGTTGACTGAAATTTGTTTACACAAATGCAGATTCATTTTTCATTGGTTTACTTTGATCTTTCGAATATTTACGCTTATTTTATTATTGTTCCTCTTTTACACGAATCCCATTCCTCGACTTTCGCGCGCAAACTTCAACGCCAAAAGGAAGAAAAAGCCGTCACAGAATGGAAAGAATTCGTGATCACAAAGAATTGTCAATTGATCTGCAGTTCTTGACTTGTATTTTTAGACAAATCCTAATCTTCAACATTTGAATACGGATTTGTTTTCCAAGCTCAGCACTTAAAACTGTTTTCTTTCTTACTTCAAACACAATGTTTTCCTTTCAGATGTTCGTAGACATTTGTTTTCGTTTGTTTTACACACTCTTCATCTTATATTCAAGAACACCATAGGCCGAAAAATATACATGAACTCTATTTAAAGGGTCGCTTGTTGGGCAATTTATAATATCATGGGTAGTATAATTTAACACATATTTCCTAACGTTTACACCCTGTGACCCTTACGCAGCATATTCTGATTGTTAGGTTGGTTGTTTTGTTTTATTTAATGCCAACAAAATTTTGAAGACAAAGTACAGTTTACGGTGAATAAACTGTTGCCCAAATACTTGTCAAAATTATACAAAAATATCTTGAAATACTGAAGAGTAAATTTATTCAATAAAATCGCCATTGGTTCTAACCCCGACCTCCGGTTGACTCCGCAGTTTCCTTGTTTAAGTTGATGATTGCTGCAATAATCCTTGCCTTCAGTTCGTCTTTGGTATAACAAGGAGTTTTATTGATGTCTCGCTCAACTGCGCTCCACACATAATAATGAAGGGGATGCAGTCTGGGAAGTTTGGTGGCCAGATGTAAGGGGTTATGCGTTCTCAGAAATCGTCTGGCAGCTGTCACTGGGTGCTTCTACTTGTGTGACAAGGTACAGAGCCCTGTTGCCCACGGGCAGCACTACCTCCTCAAGGAGCGTGTTATAGGCTTCCGTGTTCAGATTGAGGCCCTCACCACCAAATTCGGGAGTTCTTTTCTTATCAGAAAGATCAGAGTCATTTCGTCACCATTAGGCTCATCCAACTCTTTTCGAATCCCTCTGTACTAACGGACACCGAAACGCTCTGAATTGTTCATATTGGAGCATGCCTTTTCCAAATTTCTGGCGGTGTGAATTGCGTCATGGTGCTCTTTTTCGCAACTGACCCTATTATATTCTGCAGTCTATAACATCGAAAACAAACAATACGCATGCCGAAATTAAAAATATAAAATGGCGACAATTTACTAATCGCATCCTGTAAATAGTGTAAATAAAATTCATTGCTACAGATGTAATTTTTTTATTTGCACTTGTCTTGTGTCACACTCTTCCAAATTCTTACTTTCCTGGCAACTAAGACCTTCAAAAATTTAAATGCAACATCAATCGTCATCTTCTGTCTCCTTGAATCCTATTCTTTTTTTTTATTGTATTCTCCCATCGTTTTCACGGTTTTCTTCACTGTCAGTATACACTTGCCTCTTGGTGGAAATGTTTTACAATGTCTACCTATCTATGCTTCTGTTCGTCTGACTGCTCATATATATATATATATATATATATATATATATATATAAAAGTGAACATAGAAGTCAACACTTAGAGGCGACAGTCTGTTTCATGCTATATGTAATCGTCAGACCATATATATATATATATATATATATATATATATATATATATATATATATATATATCCCTGCGCTTTTCAATCATCATCTGTGGCCTATTCTTTTTTATTGTACTTTCTCTTCAGTAACGCTTTCGTAGTTTCCTTCACTCCCAGTAACCCATTTCCGTCTTGGTCTTTATGGCTTTATCGCCTGGCTTAAGGTGAAATGATTAAAATCTATCTATCTATCTACCCTTTTCAATCGTCATCTTTTTATCGCCCTTTGTCCTAAGTAACGTTTTCTCAGTTTTCTTTACTATCCTTAATCCCTTTCGTCTTAGTGGCTTTATCTCGGGGTGAAATCATTAAACAAAAACTTATATTTTCGATGTCCCAGAATATTTCTTGCTTGGGTCTAAAACGATTATTTCCCGTCGGACCAATTCTTCTCATTACAACAAAATACTGACAATAATTGTTTTGATAACGAAACTGTAATATCAGAATATGAGATTCGACAACAACATTTCATATTTTGTGACCTGTTTTCCGATTTAGTTACTCTCACATATACTTAATGTCGTTCACCGATTACGAATCACTTTTCCACAATCGAATGAACACCATTTCCTCGAATAGAAAATGTCTATTTTGATATCAATCAAAATAGACAAAAACAAGGCACATTGATGCATCAAGAACATTTTTGTAGATATCCAATATTATCTAAACATATATCTATGTCCAAATATATATATATAGATGTGGGCGGCTGCTTCGGTGCAGGGGGTAAAAAAAACTAGTTACAGAGACCAGTGTTACGAATTCCTTTTTCAAATGGTAGACCATTATTATAAACCTGTTCAGGATTAGTACATTATTTTTTTTAAGAGAGAGACTTTGTAAATTTCAACTGAAACGAATACTGAAATGAATGAAATATTTCCTTGCAGAGAAATTTTACCATTACTATCAGGGTCGTAGAGCATCATATGTATTGCAGCAGCAATAGAAGTGGTGTTTCTTGGGCAAAATAGCCTGACGGAGTCCAATCCTCTACAGACCAAATGAAAAGATTAACATTAATATAAGATATTTAATATATATATATATATATATACTTCATTGCCAATTCAAGAAAGAAATTCGGATTACTAGCACAGAAAATGTCTCATATCGAGAATATTTAACATTGAAAAACAAAAGAAAAAATTAATTATTTTTAATAATATGTGGAAATCTCCGCTTTTACCTGAAGACAGTCACGAGACCAGAAACACGTGTAGTAACATTATGTAAAACAAAGTATAATATTTTTTTCTAAATAAATCCACATTACAACCAAAAACGTTTACGGCACCTATCTTCTCTTCTTTTTAATATACATACTTTTCTCTCGTTGGAACCACTACAACCTCTTTCTTTTATATATATATATATATATATATATATATATATATATATATATATATATATATGGGGAGGAGGAAACGTTTGCCAGTATAGACTTACAAAATTATTATTAAATTTAAACACGCACACAAACTTCCCAGACTTCATCCGAAACATGTTAGTACAAAATAATAAAACAATAACGTCATGCACAAAGATTAAAAATTGTGGAAGACTTAATAATAAAAATGAAAAATCCAACTCTCAATAATATTAACTAGGAACACGGTCACAATGTGCTGACTGTGTTCGGAAAATAAAACATTCCTATAACACTAGAAACATACACACAATCTATACAGCCAATTAAAAAGCAAAAATAAAATCATCCTTGATAATGGCTAAAAGTATAGCCGAAAGCGCTCAGAGTTACAGAACATTTGGACAGTTTCTGCATACTCTGTATCCAAAGGAAACACTTGTTCGAACTCAAGAATATATATATATATATATATATATATATATATATATATATATATATTTATCGAATGTAACATGTATAAATGAAGGATTGCTGCCTAAATACACAATATATATATATATATATATATATATATATATATATATATATATATATATCGAATGTAACATGTATAAATGAAGGATCGCTGCCTAAATACACAATACATATATGAGTGTGTGTGTGTGTGTGTGTGTGTGTTTATGTATGTATATATACCCATGAAAAATGGAAGGTATTTGTTTTTACTTTATTCCACTAATTGCATTTGACCAGTGTCTTTGACATTGAAACATGGCGCATATTAATATTCCATTTTGAAAACAAAGATTGTAAAACAAACATTTTGCATTTCATTTCTTTCACTTTGGTATGTATTATGAAAGTGATTCCATTATTTAAGTTAATTCAATAATTTAATTTAATAATTCAATAATTTAAGTATTCTTTGTTTTATAAGATAGAGACCAGCTGAGTATCAGTAATATGGAATCATGTTACAATCACGAGAACCAGTTTTAAAAACTAACATTACGTCGAAAGTAATTTAGCGGTCACACACTTACCAACACATATATATCTGCGTGTATATAAGTGTGTGAGTGTGCGTATGTAGATAAGTAGAACTCTCAGAGATATATTTATGAAGTCTCAGCTCTATATATACATATATGTACAGTGATAAGTCTTAGTATATATATATATATATATATATGAATATGTGTATATATGTGTGTGAGTGTGCGTATGTAGATACGTAGAACTCTCAGATATATATTTATGAAGTCTGAACTCTATATATACATATATATACAGTGATAACTCTTACTATATATATATATATATATATATATATATATATATATATATATATATATATATATATATATATATATAAGCGCTATTTAGGCATTAAGTTTTTTTTAAAACAAGTTTTGATGAAACAATGCAGAAATAGTCTCCATGACTAATTTATATTGAATTTTTCCAACTTCCCTCTTAGATGTCCCAATTTAAAAAAAAAATAATTTTCTAAAGTTACCAAGTCTGAAATTGTAAATACAGGTATTGTCGGTATTGTTCATGTATATATATATATATATATATATATATATATATATATATATATATATATATATCCTCCACCAAGGAAGGCGGGATTCTACTAACACGCAAGGGTTTACAGAGAGTGGAGGGAGTGGGAGCAAGGAATAGATCAAGGTGTCTGGAGATGTCGATTGACATTACATTTGAATAGCTGGAGGTTATAGCTATTAGGAAACCAGTAATAGGAAGGGAATTCCACAGGCGGGAGGTGCGAGTCATGAAGCTATTGGAGTAGAAGAGACGGTTACATTTAACCGTTTCGACAGTGAAGAGGTGGGACCGTGATTCCCGCCTAGTAGCCCGTGTAAATACATTGCATATACGCCTCTGAAGTTTGTCGAGGACCTTATGCGAAAAGTGGGGATGCCAAACCAAATATGGCAGCAGTATTCTATGTAAAGGGGAATGGCTGATTTATAGATTTGAAGCACGGACTCGGGCGAGAAAAAATTTCTGGCGCGACACAGGAAACCAACTTTCCTTGTGGTGGATGAAGCTGATGATTCAATGCATTTGTTCCATCTCAGGTCAGCGTATATATATATATATATATATATATATATATATATAGGCTAGGTCACGAAACCTGACTGACGGGATAAATTTAAATTTGCCTATTAGGAAAAATCTTTTTTTTCCTCGTTAGGACTTCCCTAAATCTATATCTACTTTGGTTTCACACCTAAAGCCTAAACTATAGTAACTTTTGCAAGGAGGTTTTATTCGACATTATTTATCATTAATGCAAATGTTATTTTAGGGAGTGCACGTGTTTCAGTCGCTATCTTCGTATTTTCCTTTCCTTAACATTGAAATTAATAACTACTGGCCTAATTTGATAAGATCTACTAAAGAAAAATTATACCTCCAACAGGAATTGAACCTGCATCCTCTTTCTACCTCATTGGAACCACAAGTGTGAATCTCCCATATCGGCTACAGAACCAGAATCACGGGTCAGTTTTTTCTCCTTTGATGTAAAATAATATTCTTATATATATATATATATATATATATATATATATATATATATATATATATATATATATATATATATATATATATATATATATATATATATATATATATATATATATATATATATATATATATATATATATATATATATATATATATATATATATATATATATATATAAAAGACAACGCGCTGCTATCATAGCAAATTAAAGCATCTTATTTTCAAGAGATTTGGCTGCGCGGTTGAACCAAATTTGACTAATGTAATTAATTTATCATCATATAGTCCTTCTGAGCTAGAGCTTACTATTTTGGCCCATGGCCTAGACTTTAAAATTCCGCCTGTTTCTCTTAATAGAGAACAGATTTTTTCGGAATTTGAGGTTCTTTATGCTCAGCTTAGTAAGCTTCAACCCCTTTCTGTGAGTAAATCCAGTGACTTTCGAGCAAAATTGAATGACTTAGCTCATTCATATGCAAGTTCTTCAATTTCCTCCTCTGAATTTAAATGGAGTAGGGAGCATCACCGGATCATTAAGTCCCTAAAGAATAATCACTCTCTGGTCATTACCAGACCAGATAAGGGTTCTGGTGTTGTGCTTATGGACCGCAAGGGTTATGTGACTAAAATGTTACATATACTTAATGATCCTTCTAATTTTCAGCGTCTTGGTCACGTTGATACCCATGATAGCACGTTAACTTCTGAAATTCGTTTTCAGAAGCGTCTCCTTAAATGGTTAAAATGTGGTGTTCTCTCTTCTGAAATATCTGAGGAATTGAGACCGTCTTGCTCGATTCGACCCCGTCTTTATGGATTACCTAAAATTCATAAGGAGGGTGTTCCGTTGAGACCCATATTATCTATGATTGGGTCCTCTCAACATAAAGTCGCTAAGTGGCTAGCTATAATGCTGGAACCAGTGTTGCAGCATTATAGCTCCTTTTGTATTAAAGATTCCTTCTCGTTCTCTGAATTTATTAGGAATCTTGAAGCCACTGATGGATTTATGTGTTCCTTTGATATCTGCAGCCTCTTCACTTGTGTTCCATTGTCGGAGACTATAGATATTTGCAGTGATTTGCTATATCGTAGTCATTTGACACCTCCGACAATACCTGAAGATGTTTTTATTGAACTCATGAAATTTGCTATCATGTCTGTCGATTTTAGTTTCGATAATATTATGTATCGACAGATTGATGGTGTTGCTATGGGTTCCCCTTTGGGTCCTGTTTTAGCTAACATTTTTGTGGGTTTCTATGAACAGAGTTTGTTTACAGATTCCTCTAAGCCCACTGTTTACTTCCGGTACGTTGATGACACTTTTTGTGTGTTTCGTAATGAATTCGAGGTAGACAAATTTTTCTCCCTACTAAATAATGTTCATCCTGCCCTTAAATATACAGTAGAGAAGGAAGTGGATAACACTTTACCCTTCCTTGATGTTCTAGTTCGTAGAACACCTTCCTTATATACTACTACAGTGTATAGGAAGTCTACTTTCACGGGTCTTTACACTCGTTGGGATTTCTTTTGTCCCAAACAGCAAAAGATTAATTTAATTAAGTCTTTGACCCATAGGGCATTGAGGATTTACTCAGATGACACTTTGAAAGATGAGATTAAGTTTTTAACTAACATCTTTACTAGTAACGGTTGTCCTTATGATATCGTTCAAATGGTTATTCGGCAAAAGTTGGCGGACTTTAATAAAGTAAAACCGGTGCTTGTTAAAAAATGTCCCGTTTATTTACGAGTGCCATATTTTGGTAGGGATAGCGAAATGTTGGCTAAGCAAATTTCATCGAGTTCTTATCAATGCTATTTTGCAGCGAATGTACGTGTTGTGTTTAAAACAAGATCTGTTCTTCCATCCATGAGTAAGGATTTTCTACCTCCTCATCATATTAATTCTGTAATTTATCAATTTAAATGTAGTTGCGGTGTCGACTACATAGGTAGAACTACACAACGCTTGGATGTTAGAATCAAGCAACACGTGCCTGCTAAAATTTATAATAAAAATTTTTCGATTGGTGATACCGTTCGAAATACATACGGGTCATCTATAGCAGATCATTTCATAAATAGTTCTGGTTGTGCGGTGGACTTCAGTGTGAATTGTTTTTCTGTGTTGTCCACTTCACACTCGTTGTTTCATCTGAAGGTGTTGGAGACGCTGTTCATCAGGTCTGGGCGACCTTCTCTTTGTAAACAGAGAGATTATTTGCTTGGGCTTGCTCTTCTGGGTCTCTAGCATCTTTAGGTGTTACAACTGTCCCTTCCGTTCATTCACGTCACCCATATTTTTTTTTCTCCTTCTTCATAATTTTTCCTCCGTTTACAGCTCTGAAGAGAGGGGGCGAAACCGGTCGGCTGGTATTTTATTTTAATAACATCATGGTCCAATGTAAAAATATTCTTGTTTTTAACGCCGTATATATATATATATATATATATATATATATATATATATATATATATATATATATATATATTAAGTTATAAAGAACTTGGTAAACCGAATTGGTAAATCCAAAGAGGATGAAATCCTGAGAGCTCAATGTGAGGACAGAGCTAATATGTAATGAAAAACAAACCACTTTAAGGTACCATTACGATAATTTATTTCACTTAAATCCTTTTTTAAAAAGGATTTAGGTGAAATAAATTATCGTAATGGTACCTTAAAATGGTTTGTTTTTCATTACATATTTATATATATATATATATATATATATATATATATATGAAAATCACTAAACTAATTCACTTTCTTTTTTACAGGTTTTCACATAAGACGTTTAGGCAATTTGTCAATTTGTTGTACGAATCACTGAAATACCTTTTGAGTTATTCAGCTAGAAAGCGAACAAATTATAATCGTTTTCTGTCAGCCCCTCTGTGTCTTCCAAGCAATGGTGAGAGGAAAATGATCATTCAGGCGTTCAGTAATGATACCGGCATTCATACTCTAGCTTCCGTTTTCACAGTCCATTCAAAACCGATCAAGTGAATGGTGAATAAAAAGTAGAGAGGAAAACTGGAACAGGAGGTCACAACTGGAAGAAGGATCATCATTTCTATTTAGAGATAAAAAATAACATTACTGTTCAAAGTATTGTCCAATAATATTATGAAAACACTGGTGAAATCCAGTAAGATGTAATTAATCATATCTCAAATAAAACGGTTCAAAGCTTAATCTAACAATTGAATAATTTTGCACTTACAACATTTAGACAATTTCGCTGTAACACCTGGCATATATATATATATATATATATATATATATATATATATATATATATATATATATTAGGTTGGTGCAAAAATAATGTCGTTCTCTCACATATTTTACTTTTATATATGATTTCTGAATTAATTCATTGATATATATAACCATGTTATATATCATTTTGAAGCGCGTTTTTCGCTCTATCGAATCGTGTTATTCGTTACCGTTCTCAATCTCTTCATTCATTTTTTTGCAGGCTTTTCGACAGCATGGACAAAATTAAAATTTTCTTGTTCCTGTTCAAACTAGGCGGAAAAGCTGCCGAGACAGCTCGTGATACCAATGATGCCTTTGGCCCAGGAACCACTAACGAATGTGTGCCACAACGGTGGTTCAAGAAATTTCGCAATGGTGACGAGAGCCTCGAAGATGAAGACGGCCGCGGTCGGCCGACTGCGGTTGATAACGAACATTTGAAAGCCTTAATTGAAGCCGATCCTCGCAAAACCACACGAGAAGTTGCTGTTGAACTCGAGGTCGACCACTCAACAGTCGTTCGCCATTTAAAGCAAATAGGGAAGTCAAAAAAAGTTGGATAAGTGGGTGAACGATAATCAAAAAAAATGATCAAAAAACGACATTATTTTTGCACCAACCTAATATATATATATATATATATATATATATATATATATATATATATATATTAGTAGTCATATCACTGATCTATGATGGTCCCTGGTGAGATCTTATATAAGTTAGTCCCTTGGAAAATCTCACAGTAATAATTACATTTTCAGACGCTTTAACAACCGAAAGAAAAACGGATGTTATTTATAATCATAAGTAAAACATTTTTAATTTTTTCATAAAATACTTATAGACGGACATAATTGCTACAGTGAAAAGAAAAACTTTCATTTAAACATAAAAATTAAAAGTTGTTGGACATTGAAAGATGTGTGAGGCATTTACTCATCTCGGCTATTATTGCTTTTATACAAATTTAAATTAGTAAAACTGGTTTCGCAAAATTTATGCGTGACTACTGGTTTCGAAGTATGCACGTGTGTGTGTATATATATATATATATATATATATATATATTGAATATATATAGGCACATAATATATATATATATATATATATATATATATATGTACATATATATATATATATATATATATATAAATATATATATATATATATATATGTACATATATATACATAAATATATATATAAATATATATATATACATATATATATATATATATATATATATATATATATATATATATATATATATATGGAGAGTGTTCACTTCATGGATTCTGCAGCTGCGTGTTATCGAAATTTTCTATAAATGTAAAAGTAAATAAACACATACTAAAAACCTACACATTTACATAAACATAAATTCACTCACAATTCTACACGCACATAATTTCACACGTCTTAGTAAATTTCTCAATTAGTCACCCTCTCTTTCTACTTATATATATATATATATATATATATATATATATATATAATTAAAATTACAAAGATATTTATAGTAAAATTATTTAACTTTATGTAGAAGTGATGGAATTCTTGGGTTGAGTATAGATATTGATCGAATGTCATGTATGTATATATATATATATATATATATATATATATATATATATATTATAACATATAGTTTTAAGGTATGTTATATTTATGGTTTAAATTGCTAGATATCAGTGATAGTACGTATGCAAATATGAAAGTGTACAATGTAGTCAACATCGAACGGCAACAGTCTGTTTCATTCTTTTACGCAGTCTTTAGGTCATATGTGCTGCGTTTTTACTCTAATACATACACATACACACATACACACACACATACAATATATATATATATATATATATATATATATATATATATTACTGATCAATAAATGATGCATTTTGTGGAGAGTCAGTTGTATTGTTCTTATTGTGGATCTGGATGCAGTTTTTTTTTTTTTTTTGTTTATTTATAATTTTGTTTGTTAATTTTTTTATTTATTATTTATTACTTTATTGTTTGTTGTAGTTATTACAATTTAGCTATATTTATATGTGTGCTAGTTGTTTTTTTTTTAATTTGTTTTTATTTACATAATTTATTTACTTATTTATTGCTTTGGATTCATTTATTTTACTTATGTTTGTTTATTATTTTTATTTATTTATTTTGTTTATTCTTCTTCGTTTAGAATTTTTGATTTTTAAGTAAGATAGTAAAAATTCGTTTTCGAGTTTACATTCGGAAATGAGTTCGCATTGTTTATGTAATAGTTTGTTTTGCTCCAGGAAAAGGTAATTATAACTATTTTCTCCTTCAGACAGAGTTTAGAGTTTTTTGATATATTTTTATAGGCTGATTATATTTTTCTTTATTTTCCATTATATGCTTAATATAAGTGTATAGGCATGAAACAGACTGTCGTTTTTGGGTGGTGACTTCAATGTTCATTATATATATATATATATATATATATATATATATATATATATATATATATATATATATATATATATTGCATTTGAGCAGCAATACCTCTCTTGTACAGGTTACATTAAAGATAACTCACAAGGTACTTCAATTAAGATTTTTATTTTATTCTTCTTGTGTTCGTGCAAGTGTTTTTTTTTCTGGGCACAAAGTGTGTAAAATTGCCCAAAAGTTCTGCATATACGAGCGCTTTCAGCTATTTTTCAAAGCCAATTTCTTTTTCATTTTTAACTGAACGTGTAGTTTTTATGTATGTGTCTGAATGTTTTATTTTCCGAACACGGTAACCACACCGTGGCTGTGATTGTAGCTAATGTCATTGAATGTTGGCTTTTCCTTTTTTATTATTAAGGCTTGCGTTACTTTTCATCTTTTTTTTTTACATGTGGAGGAAGCTATTATATTTGTATTGTCTACTAGTATATTTCGGATGGATTTTCGTAGATTTTCGTGCGTGTGTAAATGAGTCCTAACTGATCCAGTAGGTGTAATGTTTAGGCATTCTTCTATCAGTGCACTGAGCTGATAAAACAGCACCCTCAGAGTAAAACCATACAGCTTGATGATGCTTGAAAAAGAAGCATTTGCGATTATTAACTCAGATGTAACTCGTTATCATCTGGTGTCTGATGGTTCAAACTATGCTGTAGGTTCTGCATTATATCAGATGATTGACAAAGAACATGTACCTATAGGATTTTTGTCTAAAGAAATATCTGAAACCCCCCCCAAAAAAAAAAATTCCACATCTGATCGGGATTTACTGGCTGCTTATTTGGCAGGGTTGCAATTCAAATCCCAAATTGAATTTAGACATGTCAACTTATCTATTGACCATAAGCTACTCATATTACCTTTCCATAAAACAACACCGCTAAAATCAAATAAACAGAGACACATTTCGTTAATATTTGAATATATAAGTGATATCTTATATATTTCTGAGGAAGAAAACATTGTTGCAGACTGCATCTCCAGACCAGCAAATGCAGTAATAGTCGAAGTTTGTGACTTAACAGTTCCTGATGAGAAGCAAGACTGTGACACAGAAATAAATGTTTACATAGACAGGTTCAAGGCTTACACTTAGCAACAAAACTATTTTATGAGACTTTTCCACTTTGCGTGACGATTTATTCCGCAAGTATCTATGATACCTTCCATAATATATCACATCGAGAACACACAGCCACAGTAAAATAATCAAATTACTTTACTTTTGGCCTGGCATAGATAAGAACATACACTCATGGACCAAAGAGTGCCTCACTTGTCAACAAAGTTACTACCCACAAAAAAAAAATCAGCGGTAGTTCCTTTCTTACACGATTTGTAATTGTCCATATTGATATTGTAGAGCCATTACCACTAACCAACAATCACAACAGCACATACTTATCACCAGTATGACACATCTTAACAAGCATAGACAGAACTACTCGATGAGTTGGAGCTACATCCATGCAAGACGCTACGGCTACAACAGTGGTTATGTCGTTTGTATATGTGTGGATATCTCGATTCGTTGTTCCCCTGTATGTTGTCACCGATAGAGGATGTCAGGTTTAATCTGATCTTTTTAGTGAATTACCAAAACTGATAGGATTTCACAGACTAAGAATAACTGCATAACGTCCACTATCCAATGGAATAATTGAAAGGAAACACAAGACAATTAAAACTGCCATAATAGCAAGAAGACCAAACTGGTTAGATGTCTTGTCAATAGCGCTACTTGGTTCCCAAAATCTACCAAAATACCAACGTTACTCACCAGCTTTTGCAATAACAGTGACTTCAGTGCTACTAATCAAGCCTATGATTGAAAAGGACTCTATGGAGTTTACCAATGAAAAGGTTCGGCAATTAGCACAAGAGATGGTAAAACTCGAAACAGAATTTCTCTTTGTAGAACGCTTACAGACTGTTCCAAATCCTTTAATTCCCCAAGAACTAAATAAATGTACACAAGTCTGGTTACGGGTCGATAGGGTGAAGCGCTCTTTAGAAGCCCCTTATGCTGGACCATTTAAAGTCTTAGAGAAACATGAAAAATATTTTGTTTTGAGCTCGATTCTGGAAATTATCAAAATGTGTCTTTGGACAGACTGAAGCCAGAAATACCTCTGTTTGGTACAAACATTAAAAGAAGGGCAGCAATTGATAATGGTACATCATCAGACGAACTATCAACCGAGAAAAATACCCCAGATAAAGACTCTCCAAAATTAGAACAATCTCAAACTCAACCTGGATCCTCACGCTCAGGAAGAGGAGTAACTTGTTCTAAAAAGAATGAGTTTATATATTTCTAGTAAATAATTTATTTATACAGCCCCCCTTCTGGGTGGAGATGTATTGTGGGAGAATTGAAATGAAATAATAAAAAAAAAGAATTTCATTTTCCCATAATGCAAAAGAAAACCAGAAAGTGTTCCCGGTCACATGTGAATTTTATGACCCCACTTCCGGAAAGAAATCGTCGTTCTCTTCTCACTTGCCAACCATTGGGTTCGGACGTGTTTTTTAGCCGTTCCAACGAAAGGAAGATTCATCTACCCTCACTCAACATCAGGCTGAACTGTGGTCGACCATTCTTTATATTTTTTCATCTTTGTGTCCACGTGCGTCAATAAACATTTTCGATTTATTTTCTACTGAAATCTTTTCTTTTGTTTATTGCGGTCCAATGACATTCAACTTCTGTTAGCAGGACAAGTCAAATACAACCTTCCATATCTTATACGAAGATTGGTAAAATATCGTCAAAAATTAAATAGACAGACCTTGTCGTTTCTTTTTGATCAAACTTGATTGGATGAATACGTCCTCTCTCTCTCTCTCATTCTCTCTCTCTCTCCTTCTCTCTCTCTCTCTCTCTCTATATATATATATATATATATATATGTCAGGGAGGAGACTTCCTGATGTTATCGGACTGGATCGAGGTCGATCCCACCGTGCGGCACTTTTGAAAAGTACTTGAAAACCATCCCACAGGTTAACCCAATCCTTGTGAGTGAAATTGACTATACGGAACTCTTGTGCGCCGTCAATAACTGTGCTAGCACAAAGTCATCGTGCCCGAGAGCTTGAGCGTTCTAACCTTGTTCAAATTATTGATTACGCTAGATAACACACTCTCTTTCAGAAACTGTAACTATGGTCTGCTCAGCATGGTTGAAGTATAAATCACAGGTAGGCTAACCCACCGAGTAGATGGGTATATATATATATATATATATATATATATATATATATATATATATATATATATATATATATATATATATCTTTTCTGCTGACGCCTGCTCAGGTATACCTTGTTATTTACCCTTCGACTATGCTGAGTTTACCTGAGTTGCAGGAATTCATCATCTGTTGTGATTGGTAATTAAACAAGTTAACTACGCTCAAACCATCGATAACGATGACTTATGATTTCGTGGTCGGAATATTATCAACGGATAGTCTAACTCACAAGGCTTCAGTCAACCCGTGGTATGGTTTTCAGACAACAGGTGTTGCTTTTCCTCAACAATACCATGTAATATCAAGAAACCATCTCCTTGACAAATCGACTATGATGATATTCAAACCCGGATATCATTGGGGAAATGCTAATGTATACACACACAAACGCACACGGACGTACGCACACGCGCACATACACTCACATACTTACATACATAAAACGTTTAAAAACAATATATTTGAATATACACGGTGTCCCAAAATATAGTTGCTTTTTGACCGGAACAGGATTTAGGATAAATAACAACAAGACAAAATTTATTAAGAACGGGAAATTGTGGAGAGTCATGATCGCCTACGTCCTGAGGAGACATATCGTATAAAGAAGAAAAATTCTTGATTTTTTTTAAGATAGGGTGAATTTAGTTTCATTTAATATTTAATTTAAGCCGTTAATCTTCTTTGCAAGTCTATAAATACCTTTGCCTTGCAGTTAATTCCCACTGGCTGATGGTATTAAAGTTGAATATACAGATAACATATTATTTTTATATGTCTTGGCTATTTACTAAATATATATTAGGATATTCGGAAAAATAACATTCGATTTTAGAATTTTAACTTATGTTTTAATGTTTTAAAATATGTTATTAAGAGTTAAGTATATATATACATATATATATATATATATATATATATATATATATATATATATATATATATATAGATAGATAGATAGAGAGAGACAGAGACAGAGACAGAGACAGAGAGACAGAGAATTTACCTAGCTACTGGATGAGACTACACGGTTAAAATCCGGGTTGTAGAGAAGCGTAAAATATTTTCATATTTTTGTGACAGATGTATAGATAGATAGATAGATATGAATAAAGTGTAGATAGATAGATAGATAGATAGATAGATAGATAGATAGATAGATATGAATAAACTGAAGATAGATAGATAGATAGATAGATAGATAGATAGATAGATAGATACGTGCTTCGAGCAACTATTGGGCCTTAAACTGAACCGTGACCTCAAGTGGAATGATCCCTCGTTAAAGATGAAGCAAAAATGGTCGGTTCACTGTGGTGATCCAGTAAGTACCTGACTCACCGTGCTATCGTCACAAGAGCCAGATCTGGCCTAAACTGGAGTACTGTTGCCATATTTGACGGGTGTTGACCAGTCCTCACTTTCCAGTCTCGATAGATTCCAGAAGCGCCTCAGAGTCCCTGTGGGTGACAAATTGTTTTCCACTCTTCAACCTCTCTCTCTCTCTCTCTCTCTCTCTCTCTCTCTCTCTCTCTCTCTCTCTTAGGCAGGATGTGGCAAACACCTTACTGCTCTATTGCTATTTCCATGGAAAGTGTTCAGACAAACTGCATTCCATGGTTCCACCAGTCCTAACTTTCATTTCCAGGACTCACCATGCCATTTACACCGTATCAAACTACCCACATTTCCTCCGTATTCCATTGGTGAGAAGTAAGTTCCACTCGATCAGGTTCTTCCCGTTGACCACTGCTCTGTGGAACCGACTTCTAAGAGGATGTTTCTCCAACCACTACAATTTTAACCTGTTCAAATCTAGGGTTAGCCGTTATCTTCCCTTCCTATCTAAATAAAATGCCACTGTCTGTAACCCTCTACTCCGAGTGGACCCTGGGCCTTGTATAGGGTGAACCTCTATAAAAAATATGATAGATATGAAGCAACATACTGGATTAGATAGATAGATAGATAGATAGATGCAAAGTGAAAATAACGTTAACGGTCAGAACGGTCTGTCTTAACTCAGCACTTGAAGATTGCATTGTTCATAACAACTTGACTCAATGTGTAATATTATATTATATATATATATATATATATATATATATATATATATAGATAGATAGATAGATAGATAGATAGATAGATATAGATAGATAGATAGATAGATAGATAGATAGATAGATAGATAGATAGATATAGATAGATAGATAGATAGATAGATATTAACCGAATTAAATAGATAGATAGTAGTTATGCGATAATTTTTGAATAGATGAACAGTGAATAGATCTGTTTATAAAATTTCTTTAATTACAACCAAGCTATGCATTTTGAAGTTAAACGCATTCACACGCTATTGATCAAATCATTATATATATATTTTTTGAGAAAATATCTTAACAAAAAATATCGATTATTACTTGCATTTTACATGTTTTATATCGTATGTTTGGAATTTTTCTATCAACTGCAACCACGGAAAACTAGGAGTAATTTCATTTTGATGAGCAGTTAATTTTCTAATTAATGTTCTTATAGATATGTGGGTGAAGAGGGGAAAAATCAATGAATTCCAATCGAGAGGCACCTTAGCAACAATACTGGTATCAGATCACGCGCGTGTGTATATACCAAATGACATGGTTATTGCTAAACGAAATGTCGAAGAATAATTATCGATTGGCTGAGACCACGCGAAAACCAATACGGTTGAAATCGTTTGCCACGTATGTTTAAGAATCAAAATAGAATTTCTCATTGATTATTTCGAAGAAAAGGAGAGAGAAAGAGAGAGATAAAGCCATAGAATCGAACATCTGGTAGTTCGACAAAAACACATGTATGCTCTATATATTTAATTTAATACGCTCTTTGTATCATGCAAATTGAGGCTCCGTTTCTGTCATATCCACTAGTTAATTTACGAGTTTTTAAACTCATGCTCACCTAATACACAACCTAAGAGGCGCTCAAGGTAGAGAGTCACTATGTCATTTTGTATGAGCGTAAAAAAGGCAAGAAGTGAAGATTATAGAGTTATACAGGAAAGATAACAATAAAAACAAGATTTGAAAAGGTCAATATTAAGTGATCGAGAAAAGATCTAATATTTAATATTCGAGATTATTGTAAATAGTTTCTTCTTGTAATCACTGAAATTCTTCACTTCGTATTAAATATTCTTAGTGTTTTACAACACAAAACTAAAATAAAACAGGGAAGAATAGATTTCCATTAAGTCAGTTTTTCTAGGACAAAAGAGCTTTTCTTGAAAATCCTCATTCCAAACACTTTAGTAAGTTTTCAGTCATCATCGGAACTCAGTCGAAAATCCCGGTAAGTGATTGAAAAATTACGAAAATCTGATTTGAACATCGATAACTATTGAAAGTTATTACTTTTATTTAATCACGCACATACAAACGCGCACACGCACTTTTAAAATCTCCTCTTTTAAGGCCCTAATAAAGTGATCTATTCACACACAGATTAATTAAGAAAATCAAGATATTTTTAATAGTATGAATTTAATTCACCCACTGCAAGGCTCAAGAGCAATTCATTCTAGAGGCTTTCTCGGATGAGTGAATATGAAGGTAAGGAGGATAGATATCGATTAACTTTTAATTTCAAAAGATTAAGATTATGGTATCCGGAGAAGCAAGCACGCAAATTAGCAGTTCTTGAAAAAAAAAGCTAAAAGGAACATTGCACATTACTTTTGAAATAAGTAGAAATTGATGGTGATTCGACTCCATGCAAGCAGTGTATTAGGTTGGTGGAAAAATAATGACGTAATAATGTCGTTTTTTGACGTATTTTTTAACGTCAAAAAACGACATTATTACGTCATTATTTTTCCACCAACCTAATAGAATTTCCCATCTCTAACTTTCTGAAATAGTGGAAATAAAGAGTGGATCTCCTCTGAACGTCTTCATGTGAAATAGCGAACAAAAATGGACCTTCGTGTCCGAAAAAGAAAAATCTGTCAAAACGAACGTTTTCCCTTCGACACCTCTATTATTTTAACTACTTTCACTGCTGGAGAATGCTTATTGTAATCAAAAGCGATTGTTAGAATTGTAATAAAACCTAAACATATTTTGAAAGGGAATTTATACATGTTTTGTTTTTATTCTTGAGAATTTACAACAAAAATATTAAACACCGTTTATCTATAAGTTATTTTTATTTACAAGAATAATTTTATATTTACATGTTAAAAACTAATACAATTAAAACTAATGCAATGTACTATTTGCCAATTTATAAAGAAATATGGATGCAAACAATCTTTTATTCATAAGTTTACAAACATTTACTATAGTATTAAAATATGTGAACGATAAGGAAATCCTTATTTTCCATTTTATAAATTTCGAATCGATAGTTTGTTAACCGATGTCCTATCCAACTATCAATAAACAAATAACTATCATCAACAAATAGTGAAAATAAACAGACTAATAAAGAAATAATGTTTATTATTTTTGCTGTCAATTCTATGGAAGCAGAAAAATGTATAAATTCACTTAGATGTGTTTAAGTTTTATTACAATACTAATCGTCGCTTTTTAAAATAATAAACTTTGCCGAATGATGAAGGTAGTAAAAATAATGGCGGTGTCAATGGAAAAACAAAGTTCTAAGTTTGTCAAACAGCGAGATCCTTGAAACGTTAAGTCTGCGAGTAAGAAGCTGTAGAGTGGAGAATAATTCTTCCTCTACAAGACCAAACAAATAGTTTGGAAAAATCTCCAAGTTGGAAAGTGTGGATTGAGTAGCTCCAACCAGAATATGAGAGTAATACCCCAGTTGACTCTTGTCTATATAAAGAAGGGCAGGGCCAGTTACTTTTTGAAGCAATAGCAATAGAGCCGACCATTTTTCCATCATCTTTACCAATGCCTTGCATATATGAATCCCGAATTCATCTGTCGATTACAACAATAAAACTTTGTTTGAAAACCGTTCGAATACAGAAATGAGAGAAGAGAAAGCCGACCCGAATGAATCAGAGAATAATTGTTATAAAACCTGGTCCCAGAAGAGCTATTTAGCCCTATAATACCAAATATTCAATGTAGAATACTAATAATAAGTAGTTAATCTGCCTCCCCTCTTAATCCTAATTCCACCCACACAAATTAAATTTCCATATTTTCATTTTTCTATAATTGTAATACAGGATGGAACAGAAACACCTGCCAAATATAGCAACCAGAAACTCCTCCTACATAATGATAAGACTTTCGCTAGGTGAAGATCTCATTGACATTAATGTGTTACCATTATGAGAGCGGTATATCTTGGAGGTGTTTCTGTCACACAATATATATAACTGAAATCCCTTCTCTATTCCTCCCCTGTCTAAAATCCCTATTTTTATATTTGAAATTGATCCCATTTTTCTCCCTGGTTAAAATACCTCTTCTTACATTAGATTTTTCCCCATCTTCCCCCTCTAGCTAAAATCCCTTACCTTAAGTATGAAGGGCCTGCCGCTGAGATCCAAATAACTATCGTTTGATAATCATTGCAAGAAACGGAGTATTTTTGAATAGCCCGAAAATGTCAGGTAAGTCATCTAGTAAAGTGTCACCGATTTTACAAACTTTGTTAGCATTGATTTTTGTTTATCAAAGTTTGGCCTTTATGCGTAAACTCTATGTGGTTTCGTTCACACAACACAGCCAGAATCCACTTTTGAAAAGACACCACTTAAATCAAATCAAATTGTACGCAATTGGAAGCAAAATGATGAGTAAGGATAACGTGACAACTGCATAGTTCCAGTTTGTTCTGCATGCTCGGAGACAAGCAGAAAATTCAGGTAAATCATTTTACAAACGCATACAGGTTTCTCAACGCACAATCTTCCTCTCTATCTCTCTAATTCTCTTTATCACTCTAATTCTCTATCTCTTTATTTCTCCCCCCTCTCTCTCTCTCTCTCTCTCTTTGATTCACTCTCTCCCTCTCTGACCTCCAGTCATCTATAATGATTAGTCATTTATATGACATTAGTTTCTGTCCGCTTCATTTTTCCCTCTCTACCCACCTTTTGAAACTTTTGCATCATGGACAACAACGTCGATGAGTAGATCATTTACCTACTCTCTTCGGTGAGGCTGCAGTTTACAATTTCACGTCAGAGGCTAAAAGATTTTGAAGAAGAAGGGAATGAGACAGGGAGGAAGCTGGGTGATAATGAATGATGCGTGCTTTCATAGTCTTCTCTGTGCTCCTTGCATACCAGTATTTCAGAGCGTGTGACACATGTTATGCTGTCTTATCAACGTCAGCTTGACCAAAGGCCAACAGAAAATTCATGTAATAAGATGATATTATCTAACCTAAGCATTTTTAACGGCGAAGTATTGGATTTAGGAAAAATGCTCCACGCTGATGAGTAAAGGTCATAGCTTCCCATTAAGTCAAAAACCTATTCTCTTAAAAAAACGTTTCTACACGGAAATAAAAAATAAAATAAACTACACTCTATCCTCTCCACACTTGTTCAATAAAACAGAAATGGAATCCACGACACACAACGAGATCAATGTTCTCAAGGTGGATTTGATTGATTGATATACTGATTCGTTTTTTTTTTTTTTTTTAAAACTCTTTGAAGAAAATATTTTTTTTTATATTACAAATTTTTTAGATAATAATGTTTTACTGGTGCACATCTTACTTATTGTTATGATCCGGTTCCTTGTAACAATCAGGTTTAGTAGTAATTGTCTGAACGCGACTCTGTTTCGGTCTGCTTCTGACTCGACTGACTGGCTCGCTCTGACTGACTGACTGACTGACAGACTCCTGACGGACTTCACTCCAGACTTCAGACTTCACTCCAGACTTCAGATGGAACTGAGACTTCAGACGGAACTCTAAACTTCAGACGGAACTCCTGCTTCCTTTTGAGGCGCAGTATTTACGTATGGTATAGTCCATTATGTTATTATGGGTAAGGTCCCATAACACTTATCAACCCATAGGTGGGGAAACAAGTGGATTCATAACTTTCCCAACGCTATTTGTGCGTAAATGAATATAATGAACCCAACGAGAATTTGAACTTGGCTCTCCGATTAACAATTCTGAGCCATTATCCACTGCACCGACCGTACATCCAAGCTTACAGCATCTTCTCTCCCCAAGCGGTCACCCATCTAGGTGCTGACCAGGCTAGAAGTTGCTTAACTGGTGATCCTACAGGCACCGGTGTTTTAAAGCGATGTGATTATACGGACTTTACATTTGTAAATAAAATCAATGTCAGGGATCGATATGACACTGTATTTATATTATGAACAGGACCCCTTCCTCAGAAAATTATCAATAATTTTCCATTCTGACAAATGGCAGCATCTATGCTTTTCTATAAAGATCCTTGAAGGTTTTGTTTTGTTTTGTTTTTACGGGCGGACGAGTAAATTTAATTAGTGCTAAATTATTCTATCTTTATTTTTCTTGAACGTACGGCCATATTATGCCGAAACAGCGGTTCTCGTCTGATTACTGAAGTTAACGTCGAGATGGGTAACCGCTTGGGAAAACTAGGTGTTGTAAACTTTCATATGCGGGTGGTATAATAACGGTACAGAATGAGAAATAGGAAAACCAAATTCTAGCTGGGTCCGTTATATACCCTGGTGTCAAAAAGATAGATATAAAATTGAAATTATAACTGATTCTGCAAGTATGCACTTAGTAGATGACGTCATTTATGATATCCAAACACCGATTCCCGTACAATCACCGAAGTTAAGTAACCTCAAGATTAGTCAATACTTTTATGGTTGAGCACTTGGGAATACCAGGCGCAGTAAGATTGGATGTGAGTGTGATGTATTGGATAACGGCTTAGAATTGTTGATCGGTGTGCCGAGTGCCAATTCCAGACGGATTCTTTTTATTCTCTTACGCGCAAATGCCATGGAAAAAAATATTAGGTTGGTGCAAAAATAATGTCGTTTTTTGACGTATTTTTTAACGTCAAAAACCGACATTATTTTTGCACCGACCTAATAAGAATTCACCTCTTTTTCCCCCAGCTGTAAGTTAAATAGTATGACTTGTATTATAAATTCATTATTACCGAAAAAATTCTTACAATAAAAAATTCTGGTTTTAAATAACCCGTAAACGGTTGATAAGCCGTAAAAAAAACAAAACCAAACGTTTTCTCTTCCTGAATTTTAAATCATTTTTATTAACTGGTCTTTTAGTTCATGTTATATCAGGAAGGAAACCAGTCGTGATATGGGCTTCTGGTATTCTGACATCAGCACCTTCATGATTTACCCACAATTTTAATATTCGACATTATTCTTAATAATTTCTTCTTCTCGTAAACTTTGAAATCCTTTACTTCGTATTAAATATACTTAACGTTTAACGACACAAACTAAAACAAAACAAGAAAGAAGAGAATTTCATTAAGCCGCTTTTTTTTCTAGGATAGAAGAGCTTGTCGAGAAATTCATCATTGCAAACACTTTCGGAATTTTTCAATCATCCATTGGAACTCATGTCGTAAATCCCGAGTGATTGAAAAAATTACCAAAATCTAAGTTGACCATCGATAACTAATGAAAGTTATTACTTCTTTTTTAACAGCGCACACACAAATACACACTTTTAAAATGTTCTCTTTTAAAGCCCTGATAAAATGGTGCATTATATGTTTAGCTTGGTTCGGTGGTAAATCTCTGGCACCGATGGAAAATATATTTCTTTTATAGTGATGTCCACCAAATACAAGACCAAAGAGCATCTCAAGGTAGGGGATTTTCAGTGGATTATGCAAGAAAGATAACTGTTAACTCTAGAAGAATTTACGAGGTCAGGAGTAGCTGTCCAAATCGAACTTACTAATGGAATAAGTCGGGAATGTAGATGGTTCACCCCTGTGGACGTGGCTTAGGGGGTCCCAGGTGTAAAGGTCAGGCGTTGGGGGACTAATGAATGTAGCTGGAACAGAAAACATAGAACCACCGACAAAGCAGAGAAGAGGCTCACAACGTTTCGTCTGTGATGGAAAGCGTTGCAGGGGGAGGGGAATAATTAATCCCCCACAATGCCACGAAGACAATCTTGAACTCTATCAATACAGGCAAAGTGAGGACTGAGCATCTCCATCCCATATATTCTTTTTAATCATTACACTCCAAGCGAGGTAAGAATTTCACAAGGACGCAAGGATTTACAATGGGGAGACTTTACCGAAGAGAAATAAGACAAAACAGGTTCCAGATGCCACGTCAGAATCGATTACATTACAGACACTTTTTTTGAATTTTGTCTAGAATTTCGATATATGCATGTATATGGCAGCAATAATCAATAGTAGATATATAAAAGTGAAAAATGGATTCTGACGAGAAAAATTCTTTGGTCCGACACAGTGAACAATAGACGTAGGAATTGATTCAGTATTGTCGCCCCACTTCATGTCAGTGGAAAACGTAAGTCTAAGAAAGCGTAGAGTGTTGCTTTCCTGAGGTTTAGCATCACCATCCTCATGGCAGCCTGTCGGCAATAATTGAGTTTTGGTCTTATCCGTTTCTTTTAGAGATAGAATATAGCATTAGATTTTGCACAAAGCACTATTTGAAATGTATGATTATCACGGAAGATATATATATATATTGAATTTTAAAAGCCAGACCCTCCTCTATTGGGTCAAGAGGGCGAGGCCTGAGGAGAGATGAGCTGCAAGGTTCTTGTCTTCCAGAATTTTGAAAGTGAATCGGTAAACTGTTGTGTGATCCGCATAGATACTGACTAATGATCAAAGTAAGTTCTTAGACAGATCATTAATATGCAGTAGAAAGAGGGTGTGACTCCGGCGTTGATCTTAGGGGCTTGCTGTGAGTGGGCGTTAACAACGACCTTCAGAGAAAGACTTGATTGCAAGATAAAATACAGGAAATCTCTTTTTTTTCATTTCAAACTAGCTTCAAGTTAATTATTATTATTATTATTATTATTATTATTATTATTATTATTATTATTATTATTATTTCTGCTATGGTTTCAGCCCCTACCAATTCTGCGGGAAGACCTAAGGCAGGTTGTGGCTTGTTGTTAATGCTACATTTCATGATTTGTTTTTCTAACTGCCATGACATCACTAGCGTACATGAAAACATGTTCTTAGTGTCGGGCTGTACGTATCAAAACATTCTTTTTTATATTTCTATTAAGCTGGGGGTTTCTAGGGATATTTCAATGTGTTGTTGCGTTCCTTTTTTATCATTTCAAGCGCACCTTCTATGATTGGTACTACTCTTGTTTTAAATTTCTAAAATTTATTATTATTATTATTATTATTATTATTATTATTATTATTATTATTATTATTAATTATTTTCTTTGATTTCTGGCGTTTACAAATTTCTTTCTTTCCGGGTCCCGCCCAAGGACCTAAGCTTAGAAATGGCATCATGACACTTTCCACTATAACTCTCTTGATTTCTGTTGTATACTCATTTTCTTCTGTGTCCCAACCAGTGACCTAAGGTCAGAAATGGGTCATCATGGCATTTGACCTGAACAATTTTGCAAAAAAAAAGAATAAAAATAAAACAACTTAAGTGGAGACACATTCTACATTAATTAAGTCCCTCGTAAGGTGTACTCCCTTCAGTGAGTCTATCAGAACCTTTTCTAGTCAAACCAGCTACGACTGGAATTACTGATGCCTTCACGTTCCACAGCCTTTTAGATTTCCACTTCAAAATCCTTGTATTTTGATAGTTTTTGAAGGTTTCAAAACTATATGACAGTCTGCAGGAGGAACTGCCATGTCAATAAGAAAGCACCTTCTTTTCACTTTGATCGCTATGCCTGGACTGTTAGCTTTGATTGTTCTGTGTTCGTTGTAATTATTATTATTATTATTATTATTAATTCCTTTCATTTATGTTGTATACACATTTCCTTCCGGATCCCAACCAGAGACCTAAGTTCAGAAATGACTTCATGACATCATCCACTGATCTTGATCGTGAGCTCGTCGTGTATGGGGCCCGAAGCATTCCTTGTTCCTCTTGCATTCGAGATGTCTTGTGTGTGTCGAATTTTGCAAGACCTCCTTCCTCATTATGCGTCCAAGAAACATCAGTTGTTTCTATCTGTTCATTCGTGTTCATATTATTTTTTCGTTGCTTACACGCTGCGTCGTTTATTCTCAGCATCCTTCTGTAGAAGCTCATTTCTGTTGCCTTCAGTTTTCATCTGTGAGGATAATTCCCAGTATTCATTGCCCTAAAAAGGAATTTGTATTATATAGCAATTCAGTACTTTTTCTTTATTTCTAACAAAGATTTCCTGTTTCTTATTACTTTGTTTAGCTTTTGAAATGCATCTTTTACTATTCTTACGCATTTGTTCAGATTTTAGCGATATTTATTTACTACATTTACCTTCGTGCATAAGTACAGGCCATTTAGTAAGAGTCGAAATCACTTCTCATTAGTCATAGTCTCTTAAACTAACAGACTATGACTGTTTGATCTGGCTCAAGAATATCAATTTGGAGACAACCACTGATAAATTAATTATACAACAAGGGCGGAATACGGGAAGAACTCAGCATATATATTTTCATAGGGATTCCAAAGAAATCAAGAGGAAATGAATGCGAATTCCATAAAACAATCAACTTGAGGAGCCAAATAAATCAAAGTATCGTGATGAATTTAGCTCGATACAAAATTAGACTGGAAATAGTGAAAGAATGTTGCTTTCTTAAAGACATTGAAACTGAAAAACTATTTTTGGAAAGAAAAATTATTATCAGAATATCATTATAACATACAAATGCGTCTCAGAGATTTAGCGCAAAGCTCTCTTTGAAACATCATTATCACGGGGTGTGTATATATATATATATATATATATATATATATAATGATAATAATAATGGACTCTCTCGTTGGTTTCGACATATGAGGATCTGCCAGCTTATTGATTCAGTTATGAAGGTTTATGCGCTAATCTTAAGTGGCATTTAAGACCCGCTAATGATTTACAAAGGAGGCCACATATAGAGCAAATGTGAGGATTGTGAGATGAGATCACTGTTAGATTGGTTGACCTTTTAGATCTTTGTTTAGCTTTTGAAATGCATCTTTTACTATTCTTATTGCTGCTATTTTTACTATAAAAATGTATATTTATACTTCTATAGTATTTTGATCCCAGTTTGAGGGTTCACTATTCGCTCATAGCTGGGATCCTAACTGGTGATACCACACCAGCTGAGATTGAACCTGGGAACAGCAGCAATTAAGAGGTGGTTCCACGTTCCTCAAAACTCTTTGATCATAGGCGTTGCTGCCGGGTGCAATTTATCGTTATACCCAGGGCGCTCTATTTCAAATTAAAAATATTTTATTAGAATAAGCGCTGGAAATTTTTTCAGACACTTCATAATAAGCTTAGCCGAGAACCCTTCTTATTTTAGTGGGTCCTTTAACCCACCCAAACAAGCTGGATTGTTTCGATATCTAGGCCCGCTGCTCAGACATTAAGTTTTCGACCCAAGGTGAAGTTTTACTGCTTTGATTCCTGAATAAACGCCATGCCTGTAATTTCTTTATTCTAAAGGAAGACCCAAGGTTCTCCATTTCTTACAGTAACGCAGAACTGTTACAATGTGGAACGGAAGCCGGAGGGGGTGCTTTCTTCATCATTAAAATTTTGACCACTTCTCGTAGAAAATCAAACGTTATCTGTCCTGTATATGCAAAACTTGCCTCCACTCTATACGCATTTACAACATCTCCATTCAGTAACCCTCTACTTTGAGTGGCTCTTGTGTCTTGTATTGGGTGTACAATGGTAATAAAAAAGAGTAAGAAAAATGTTACACGTGTGGACGTATGGATGGATCTGGCTACACCGTGGGGCTGTCTGCATGGTCCGTTCGTTAAGTTTTCACCTACAGCCAAATGCGACTTTTCATCTTAATTTTTTTTCTTTTTTACTTTCTATTCTAATTTATTTAAAATAGCTGATTTTTCCACCTTTTTCAATGGTGAGGTCATTGGCGGATATTTGACATTAGATATTGGAATTATTATTTTTTTCCCAATATTTCATAATCTATAAACTATGGTGATTTGATTACTTAGTGACGCCTTCAGGTTATTAAAATACAAATCACAACGCGATATAAATAATAAAACGTATATACTGAATGAAAAGAGTCCATTAACCTTTTATGCCCGTTCATGGGTTTAGCAAATAAAAATGTTGTCAATAAACACGACTTTGATATTGTGTTCAAACAACTTCGGCGACCGAGTCGATTTATTTGTTCGCTTCAAGTCTTTTCCGTCTGACAATTTTTAAACTCGGTCAGCATATGTAATTTTGGCGGCTACCGTCGGGTGGGGCGTGAAAAACGTTGCTATTAGGTTGGTGCAAAAATAATGTCCTAATAATGTCGGTTTTTGACGTATTTTTAACGTCAAAAAACGACATTATTACGTCATTATTTTTTGCACCAACCTAATACATAAAAGTCAGGTTATCGCCAAATCTATACCATAATAATTGTTACGGGCAAATGTAAGAGCGTAAACTTCACTGAGAACAAACAGCCTGCACGTGGATAGAGAACGCCTTCAATGAATGGTAATGCAGTAAATATTTATTGAATGAACAATTAATGTAACAGTCGGTTGAAATTTATAAAATATTTTTTCTTAGAACAATTTGTCGGGAAATTAATCTCTTCATATCCACTAACTGTTATCGCTCTTTCTAGTACTGATGAAAGTTTCCTTCCAAAGCCTTTATTTACGGTCGTGTGGAATACTAAATCTTGATTATGCTATTATTTTCTCTTCAAGTTCCCCATGTTAGTTGCTGCTGCTGTTGGAAGTCTACAATAACAGATTATATCACATTAAAACACCACTGCTCAAACGATCACCGAAGTTAAGCAACGTCGAGCCTGGCCATTACCTACATGGGTGATTGCTTGGGAATACCAGCTGTTGTAAACTTGATTGTGCTGGTGGTGTTACGTATAGCGGCTCGGATTTTTTAGATCCAATTCCAGTCGAGTTCATTATTTTCCCTGGAGAAAGGTTTTGAATCCACTTCTCACTCTAGCTAAGGGTTAATTAGTAAGAATTGCATCATGAAATCATTATTATCTCTGCCTGCCAACAAAAAAAAATTACAAATACTTTCTGGTTTTAAAGAACCTGTAAAGCCGTAAAAAAATGAAAATCAATTAATAAATCAATTCCTCTTTAAAAAATGTATGCACAAGCATTATTTGATATCGTAAGTCTATGATATAACAATGAAATTACTATGATATCAATTGGTATCGTAAGTCTTGCAATAATATTTCCAGATTGTCATATTCGACAATGAGTATGCTGGCTACCATCATATACGTGTAACGTGATAAGAATGTAGCCGTGTCTATCTTCGTAAAGCGGACCTCAAAAACCATCAAAGACGCCAAACACAGAAGCGATGTGCATTATGTGATAATTCTACAAGCAGAGAGTGTAAAATAAAATATACCCCGGTTGGTGGACATCATATGAAGGTTCAACAAAATGCAGTGCGCGGCAGAAATACTTCCCCAATTTTAAAGGTCGACAAAATAACTAAGGCGGCTGCTAATAAAAAAAAATAATTTCCCTTTCATTTTAACAAAGCGCTACAGTAATTATTCGTTTGGTTTTTAAAATGACTTCCATCAAATGCTGACCTCTATTCGACATACACTGTTGTAGACAACTTCTAAAGTTTTCCATCACCCGGAAGTTCTTCCCGGTGCCTTTCAGTTAAGCACTGGACCTATGGCCCCGAAATTTTCAACCCATCATAGCAGTATCGATTTTCTCTCCAGAACACCATTCCGACATAACATGAAATGAGTACTGTAGCGTGGGCATTGTCTTCTTGACGGGGGGTCCAAAAAAAAGGAATGTTCATAAGTGCCGCTTGGCCGTTACTTACACTGGTCTTTCTTCACCGGCTTCTTACCGGTGATCGCTTCTACTCGTCCCGTCTTTTCGGTGGGCCTCTCTTCCCTACAAGTACGAAAAGCTCTCTGTGTTGCAATTGGTTGGTTGGTTGATTTTGTTTAGAGGCATATCAACTTCTGTTGGTTATTTAATGCCGAAATGTAAATAATTTAAAAAATGTTATAGCTTCAACTAAATATATTTTGAACTCAATTATACAACTTCAATTACAAATAAAATGTATTGCCCGGTAATTTTGCTTTTAAAAGGTATAGTTTCTAGTTTTACAATAAATAGGTATTGTTGCTAATTTCTTTTGCATACAAATAAAAATGTGTTTTTATACTTATATAGTGTTTTGTTTTTGTTTGCGAGGTGGGGGTCACTATTTACCTCTAGTTGGGGCCCTAACAAGTGCTACCACACGGGTCTTGGTAAAGCTGAGAATAGCAGCAATTAAGAGATGGTTCCACGTTCCTCAAAACCTTCAATCTCCCGATCAGAGGCCTCGCTGCCGTATGTAGTTTATTGTCATGCCCATCGACTGTGTTGCAATTAGAGATTCACCAGTATTTAAAAAAAAATAATTAATCAGCAAAAGGACGGTATACACCGGTCCAAGCCATGATTGTAAATGATCGTATCTCGTAAGATATTAGCTAGATGAAGACACCATTGATACTTGCCTAAGTTCACTGGCACCACAGAGTTACCAGTTGGGGTGCATTTCTGTCTCACCATGTATTAATGCAACTACAGCAAAAGTAGTTCAATGATGCCACTGAACAAATAAAGCCCATATTTGAGGATAAATCGAGCGATGACAATACTCAAAATCTCACACACACACACACACACATATATATATATATATATATACTGTCATCCACAGACAAACTGTTTCACTGCTCATCAATGTGGCTACACATCCGGTCGCCTCTAGCCGGGACCGAAACCTGACCTGTTTGGCATCAGTCGGAGCGCCTAACCCTTAGGCTGACGACGCCCGGCAGAGCTAAAGGCAAAGTTTTGGGTATTTATTTTTTCATAAGGATGCCAGTGAACTAGAGAACTCCATCGGCTTGGAGAGGCTTGCATTATCAGCAGGAATAGTGACTGTTTACAAATTCGCTCTTTTCTCCCCACAGTGCTGAGACCGAATTATTTATTTTTCGGGAGTTAATGTCGTCACCCACAGACAGACTGTTTCGCTGTATCAAAGCTCATCAGTGTGGCTAGACATCCGATCACTTCAAGTGTTAACATACAGCTTCGCATGGATCATCATTTTTTTTAAAACTTGGAGATTGGATTCACGCAATCTTGTTTATCAAATCACAGAAACCACATTACGTGAGAACTTTTAGCAGCAGAAAAAACAGAGAAAATGATTATCACATGTAACCCGAAGTGAAAATAAGGACATAATCAAGATACTGACATTCCATACTCCTGCAAAGAAAAACCTAATCAGCATCAGTATTGGAGAAGCGATATGAGAAATAAATATTCCTGAATAAATATTTTAATAGAAAATTTTATAAAATTAAAATATCACTCACACTGGCTGCTCGGTCAATGTATTCCGACTGTTTCCTTATAAGGAAACGCTTAATATTGTCATTCCTCTTGACTCCTTTAACTCCAAAATTTATGCACTTCTCCATTTCACTTTTGGCGTGTTTCAATTTTGTTGCTATTCTCTTTTGATCTTTTTCTCTTGTCTTTTCATCGTTAGGCATTTTATTCTCTTCATTTATTTCACCGTTCTCCATTTCCTTTCTTTTCTTGCCTCTTTTCTCTCGTATTTATTCTTTCTTTTCTTCTTAGCTTTCTCTGTCTGTTTTTCTTTCGTTCCTCCTCTCTTTATACTACCTCCCTCTCTATTTTCTTTGAACTACTCACTCTTATTTTCTATTTCTTTTTTCTTCCAGTTTTCCTTTTCTTTCCTTCTCCATCTCTCTCTCTCTCACACACTCTCTCTCTCTCTCTATTTAATTTTGTTTTCCTGCATTTACATCCTCCTTATCTTCTACGTGTTCTAATTTTAGCATTTCTATCTTTTTCTCTTCTTTTATTTGTTCTCCTTTCTCCCATTTCTCTATCTTTTATTTTATCTCCTTTTTCCTTCTCTTCTTTTTCTATTTCTCTTACCTCTTTTCTTCTAGACTTTACCGATCTCTCATTTTTCTCCCTTTTCCATTCTACGTCACTCCACTGTTTCCTACTTCCGCTTTCTTTTCTTCCGTTTATTTCCCCCCTCTCTCTCTCTCTCTCTTTCTCTCTCTCTCCTTCTTTCTTCTTAGCTTTTTTTTTTATTCAAATCAAAATTTACCTGCGTTTCTCTTTCCACTCTATTCAGAAATTCCTTTTTCCTCGTTTTTGTTTTGGTCTTCGTTTCACTTTGCCATTATTTTTTTTTTAAATACACTATTTTACCGTGTTATATTTGGTTCCAAATTTAATCTTACCTTTTAATCTATTTTTATTTCCTGTCTCGTAGATGTCTACAATTTTTATATTTTCCATTCATGTTTATTCCTGTTCCTCGTTCCAAACACATTATTTACTATCTTGTCAAGTCTGCAGTTGTCGCCTGAAAGCGCTCCTGAGTTACAAATATGAAATATACTTCTCTAGATTACCGGTTCAATATTGCGACCAGATAAGGAACTCTTGCAATTGATCCTCGTTTTTATTTGCTTATTGAACAAAATAAAGTCAAAATAAAGAGCTGGGAAATTGTATCCTAATATTCTTGTACCTGCTGAAAAGAAATTAACCTCCAAACTTCCAGATTTTACAAACACACACCATTCCTACGAATAAAGAGTAACTTCTGATAATTTATTTATTACTTGATATTTATTCACAATTGAAATAAAGGGATAATACATGTACTGCACAGGTACCTACACTATTTACTACATACTTAGTAGACTCCGTCAAATAATGTTGATCCTGTACCAATTGCAAGACTCGAGAATCATTCAATGTAAAGGGTTACAGACGAAAATGTAATGCTAAATGTGATTTATATGACTAAAATAGAAATGGAGGGAAAAGGGAGATCACTCTGTAGGATGAGGTTGAAATAACAGAGAACATCACTGGAAAATACGAAACCTTAAGGAATCAGCGCATATGCTAGGCTACAAAAATCTCCTAAACATGACATGAAAATTGTGTGTGAACCAGTAATACAGAGAGCTAGAGAAATACAATAACAACAAAATTGTAATATGAGCTCTGCTAAAAACAAAAAAAAAAAAGGATCTGAGACATTACGTTTATAAGTCCCAGAAATTTACTCGTTGGTGTCGCCAAAGTCATATAGTCCAGTGGATAAAAGCGTTGGACTAAATAAAGTGTTCGATTTGAAATTCCAACGTTAAAAAAGTAATTGAATTAAAGTGAGAGCCTTTTTTTTTAAATATCATTTTTAAGTATTTAGTAATTTTAAAAATTTAAGAAAATATTCTCCCTAATCTAATGTTTTATTGATTTTGAAATATTTTTCTCTGTATATTTACTACAGATGTCGCTCTTATTTTCAGATAATGTTGTGTATGGATGACCGTATAATAGAAAATCGGCACGTTTAGACATGAAAAAAAATTAATTTTTTGTTTAAATTGTTGGAATTTGAGTTTTAACTAAGCCTTTAAGTTTATGATTAATAAATATGCGTTTTACTTGATAATAATGTCACCTGACCCGTACAGATACAGAAATGTAAAAGATTTTAAACTTTACAAATTTTTCTAATTAAAATTTAACAAAAAGAAAAAAGTTCTTCTAAAAATTCATTATTCACCGAAAATATTGTTTTTTTCTTAAGACAATAGTGTCCTTAATATGTATTATTCATAAAAGCAAATAAAAAATGTTCTAATCAAATAATGTCTTAGCTGATTACATTTTTGTTATTTTACGATTCAGAGCAGTTACTGATAAATGAGCTTGAAAAAAAAATTGATGATTTACATTCTCCAAGGAGTTCTGCTTTTAACTAATATAAATATGAAGTGGAACACTCGAAATTTCATTAAGTAATTGGTGGGTAAAAGATGTAAAAAAATTTTCTACCAAGATTTTCTAAAAAATAATTTCTGAAATAATTCCATTCATTTATGAACAAGTCTTGAAAGTTTCATTAAAATCTGACAGTTTTTTGATTTTTACAATAATTTCCAAATTGTTTGTAACTGGAAAAAGGCGCTAAATCACTTAATTGCTGCCGCAAGAAAAACAAGATTTTTAGCCAAAATCTCGAACGTGCTAAAAAGGATTTTTTAAAATTTAATAAAGTAATAAAAAATACTTTGGTCTTTCCATTCAATGATAACATAAAAATTTTGACGATAAAACTTAGCTAAGCTCTTTTTACAGCACCTACTTTAAAGGCGACTGACAAGGTACTGAGTTTAAGCTTTTAATTCAATTTTTCTTTTCTTCGTATAAGTGTTTTCTTTTCTGGACATAAACACTCATGCGAAGACAAGAAATATTGAATAAGAAGCATAATCGAAGTACCTTCGTCGTCTTTAAAGAAATTTGTATAAAAGAAGAATTGCTACCAATATATACAATATATATACAGTAAGAGAAAATAGGTATTAGTATACATAAAAACATTGATTTATTTTATTTCCAAGTAAGGAATAAACATAATTTTCATAGAAGTAACTATACACAGATACCTAA
This sequence comes from Acanthosepion lycidas, assembly GCA_963932145.1. NCBI lineage: Eukaryota > Metazoa > Mollusca > Cephalopoda > Sepiida > Sepiidae > Acanthosepion > Acanthosepion lycidas. Next base: position 49,175,880 of record OZ010593.1, on the reverse strand, counting down.
GAACTAAATGTGCATAGAAAACAAAAAAAAAAATGATTTAATAGAAATAAATCCCATTTCTCCATTTTAATAGGGGAACAAGGTACTCGTGCAATTCAAATTTCAGATTTTAAAAACTGTAAATTGCTTTAATACTCTAGATTATTCAAGTGGAATATTCTAGAATGTTCCAATAATGTTATCAGTGGTTATTTTTAGCCTAAAAATATAATACGAACAGAAAATTGATGTTCGTGCAAGTATGTTTTCATCATGGCAAGAGGTGAAGAATTGACAAACTATTGTTAAACTCTGGAAAGAAGGTAAAAGTTACAAGAAAATCTCAGACAACCTGAATATTTCATTTGCTACCATTACTTTATTCATTGCAAAGAATAAAAACTGAAAACTGTTGAAAACTACAGAAGAACAGGTGCTCCACAGAAGATTTCTTCGAGGTCTTCGGGGAAATTAATGCGTTAAATTAGACAAAATTCAATGATTACTCATTAAGAGTTGCAGAATGATTTGCTTTCATCAGGAATCTGTGTCACTAAACGGACAATAAGTAGTGACAATCATAGGAACAATCTAAAGTCATGCTCCCCTCGGAAAACTGAAAAGACACAAAGATGTCAGGTTGTTAATAAACATAAGGATAAGAAGAAATCGTATTGAAAAAGGGTCAAAAGGTTCCGTCAAGTCAAGAAAGCCACTAAGATGCGTGGGTAGGTGTTACTAAGTGAAAAGGAATATAAGAAAATTATTAAGGAATGCGAACAATAAGTGAAGAGAAATTAAGAAAATAGGAAATACTTTTAAAAATAATGATTGGCATTGTATTGAAATCTTTGTCAACCAAACTTGACTGGAAAGTCAAAAAGAGTTCTAAAAGCGACATCTTGCGGTCAATCTCGTTCATAGAGTCTAAGTACCGTGGAGAAAAGTCCATCAGAACAATTACCATGAAAGTAATATCTAGAAAAAGCACAGGAAAGCTAGATTACGGAGGTTGGGAAAGTGACTAAAGTCGAGATGCCAGATCAGGATCAGTAACATTGCAGATTCATCTTTGGATTTTATCAAGGATCTGTAAATATATATCAGGAGCACCAGATCATATGTGACAGTAACATTCGAAGCATGGATGAATGGTTAATTTATAAATATTTAAGATAGATTCGGTCGAGAAAATTTTTCTAGCGCAATACAGTGAACCAGCTTTCCCAACAGAAGACCTGGCAATTGATCGAATAGAATCTTTCTACTTCATGTCCGTGAAAAATGTTAGCTCGTGAAGGTGCAACGTGTCAGTCTTCTGGATGTTAGCCTCGGCCATGCTGATGGAAGGCAGAATTTTTTTTCAAACAATTAATATAGAGCAATTTGATTTTGGAGACGTTAAAATTAACATGCCATTCCTTGGGGACGCCTGATTTTATAGAAAAAGTTCTAGAACAGTGGCCGTTCAAGACAACTTACATTTCGGGATTCGATAGGAAACACTAATACGTTTCAAAAATTTGTCAAGTAGAATTGTGAAGAAAACCAGTATGTCAAAATCTGTCAAATGCTTTCGAGATAATCATTTCATCATTCTTACATAAAACTTTATATAATCTTTCAGCAATAATCGTTAATAAGTCAGCAGTTGACCTAAAGAAACCATATCCGTATTGCTTATCTGAAAGAAGATTCTGCGAGGTGAGTTACTTAATCAAGTACTCTAGTACTTTGCCGAAAAGAGATAGAAGGCCGGTGAAAAAACGTTATCCCGAGAAGGCGCAACATGTCACTCTTCTGGATGTTAGCACCAGCCATGCTGGCTGATTCTAACATCTAGAAGAAGGCACAATTTTTTCACACTTTTAATATAGAGTAATTTCATTTGAGGGGAGCATTAAAATTAACATGCAATTCTTTGCCCCAGTTAATAACAAAATATACGTCATTTTTGAGATCAGCTATTAACTTGACCTTATTGAACCGAGTTGTTAAAGATTGGAACTAGAGAAGAGGATTTCCTTCCTAACCTTTTATTTGATGTAGTGTGGTCTGTCAACATTTTGATTATGCCATTATTTTCTCTTCGAGATACATGTGCTATCCATTTCAGTTGTTACAACTGAAAGTCCTCAAGTGATGAGGTTTCTGTTATTTGGTACAGTTCTTTGTTTATGAATCCAGAGCAAGTCTACAAATTTCGAAGAAATTCGATCTTCGCTGAGAAGCTTTACTAGCTTGAAGCTATTTGTAATCACTGAGCCGAGAAAACGGTTCTATACACCTAACGATTTAGATATTTCCGAACGAGTTTTGGTGTTATACATGGCATCCATATGGAAGTGTTGATCTGACGAGACTATTTGAGAAAAATGACTAAAAATGTTGAAATATTTGCTTTATTTTGACAAAGAGAGAAACTATAGCGCCGAAATTCGAAGAATACCAATAATTGCCTATTGAAACAAAACAAAGTATTAAGAAAGAGGAAATATGGTTAGAAATAAAGGACAGATAACTCAACTGCTATGTGATATCTGAACTTCTACATGGCGGTAAATGCAGTATAATCTCCTCACAAATGAAGAGACTTCAAGTGATAGAACTGATTCAATCGACGACTTCTAAGAATATCATGAACAAAGGATATGAGCAAAAGTTTTCAAGTACAGAAAGATATTTGGGAATTTAAAGGTTACATGTTACCGTACAGAGTGCGATGTTTAAATTGTCACTATTTTATATTTTCAATTTCACGCATTCGCGTTGTTTTTTTTTGTTTGTTTTTTGTCAACTGTACAGTATAGTAGGGTCAGTTGGGCACCGTCTGTGAGAAAAAGAGCACCATGACGCAATTCACACCGCCAAAAATGTGGAAACGACATGCTTAGCATTCGTACCGGAAGCCCTAATACGAACATTTTAGAGTGTTTGGGTGTCAATCTGAGGACAGTGCAGATGATTTGGAAAGAGTTGCATGAGTCAAATGGTGATTACGAAGGTGTTTTGACTGATCACTAGTGATGGCGGTGTTATGCCCCCATTTATCTCCCCCCGGGGCCTTGCGGATGTAATTAATGTAAATTACCTTTATAGTAAGGGACTTTTTCTCCATGTCGACAATATAGTTAAATTCCCAGACAGATTGGTATAAAACGACATTAACCAGAAAAAAAGGCTTAGACAAAAGCGTCTATCTTTTTAAATTTGGATTTTTAATGTAACTATAACAACAAAAACATTTCGATTTCATTTTTGCCTTGAAAACGTCGGAAGACGAACGCGTCGGCAAAATCTAAGATGTTTTTCCAATTATCATTTTATACCAAACCGTATGTATGTATGTATGTATGTATGTATGTATTTATTAATAAATTTTATTTTCTTACATTATTTCTTATCCCAATAAACTCTATTTTTAATGGATACACGTGTGTGTTACTATCCCTGTTCGCATATCATTAAACAGCGAAATTACTACCGACAGAACTAAATTGAAAGTTATATTAATGAAAAATTGTGCTTCTGACAATTTGATAACACGATCATCCTTCATAAATCTCGTAGGTGAAGTCGCTGTTAAAGAAGCAGTCTATTTAAAATATCTGGCACCCAATATTAATATCATTTGATTTAACAACGGAAATAACGTGCATAAGATTTACTTTTTAATATAGAAAGACGCCAACTCGATTTCCATCCACCTTCCTTTCGCGGCGTTATCATCAACTAGCAGCATGGCCCGGCGTTGCACGTGCTTGATTCAAAAATCATACGACTCATACAGCAATCGCTATCACTTGACTTAAAATATTTTTGCCCTTTCTTGCCTTTAAGTGAGTGCCCTTTGCCGTATAGATGTTGCTACATGCCTTACTTCTTGCCTATCTCACACTGCGAATTTTTTCTAAGACCTATACTAAACATTAAATCTGTTACGAAAAAAGAACTAAACAAAATGAACACAAAACGATCAGCTTTAAAAAAGCCTCGTAACTGGAAAAACCGAATGAAAAAGAATGTTAACAACAAATACTTTTTCACAACCAACCCAGTTCTGCTGAATCAGAATCAACGTTGAGTTTAAGCAAGCGAATGAGCCAATTGGAGTAAAGTGCGATGCAGATTTAAATTTTTCCCACTTGTGACGAATGCAGCTATCGATTTTTTTGCATGCTAGTTAACATTCGTGTCAGTCAGCTGTTGGCTCTCACACTAGCCAATAGAATTTTCCTGCCTATTCGTGGCAGCCAGCTATTGGCTGTCACTCTGGCTCGTAGAAAATGGCCGCAAACTTCATGAAAACTTGAAAAAGCATGAAAAAGTCAATTATTTCCACTATCGATGGGAGTTGGGAAATGCAAAGTCGGTCTTGGCCTTCCCGCTAACTTGGAGCATGTGCATGTACATTTTGGTGCAAATCCGTCGAAAATTGCCGCCATGAATTCGTTACACACACACACACACACTCGCTCACATATCCTGTCTGTTATAGATAGAGATTCAATAGGCATCACAAAACTGCTTCTTAAAAGACAACCAGGAAAAGAAATTAACAACGATAAACATCAAACCCCTTGAAAATAGCTAAAAAAAAAAAAAAGTGGCTGAAAGCGCGTGAGACAATAGACACTACGAACAATTTTTGACTCTGCCTTACCTACACCAACGGAAAAATTTAAGAATACTAGAAAAATTTAATAAAAACTTCATCAAATTTTCTTTGTCTGTCACATTCAACGAAACAAAGAAAGGTTGATGCCCAGATATACATTATATATATAATTAATTAAGTCTCATTTAGATATACACGGAGACGTAGCAAACTCTATCCATAACGTACTCGTTGACAATGCAAATAAAATAACCTAATCTACATGTAAAAAACGCTAAAAATAAAGGAGAAATTATGAACAAAAAAAAAGAAAAAGCCAACACTCAGTAGCATAAACTAAGAAAACGGCCAAAATGTTCTGATCGTGTTTCGAAAACAAAACATTCTTGTAACTCTATGTAACATATATAAAAAATTCATGCATTCAGTCAAAAGTAAAAAAATAAAATCTTCCTTGATAATGTCAAAAAGAATAGCCGAAAGCTCTGACATACAGAACACTCAGACAATTTCTACATAATTTATGTACAGAAAGGAAAATTATAAGAACACAAGAAAAATTAAATAAAAGACTTAACCGCAGTACTTTGTTAGTCGTTTTTAACGAACATTGTATAAAATAGGGACTGGTGCCTGCTGCCCAAATACACAATTATTATTATTATTATTATTATTATTATTATAATATGTCAGGTGGAATCTGGTAGATGAACCTGCGGGAAATATATCATTTGTTCGAAGTACTTATGACATCATTGTCCCTTTAAAGGAAATAATGTAAGAGAGAAAAACAGTATAGTATTTATGCTCTTCCCTGTTCCCCGATTCAAATGAACTTTGGTTCACGTTCTACGCTGGTCAAATAGATTTTAGCGTCAGATAATTAAAATGTCGTTACGGTTCAAAGGCATACGAACACGCGCGTGCGCTGTGACTGAAACGGATTTCTGGTAACAGTGACTTACCAGAAATAGTATGCCTACTCATGTTTATTTTAAACTCCGGGCTGATAGCAACAAAAGACCTGCACTCCCTATCTGCCTTCTTTCTTACAGTCAAATGACGTTCGATCATAGAAGTTAAGCAATGTGGAGCTCGGTCAGTACTTAGATGTCGGAACGCTTTGGAAAACGTGGGTACTTAAGCGAAACACCAAATAAAACCCTGTTGAACATGGGGCTTGAAATTTTAACTTGTAAAATTAGGTACCTCCAAAAATTCTCTAAAAAATAGCATATAATGTCGAAAAAAGCTCCTCAAGCTTGAAAAAAACGAAATTTTATAGTCAAAATGTACTTGTTGTTATAAAGAGGAAAGACCAAATTTCTTTTTGATCTTTTCTAGCACGTTCTAAATTTTGACTATCTTCTTTTTTTAATCAGCGGGTGGGGTAAAGATTAGTATGAGAATTTAGCGTCTTTTCTCATAAATTAATGAAATTATTTTTTAATGTTCTTTTGTTTTTTTTTTGTTTTTTTTTAGAAAAAAATGAAAATATTTTTTTTTTACATGTGTTACCACCACTTAATTAATCTTATGACATTTCTGAAAATAAAAAATTCCACCCTCTTCATATTTATATTAGTTAAAAGCAGGACTCCTTGGAGAATTTAAATCATCAGTTTGTTTTTGTCAAACAGAAACATTTACCGAAAAACTGCTCTGAATTGTAAAATAAAAAATGTAATAAAACAATGATATTTTTTTAATTAGAAAAGCTTTAATTGCCGTCATAAATAATTTATTAATGTAGCTATGGTCTTAAGAATTTTTTTTTCGATGTATAATGAATTTTTAAAAGAATTGTTTTCATTTTTATTTTAATTTAATAATAAAAATGAATAATTTATTAAATTTGAAATCTTTTAAAATTCTGTATTAATTTCAACTTTTTAGGTGATATTATAATTAAGTAAAAACTAAATTTACTAATTGTGATCGGAAAAGCTTAGTACAGATCAAATAACAATATTTTTAAATTATTTTTTTTGTATATGTAAAAATGTACCGACTTTTGTAGATAGAGTTGATCATACACCTCATTATCAGAAAATAAGAGCTATAACTATAAATTTAAAACCAGAAAGTATCAAAAATTACATAAAATATTAGATTACGGAGAATATTTTCATATTTTTTTAAGATTACTGAGAACTTAAAAGGCGCTCACGTTATATTCTTCAATTATTAAAAATGCACATATATAAAACACATATGATTAGAGCTATCGAACCTAGGAGTATATGAAATTCCTATGTTTAGAGCTATCGAACTGCTTTAATTACAAGAATTCTGTTGGGACTCAAGCTCGCTCCAGCCCTCAAATGGAACTTAAGTGCCTAACGATTTCTAACATGCCCAATATTTACAACTTGTTCGGACTGTTGTTCTCATCTTTATTGCTTTATTCACAATATTTCGTCCGATGTACGTTCTGAGCTTCTTCAGGTGATATATGGTGGAATTTCGAACCGAAATCTTTATTTAGTCCACGGGGGGAGATTGTTCTGGTGCCATGCCTATTTTTTATATATCTCAGTATTAGTTATTAGGTTGGTGCAAAAATAATATGTTACTATGTGAGAAAACGACATTATTTTTGCACCAACCTAATAATTCCATTTCGTAATTCAGCTCTCCAAGTTTTTGTTCCTTTCCTCTGGCTACGTATTGAACTCACAGCACTTTGGGCCAAATCTCTTTTTGGATTACTCAACCAACGCTTTTATACACTTGACCATGTGTCCCTTATATTTACAAGAACCAGATCAGACCAAAAACCGAGTGCTGTTGGTATATGTTGGCTGGAGCTGCCCAATAATTACTTTCCCGCCTTGGGTTCAGAAGTGTTTACACGACCTTGCGGGTGATGCATTTTTTTTCCAAACTAGTGCCTACAGACGACACCTTGGTAACATGTCGCTAAACCTTAGCCATTTTCATCACATGTTCAGTCCTTCACGGCTAGGACCCGCTATTCCACGTACACAGAATCAACACTTTGTCATTCCTTCTGTATTTTATTGGTAAGCTTCATCCCCCAAATTGTTATATTTTGGAAAAGATGCCCGATGGTATACGAGTTCTGATTAAAAAGTATCGGAATATTGCTATGGTAAAGAAGATAAAGTACTCAGTAAAGCTGATTGGCACAGATTGACCTTGTTGTGCAAGTACAATAATTTATAACGCTCTCGCTCGCTTCCGTTGTTTATAGCAGTGCTTGGAAGGAAAGTGTGTAGAGTGTGATCGTCTCAGCACACAACAGAGGTACCATTGTGCAGCAGTGTTGGGCTAAGAACTACATTCCCCAGTTCCGACAACAACCACACTCCCTAGATATTTCCCATATTTCTTCGTCAGAAATCAAATCCCACTTCAAAGGAACAAGATTTCAAGACATCGAGGGAATTCAAGCTGCTGCTCGTTATTCCAGAAGAGCTTCCATCAATAACGCTGGATATAGTATATGGCTTCAGAAGGGGACTACTTCGAAGGAGATTAAATGCCGAATATGTGTTCTAGTATATTTTGTTTTTTTTATAGCACTAATCCCAATGCTTTTTGATCAGCCCATGTACTTCTCCGGGCACTATAATCTTAGAAACCGTTATCTATTCTATATATCCTCACAATATGAAGCTCTTCATTGAAACAACCCCAATCAATAATCTCTGCTTTGATTGACTCTTAGACTTTGTATAGCGTGAGCAAGCTGTTGTAGCATACCTACGCCCCCATTCCCATAAATACAGTAGTGAATGCTGTACGTGGTCTAGAGTTAGAAATTCGTCTCCAGCTGTGCTGGTCTAATTCTCTGCCTCCGGGTAGAGAGGATCCCCAGACGAGGCTATGTCGAAGGGCAGAGTCTCGTCTCGGGAAACAGCTACTCAACACCGTTTTATACAGGGTTTAGGGGGAATTTTTGGCCGAGCCTACGGGCTAGGATACCCCACTAACTTCGGCCTTGTGCCACATCTGACCGCGTGGGGCGGTTGGTAGATATCCTAGAGTTGGATATTCACTTTAAATTACGTACAGTATTCACTACTGCATTTATGGGAAAATCTTGTGAATATCATTTTACGCCATACAGAAAAAGAAACGATTGTGTAGCACGGAGAAGCAAAGTAAATGAATTTGGCCCGTGAAATGCAGGGTCTCATTGCTAGTCGATATTAAATGCTGTTTTCAAGTGATGCATTTCCAGAATTCAATCTTCGCACCGGCTGCATTCGGAAAACTCGACGCGCTCCGCCGACTTCCGATTATTTTTCTCCATTCAGTCGGAGGCATTTGATTTTGCGAACACTCGGCTCTAATTTCCAACCTGTCTCCTTCCAACCACTCATGGATACTGACCACGCCGCTTTTTACCTCCTTTCAAGGGTCAACAGAAATATAACAGGCAGGTTTCAATGAATATCCATCTCGTGTAAGAACACTTACAAAAGCGGTCAGCACAAAGGGGGTTTACTCGCCATCGTTTGAAGTTGAGTGCTCGGGGAAAAAATTATATTGAAAATAGAATCAATGGAAAATAGACATTTCGAACTGGGGACAAAATGTTAAAAAAAAAAAACTGCTAAAAGATTACTTATAAAAATATATAATACTTACACATACAGACCCAAATAGACAGAAATATATACTTAATTATCTATCTATATATATATATATATATATATATATATATATATATATATATATATATATATATATATATTAATCCATTCAATCTAAGCAAGGTGATAATGTCACTGAGATGCAAGGTGGTGCTGCTGGGAGAGAAAGAGACTGAAAAAGACATTAAAAAAACAGAAACTCAATCCTAAACAGTAAGCAAGGAATAAACCTCTACTCCTGTTCAAAAGACCGGGAGTAGTGTAAACCGAATGGTAGGCGAACCTATCTACTTCTATTGAAGTAACATAAATGAATAAATAGTAAATAAAGTTTCAGATTTTAAGCGATGTTAGGAGTATAAAGTTGAACTAGTCTTAAGAATGAATCGGAAACACAATCCAAAACAATGGACAAACCTCTCCATCTTTTCAAAATCGCGAAAGAATGTGTTATTTATATATATATATATATATATATATATATATATATATATATATATATATATATTGTTACGTATCAATAGCCGCGACACAAAATTTAAAAAGAAAAGATAAAATAAACAACTTGTTACAGGATAGGGCCAAAGTTTACCACTCCGTAGTGGATGGATTCTCTTACAGGGTCAAATACAAGAATGAGGAGAAACAAACAGTAACAAACAAGCACTAATATATAATTTAATAAGATTTAATTATAACAAGACGATACATGAAAACATTAATGCATGTAGGGCTTGAAAAGATGTATGCGTGTTATATCTGACATGAAAAGTCTAAGCACACTTAGCTTAAGTCATTCGCCTGAAATAAAATAGGTTGTTCTCTTTTCCCTTTTCTCTCTCTCTCTCTCTCTCTCTCTCTCTCTCTCTCTTTTGTTTTATATTTCTCTTTTGTTCTTTTTACTTTTAGTTCAGTTCGTTTCGCCCGTGCTGTGATATCTTTTGATATATTGTTCTTTTTTCACTGTTATGAATTTTGAACCCAAGAGTTAGTCATTTACACTCCTCTTCACATATTCAGCAATGTAGAATTCATAGCCTGCGTCCAATTGAGTGAGTCATACACGCCTGTCTTATGTAATTAACATGCTTAGTAATTCACCAGTACATTTGATATATGCAGCATAGTCTGTTCATTTGAGTTGAATTAGAACTCGTCTTCATCGTGGTATTTTTTTTTGGCTTGACGGTAACAACGAAAAAGAGATGGTACTCGCTTAAGACACGTGTTTCAACTGATTCCTTCCGATATTTTCCTGCTCAATGTTTCGTACTCGATCAATTGATTCTGCACGTGTCTGTGAAGCTATTTTATATCTCGCTTGATGATGTTACTTAGGTCATCAGCCTGTCTGGCCTAACTGATCTTGAATTTAGCGACAACTATTAAAGAGGGAGTGAGTGAATGTACTGTATTATAGAGAGGTGGAAAGAGAGATGGTTCGCTAAGTATAAAGTGTGTGTGGTTATGAGTTTTGGCTATGTAATGATGTAACAATATCTATCTATCTATCTATCTATCTATATATATATATATATATATATATATATATATATAGGTGCAAATACGGGTATATATATATATATATATATATATATATATATATATTGTTGTGGTAGGATCCACCTAATTTGCATAGTGGAGTACCGAGCATATAAATATGGTTGGTACCGGGAAGAGAGTGGAAGGGATGAAGAGATTGATCCAGAGACTCTGCCCGACTGCGACTCAGGCAACACACATTCCAGGAACGGTATTCCCAGGAATATACCAAAGACTATATGTAAATATTGTGTACACTTTCTTGTTTCAATACATGTTGTTCTAAGTACATTTTGTGTTGCATTATTATTCCATGCATTAGTCAAGTTTCAACATATATATACCTGTATTTACATCGATAAAAACAGAAAACTGCACTACACACTAAAATCCCTGACAACAACAACTATCTACATGTTAATTCTTCCTACCTTAAACACCTAAAGGAGAAACTTCCCTATTCCCAAGCACTTAGACTCAATGAAGAACTAAATAAACACACTCAAAATCTCAAGCGTCACCTGGCTATAAACAACACCTAATCAGGGAACAAATAAATAAAGCAATTTCCATACCCACAGAAGACACCCTAATGTATAAAATTAAAAATAAATCCAGACGCATCCCTCTAGTAACAACTTTCAATACCACTCTTCCTCCACTATCTCACATACTCAAAAGTTTCTTGAAAATAATACATTTCAAACCACACCTAAAAAATTTGTTTGAGGAACCCTGCCTTCTAGCATATCGTAGACCTAAGAACCTTAAGGGAATTATAGGTAGTAACCAAATTTCAGATGATAAGGTAATCCGTAATAGACCAAAATTAAAAACTACAGGATTTTTCCAACCATGTGACAACAAAAGTAGCTTATGTTGTAACAACGTTAGACACACCAATTCTTTCACTAGCTCAGCCACTAAATTTACCACAACTCTTACTGTAGAACATAATTTACTTACTAGAATGCACACTATTCTAGAAACAATATGTGGGAAAATCTGAATAGTCCTTTCACTACAGAATTAATAATTATCGGAATCCGATCAAGTCGGCTCCTCACGAAAGATTATTACCTGTAGAACAACGTTTCCGCCTAGAAATAAGCCTTGCCAAATTCACTATAACTGAAAAAATAGAAATAGACAGAAAAGATAACATTAGAAAAATTCTAGACAAATGGATTTTGTGCCTCAAATCACTTCGTCCCGACGGGCTTAATCACTAATTTAACAGCATAGATATAATTAATATATAAGCCCATAAATCAAGCCCTACCCGCATTTCTCACCCACACACAACAGACATTGTTTGTAGAGGTGTTGATGTCTCACACATATACACACACCGATACTAATATATACACTTACACACATCATACACACTCCTATAGAACTAAAAGATAACATAAGCTTAACACGCATCCATCCCCTTCTCAGCAACCAATAAAACTGTCAAAATGACTAAGGAAAGTGGCATTAATCTCCCCGGCCTCTATCTTAAAAACAATTTAAAAGAGGCCGTTTGACCAACAATTTTGGCCAAAATTGACGATAAAAACAAATGAAAACTGTTGCTAGAATCAATTGTGATATTGTTGAGGCGATTTCTCAATCTATCCAAAAAAAATTGATAAAGTGAACGTTTTAGATAGATCAGTGAAAAGAAGATCTCAAGTGCGTACTCTTGTTGAGCTGGGAAAATACATGAAGATTGATGGTCAAAATTTTCATGTTGAGCTTAATGCTCTGTTTTCAAGATTGACTTTTCTGTTGGAACGATGCGAAGATGTGACTTCGTTCTTCAAGTTCAAACTCACTCTATTTTTCACGAATTTCCAAATGAGAAAGACAAACAAAGCCGTACTGAAAATATCATCTGACCACTGAAGTACCTGAATCTCAGCCACCAACAGTGTTTGTTTTAGATTGGACGTACTCTCCTTCACCGAGGGAAATGGGTTGCCTAGTGTGGCATAAGCAACGTCGTTGCACAAAAGCTGAGCTACTGGAAAGCCAATTAGACAATCAAGCATCATTTTTTTATGGATATGTACATCATCGAAGAACAGTTCGAATTTCTGATAATATATAAACCAAAGATGGATTGCAAGTTGTTGTTCATCAAGAGTTCTTCTTCTCAAACGAGACCAAGTTTGTCAATATGTGATGTCGTTCATTGGAGGCAGACGATCATCGGGAGTTTCAAAGTGATGGACAGACAGACACGGATATTGTTTCTGAAACGCTCAAACTACTGAAGGAAAGTTCGTGTAATAATAGCTGATGATACATTCTGGTTCTTTTACTTTTCCATATTTTCGCAAACATAGCTGACATCTATATTGTTTCCGATTGGAAAGAAGTCTCAGGGAAAGATGAAGCTACTCAGCATCCGTGAAATCGCAGAGAAGACAAGCTCCAAAAGTCTGCATACCATTCCAATCATCCGAGCATAGGGTTGGTATGACTCAATGTCATCTTGGGCATGAGAAATGTGAGATAATAAGGATTTTTCATAAATTAAAACCGCTACTTCAGCTGATGCTACTGATTCTCCTGCCCAAATTGCATCTTCGGGGTCGCAGATATTTGTCAAGATGTACGGGGGAAAACCAGACAGTATATTGGACACCCTCAGATACATCAAGTACATAGAGTATGCTGCAACATCGACGAAAAAGTTACAGCCTGAAAGACTGCCTCCAAAAGTGAACGGAGTCTCAAGTTATGATTTGGAGGACTTTAGGTCATTGCCAATTTGATCCTTGCAGCTGGGGTTGGGAAATGAGAAACGGTACTGCTCGAGAGGAATTACTAAAATTTATAAGTAAAAGATTTTGTCCAAGAGTCCTTTCAGCCCAAACACCTGCTCTTGCCGGAAACATGGTTTAATGTGCGTAACAGCATGCAGTGCTTGTCTGGTCACCGATTGCAGCAAAATTAGTCTGGTTCTACACGAAGAGAACGAAGGGGAAAACGATGCTAATTTATTTAAACGTTTATGTTGAGTTATATCAGGCCATTTAAATTGTTCTGTTTGCTATTTTTAGTAGTTGAATTGAGGACATTTCAATACTTGTTTGTGGCATTAGGAGTAAACTTATAAAAGTTGGTAGTCTTGTCTGATTTATCAAAAACCTAATCAGACGAATGATTGTCCTTTACACACAGTTCAGACGACTCTGAAAATTATTTTTATATTTATGAAAAGGGATACAATTAATGATTCCTAATAAATCCTTTTCCAAATAATTATAATATGTTAATGAAAAAAATTAACTAAAATTATAGAAATATAGGTAATGTCGTTAATTTAGTTAACAAAATTAATGCAACGAGTAAAACTATAACCGATAAACTCAAAATCAGCAAAAGATTTAGGAAACTCTGCACTAAAGAGTCCTATGTCATGATCAAGGATCATAAACCTGATTCTGAGGTTAATCCTTCCACTAGAATTATCAAACCTGCCAAGGCTGTAATTGGAAGGATTAACAAGGTCATCCTTGATAGAGTCAACCAGAAGATTAGAAGGCTCCTTGGACTTTTACAGTGGATCACTACCCCGGATGTCATAAATTGGTTCAATGATATAAGCGATAAAGGAAATTGTTCATTTATCCAATTTGATCTTGTACATTTTTACCCATCTGTTTTAATGGATCTTTTTTACTTTGGCTTTGGAATTTGCCAGGAAGTACTCAGATCTTTCCAACGAGGAACTTGATATTATTATGAACTGCAGAAGATCTATTCTCATCCATAAAAATTGCAGTGGATTAAGAATAATTCTGTTGATCAATTTGATATTTCCATGGGATCCTTAGATTCTGCTGCCTTCCCATCTTACTGGGTTTTTTTAACATATATAATCTTACTGCCTACGATGATATTAGCACTGATAATATTGGGTTATATAGAGATGATGTCCTTATGTTAGTAAAAACTTCCACAAATATTAAAGATGACAAAATCAGAAATATATACAAAGAGAATTTAAGTCTCAACCTTAAAGTTATGATCAACAAAAATTTAAAAAATTAAGTTTCTTGATGTTACTTTAAATTTCTTGATGTTAGACCTAATTAATAATGTATTCCAACCCTACCTGGAAACAAATGCCAATCCAATATACATACACCCGAATTCTAACCACGCTTCATCTGCAATCAAACACATACCCTCTTCTATAGAATATAGGATTAGCAATAACTCTTCCAGTGAAGATGTCTTTTACTTGCATAGTAAAGTTTAAAACACTGCCTTAAATATAGTGGCTGTAAGTGCAATGACATCAAATATATAAAACATAACAACAGTGATCGTAGGAATAATAGAAACAGGAATATCGTTTGGTATACACTCACATTTAACCAAAGAGTTAGTACTAAGTTAGGGCAGAATTCCCCAATTTAAATGACAAACATTTCCCCAGAAATAATCCACTCAGTAATTTTTTGGCAGAAATACATTGAAACTAGGCTATAGTTGTACAGATAATCTTGAAAATATTATTAAAAACATAATAAAATTTTAAACCAACACAAACATCTGAGTAATAATATCCATTCCAAACCAACAAACAACGATAATACAAACAAGTGTAATTGTAGAAATTCTAACGAAAGCCCATTGCAAATCCGATGTCAAACTGACTCTCTTTTTACCTAAGCACTATTTCAACAGTTAAAACATTTTATATTGGGGGTACCAAGAATTCCTTGGAAACTAGGTGGTATCAAGATATATCATACAGAAATATGATATTCCTTTCTAAATATTTTTGGAACTTAAAAGAAGTTAACAAAACCCTACGCTAAAATGGAAAATAAAATAAAGCTAGAATCTGTAAATCTTTTAATAAACCTTGCTTCTTATGCTTACATGAAAAATTAGTTGCTAACAAAAAACTCTACTAAACCAAAGAGGCGAATTAACTGTAACTTGCCGACACAGTATATCTTTTACCTTTCAATGTAGTTAATTTGTTTTAAAATTAGGTAGCAGTACTATTTCTTTTGGCCATGATTTAAAAGTAAATAACGATCCACCCTGTACAAGTAATTATCTTATTTTGTTTATTCAGATTTAGTATTACTATGTATTGTCGGTCAGTTATTAGTGTTTATATCTTATATAGATGCTCCACATTTTTAATTTTATCTACAGCTTTCTTTAAGAAGCTTCCTGAATCAGAAATTTAAAAAAATTCTGTTGAAATTAACTTTACGTTTGTTTGTACAATTCTTCCTCTCCCCTCATCAGCGTCCTTTAAAAAATTGAACATGTCATATTTGTCTACCATCACAATACATTTGCTGCTTACATGTTTTCCGTATTCTTCAATGATGACCCATCTAATTTCCGGTGTATCATGTCATGTAAAAATAACTCGCTCACCTTCACCCTCTGAGCTTAATTTACTATTTAGCATAGATTTGAGAATTGTTTGATGAAGACAAAACCGCAAGTCTATTTTGAATTCTGATTTCGAGGCCTCTTACCCTCCTTTATCTTTCGGAAAGATTCTGTTGCGCCTATCTTTCGAGTGAAAAAAAATGAACTCGCTGCCTTGAAAACCCGAGTTTGAATTCCAAATACTTGTCAAAATAAAAGACTCCCACTCGAAATCCCCTAGCCCCAACTTGCATCCTCCTTCTCTTCCTATGTTACGTGAATAAATCCGTCCTCCCTTTTTACTGAGGGCTTTTTTCCAACATGGCCCCTTCGCAACGATGTTAATTACATTTTCTGCTCGCTACAACACAATCTTTTCCAAATCAAGTCAAAACTTTGCTTTTGAAATTTTCTTGAAAATTATTTAACCACCACTCACTTACCATCATCTGAAGAGGTACAACGTAGTGCCGAAACATGAAAGTCATTGTGTAGCGATTTCAACATGTTTTTGTTATAATAATGATATATTGATTTCAAATTCTATTTTTTATTTTTTTATTTTTTTTTTTTTTTTTTTTTGTGCCAGGGATTAAATTTTGGGTGCACATCAAAAGATGTGAAAAGACATCTAGACTTTTTTTAATAAGCACCTTGCTATAGTGAGCCATCAGTTTGCTTATCAAAACAGGACTTTCAGGCCTCAAGTTGTTTAGTTGGTTGCTTGATGCAATTAGATATTTCTATGTATTTGTTTTCTCCATTTTATAGTCATAGCTTGCTTGTAGCACACAAGACCGTCAAGTATTCTTCGAATAAGTCCTATGTTTTACTGACTAGACTGCCAAAAATGAAGCGATCAAAGTGAAGATAAAATTATGCTGTCAATTTGTGCCTATTAGCAACACATATAAACAAACAAAATTTCATGTTCTCAGCATCACTGTTCCTAACTTTGTTGAGTGGTCTGCAAAATATGCAGATATCACGTGACCATCTTGAAAGCTTCACACAGTGAGAGTAAGGTCTGAGAGCAACATATGGGTTGATCGGAAGTATTTTAAAATGGTTGTTCGACTGTCACCTATTTCTTTCTATCTCTCCCTGCAGAGTGTTTTATTTCTCAAATTCAGTTTGACAGACCAATTAGTGTGGTCAAGACTAAGACGCATATAGAGTTGGTAGTACTTTGTTTTGTCTTATTTTTCATGATATCTACTGTTTCACTGCTATATACATGATTACAGATCTATGCCAGCAGATAATGGTGAAATACGGCTACGTTTTAGTTTAGGCACATTATTTCAGATCTGGTTTGCAAATTATCACCCATACCTAACTATCCCCAGATGGTCCAAATGAGGATTTTTTTTAATTTTCAAAAAAGAAGGGCATAACTATTCTAGAAAAACCATTTAGATTGGTAACTTTTTACCCGGTTAGCACTGATATCAACCAGCTCATAGATATTAAAGTAAAAGAACATTAGGAAAAGTTATTCCTTTAAGAATTGATTCCTGTTATTTGTCTGAAGACGGTCACGAAACCGGAAACACATGTAGCAAAAATATGAAGAATAAAAAACGTTTGTGATTTCTCTCTTTTTAATACATATATATATATATATATATATATATATATATATAAAGACAAAAATATTACACCAAGAATAAGCTGGAAATATTAAAAATGCACCTGCCTACACCAACATTACAAAGAAATGCCTACTGTATCTACACGAAAAGCCAGCAATAATTTCTCATACCCAACAAAAGAATTTACTAAACATAAGACCAGAAATAATTTCTAAATGCAGACATGAAAACAAATAACTATTATCAGAATTTATAACAAACGGATAAAAAAGAAAAAAAAAACACCAACCAACACTTATACACAAACGACCATTGATCCTATGAACATGATAAGAGAAACCATTGACACCATAACACCATCAATTATTTTCTAGTTCAAACTATCATCATAATAATTATAATTATTGCTATTATCATTCCACCACCATTACTACGATCACTTCTACCACTTTACAATAACTATTTGCTGCTACAATTGTTATTATCATCACCCGCTCCTCCCATTATTACTACCACATCACAATTACCATTGCCGCATTAATCCATAATTACTACGGCACCAAAATTTTCATTACCGTATCAGTCCACAATTATACCTATTTTTCCCTGCCCTAGCAAAATTAATACCACAGCATAAATACTAATAAATATTACAAATTGGAGTTTCTACCATTTACATATGCGCAATCGCCAAAGACAAGCAAATAACTGTCGTTAAAATAATAACAAACAACCTTAAAAATTTCTAAATAATAGCAATTTGTATCTACCATAGTCTTACACAAACCCATCATACGTATATACGTGTGTACGAGAAAACATTATTCAGCGAACAAAATAGGATAACGGTCTACGCGTTGACAGCGAAACAGAAACAAAAAATATTCGCTACCCAATACAAAATTGAATACAGCGATCAAATGCATACGTATGTACGCAACAACACATGGATGCGCATATATGCCCAGTCCCACGCTGTTCAAATATCTCTATGTTTCTGTGAGCTCCAGTAAGTGAGCTTGCATGTATGTGTGTCTGCGTACGTCAATGAGTCTACGTGCGTGTTAGTATGTTTGCGTAGGTATGAGTGGCGTTCCGACGACAATTTTTCTTCCCACTTCCATAAAAGCACCGATATACGCAACCATATATAAATCCAAAATTTTAAAAATTAATTATTTTGTCTGATGATCGCAAATAGCGTGAAACCCAGGGTCACAAAATCACACCAATCCAACTATATATATATATATATATATATATATATATATATATATATATATATATATATAAACATGCTTTTGTTCTACGTAAAATAAAATTATATATATAAATATATATATATATAATTATATATTTAAAAATATGATTCCAACACGCTACATAAGAGTTCTCATGTTTCAAAACAAGAGCCGAAAACTTCAATATAATTATTTGAATTAAATTGAATTAAAGTAAGCTCTGTTCCATCTTCAAGCTAAATTTATTTTGGAAATATATATATATAGATTCCAAAATAAATATATAGATTCCAAATAGATTCCAAAATAAATATGTACATTCCAAAATAAGTTTCGCTTGAAGATGGAACAGAGCTTACTTTAATTCAATTTAATTCAAATAATTATATTGAAGTTGTCGGCTCTTGTTTTGAAACATGAGAACTCTTATGTAGCGTGTTGGAATCATATTTTTAAATAAATAATTATATTCATGCATTACTATTGTATCAAGCACTATTTTTTAATAACAAAAATACTAAAGAACTTTGGATTATTTACCTAACCAGTTCTTTCCTATTTTCTATATATTTTCATATATATATATATATATATATATATATATATATATATATAGAGAGAGAGAGAGAGAGAGAGAAAGAGAGACAGACACACGGACAGACAGACAGAAGCAAAGATACAGAGTGTACTATGGAGATAAAAACACCGAGAGGGAAAGGAGAAATTTTGTTTTTTCTCGTGACTTATCAACTGAACACTTGGCGGAACACACTCTTTCTCACGTTAATTGCACTGCAGTTGTACCTATGCTATACAAATCTGAGCATAATATGGGGTTCTCAGAGATCCACTTCCTACTTGTAGCAGACTTCTTTCAAAAGACTGTTGATGCTGCAGTGATCCAAATAATACCCCCAAAAAACACATAATTGAGAAGATTCTGTTGCGCCTATCTTTCGAATGAAAAAAAAATGAACTCACTGCCTTGAAAACCCGAGTTTGAATTCCAAATACTTGTCAAAATAAAAGACTCCCACTCGAAATCCCCTAGACCTCCTTCTCTTCCTATGTTACGTGAATAAATCCGTCCCCCCTTTTTACCGAGGGCTTTTTTCCAACATGGCCCCTTCGCAACGATGTTAATTACATTTTCTGCTCGCTACAACACAATCTTTTCCAAATCAAGTCAAACGCCACAGTTATGGTAAAAGCAAAACGCCACAAGGGCTAGCGTGTCGATGGAGCAGGTGTTTGCTGTAATATAATTGGATATATGGAGAGATGAATCAACGCTTCCCAGCTTCAAATACTTACGTAAAAGCCCTTGACAGAGGGAAATAAATGAAAAGCGGGGCTGTGTATGAAGCGGTAGCGTCGATTTCCAATAACAGTACTTGTTTCATTTCCTTTCATCATTCACTTTCCCAACTAGTCGTCTCTTATTACGAATACTCTATCATCAGTTAACATACTTTTATGACATTTCTATGCTACTGTACTGAGTGGAACACGCAAATACATACATAAAAGATACGAGGAAAACTTGGTACACCTCTTATTTATTTCCACTGAAACCTGATCTAAAATAAATAGTAATACCGTGGCATAGTTTCTGCTTAAAGCCTACTACTTAACTTTGTTCACATCCACTGTTTGGTTTCTGCAAACTTGCGTCCTGTTGATAAAAATGTTTAAGCAATTAAATTTTGGTTTGATTTGGTTTGTTTTACGGCATATCAACCTCAATGGGTCTTTTAAAGCCGACAAAACTTTCATTGTTGGTAATATTTTTTCCAAAAATCTATTTCTGTTAATAATTTTCTTTCGCTGCTAATATGTTTTTGAAAAAATGTATAGCTTGTAATGTTTTCTTTTTTTCTTTCAAAATGTATTTCTGGTAATTTTTGTTTTTCAAAAATGTTTTTTTTAAATATATCGCTGGTAATATTTTTTACAAAGTATTTCTGGTATTAAAACTTTCAGTGTTTTAAGCCTAGTTTGGGGGTTAACTATTTGCTTATAGATGGGACCCTAACAGGTGCTACTACCCCGCGTCAGAGTGGACCTTAGAACATCAGCAATTAAGAGGTGGTTCCACGAACCTCAAAACCTCATGATCAGAGGCCTTGCTGTCGGACGTAGTTTATCGTCATACCCAGGACGGTTAAATAATTAAAGGATATTTTAATCCGACATCTTTTCTTAATATTATAATTATATTCAGTGGCTCCACATGATTAAATAGACAACCCTTTATTGAGGCATTTGCCTCTAGGTCGGTAGACATTAACTTCATTGTGTAAACAGAAAATCAAGGATGCCTACACCACCACGTGTATCTATTACATTTAACTTTTATAGGAACTTTTATAGGAATAATAAAAACAAACTGACAGAAAGAGACTCGCCTTAATTTCAGACATTAATTTCATTGTGCAAAACCTAAACTCAAGGATGTATTTTTATACAAATAACAGACACACATACACATAACACACACACATACACTATATATATATATATATAGTTATTTTTAAAAATATGATTCCATCGCTACATAAGATTTCTTTTTTTCAAAAACAGAAGCTAAAAACTTGAATTTAATTATAGAAATTAAATTAAAGTACCTAGTTCTGTTTCATCCTCAAGTGTATTTGGAATAACAAATTTTGAAATTTATGGAGCTTAATAAGTATATACATTCGTAATAATAATTTCTATGGAAACGATATAAACCAATCATTTTAATACGGGCTAGTAGGGTTTGCATTTTCACTGACAATTATTGTACCAACTTATTAGTTACTTTCGAAAATAGGTTTAATAAAGGGTAGGGTCGGGGTGCCTATTTTCAAACGAAGGATGACATCCGTGCAACGCATATCGTCTGGTCTAATTCAAAAACAGAGAGTTTGGGCACTTTTTGTTATGCCGTTAAATTTGTATTTGTATACATAAAGATTTTTTTCTAAAAGGGTTGTTTATATATGAATACGTCGTATTGAACTAAAATTTATTTTTTGACGACTTCTTAAAGGACTTTTTCTTATGATTAAGTTTTTAAACCTGTTGCTTTAATTGAACTTGTTTGTAGACTTTGAAATTTGAAAAAAAATTAAGCTAATTATTTAAGGCGAATATTTGTGTGTGTTGGCAAAAAAACCGTTATCTCATGTCTTTGATTTAATAAATTTTCGTTTTTTAGAAACTTAATGTGTAGATTTCCATGTAGACATAAAGGGCATGGGTCATCCCAAGTTTTATAAATTCTTGTTCTATTCATTATTTTTCATTTCATTCGTTTCTTTTAAATGCCAAAAATATTTAGATAGGGATGTCTGATTTCTATTTCTAATATTATTGAAGGAGATTTTGTATTGTCTCCACCTAATTTTAAATTTATTCTTCGTGGATCCTATATATATCATTTCAATTTTGGGATTCTCAATGGATGAGATTGTGCATTGGTATATCTCAGATTCTATGCGGCTTTTATTATCCAACGGGTAATCTTCAGGGTTTCTACAATCGCATAATTTTTCATTATTTTTGTCTAATTTTAATTTAGGGTTTTTATTAATTTGATTTTAGCATACGTATTTTTCCAGGATTTTATTTTGTTTTCTTTTTATGATTCTTTCTAGATTTTCAGTACAGCTGTAACTTAATTTTAAGGTGTTTTTATTAAAAATCTTGCTATCAGCAGGAAAGTGTTTTTCAATTAAAGCTAGGAATTTTTGTCGTAGCTTAATATTTACCATTTGGTTGAGCCGGGGGTGTGTATATCAAATGATTTTTCTTTTTGTTTTTCTTCTGGTTAGTACTATTGTTTTTATAATTGATGTTAGCTTTTTTGTATCCACTATTTTTTAGGGATGTGTTGTAAAAATTACTGTGATTTTGGAATATTTCCTCATTTGAGCAATTCATGTTGATTCATTTCTCTATTGATGAGGGTATATGCTTAACTGTGGATGGAGGATGGTTTGACCTGGGGTGTACAATTTATGCAAAATAAAAAAAAGAGGAATTAATAAGAAACATGAGATGGAGGGCATTTTTCTTCCTTCGAAGGAATAACTCAGCAAAAGAATATGAAGTTTGGAAAAGTAGATATACATTTACAAAATCCACCATATTTTGAAAACGTGCAGAAATTTTGCGAGTATATTTGGAGCAGCCCAAAGGTATACAACCCCAATGCAGAATGGGTCCAACATGAAGAACGAATGCTGTATAAACCACTACAAGAATGGGAAAATATAACCACGAATAATGTTAGGCTCTAACGAAATCCCCAAAATGGAAAAACCCATGAAATGACAAGGTGACCAATTTCTGGCTCTATCATCTCATCAATCCATAAAACCCTTGCACAAACTCTGCCCATGTTTATTAATAATCCCAATAAAATCCCGAAATGGATCACTGAAGGTATTATATACCTCATACCAAAAGCAAGTGAAACAAAAGTCCCGAAAAATTGTAGACCAATAACATGTATGTCCACCATGTATAAATTGATCACGTCTGTCCTGATGAACCGTACTTAATCTTTTCTTAAAGCAAACAACATTCTTCCACTGGAACAGAAGGAATCCCGGAGAGGTTCATATGATTGCAATAATCAACTAATGAGAAATAAAATAATCATGGAAAATTGCAGGAGACGATGTAGAAATCGTAGAACAGTATGGATAGATTACCGTAAAACCTTTGACAGTGTGCCACACTCTTGGATACTTAAGACTTTGGAAATGTACAAAGTCTTCCCCGTGACATTAAATTTCTTTAAACACAGCATAGGAATATGGAAAAACAACATTATGCCTAAATCACGCCAGAGGCACTGCCATCTGCAACCGACTGAATATCCGTCGAGGAATCTGTTGTGGATTCCGAGATGAAATTCGGTCTCCAATGAATGACAAACGCAAGAAATAAAGATAAGAAATTAAATGTATTTACACAATAATACAATGGGTATATTGTTAGTAAATCCAGGAACGCCTTTAGTCGTAATAATAATATACATAGATATAGTCTCGAAGTAGGACTATCCTTAGAGTCTACGTGCTTGTAACTGACTTTTACAAGCGGTTACCTCACACTATTACTTACCTCCAACTCAATCACAATCTCGGCTTAATCTCTCTCCCTCTGACTGACTGTGGGTATTTAACGGCAGCAGTCCCAGTAACACTCTGGTCTTATATTTTATATTCTTATATGAAAAAGGGGTAGGCCGCGTAACAGAATCTTTCAAGGAAACTCCCTGTCACACCTTCCGTTTTGTGTATTTAAACTGGAAAATTTAAAAAAAAAAAAAAAAAAAAGCAAAACCTTACAACAATCATAGCAACATCTGCAACCTTTGTCAACAAGAAAAATTATCTATTAGGTTGGTGCAAAAAATAATATCGTTTTTTGGCGTATTTTTTAACGTCAAAAAACGATATTATTTTTGCACCAACCTAATATTATAACATTTCCAGACCAAAAAAACATTGAAACCAGAGATCGGAAATTATGTCCAATTGTATACGTACAAAAAAGTTCATTTTCGGTTCATTTCAAGTGTGATAAAATGAACGTTTTTTCATTTAAATGCTCATTGATACATTTCCAATACACTTGATTTTCCCCTTATATCCTCCTTCTCCTCCTCACCTTCTATCTCCCCCCCTTATGTCGTGTGCTTATTCAGTTTTTTTTAAAATATAGCGTTCATTTTTTTTTTTCATTTAAAAAATAAAGCGTTAGGAAATCAATTGATTGAAATCGCCTGAAGATACTGAAAGGTTTAAACCAAAGTAGCGGAATCGGATGATTTCCTAATTTTCTCTACCTAATACACACACGCACACACATATGTGTGTGTGTGTGTGTGTGTTTGGATAAAGGAATAGGAAACATTTGTCAATTTAACATGTTTCACTTTCTATAAGCTTCGTCAGAGAAAGAGATACGAAGAAAAAATTAATTCTGGCATTTTTGTTTGATTTTCATTTGTTAAATAGTATTCACGTGCATTTCACTTGTTAAGGAGCGTTAGTATAATTTATGACGTTCTGAACTCTATACTAACCCTGCTTAACAAGTCGAATCCTGATGAATCCTGCTTAACAAATGAAAGTCAAACAAAATAAAAATAAAAATACCAGAATTTTTTCCATGTCTCAATCTTTGATGAATCTGTAATAAAAGTTAAACATGTTAGGTTGATAAACGTTTCGTATTTGTTTTTTAGCCTATCATTCTGTTGGATTCCGATCTATATTTGATTTCTAGTTCATCCCAATTCACACACGCGCTCGCGCGCACACACATACACACACATGCACATATATACACAAAAATTGTGTGTAATTAGGGAGCATTTTTTCATTGATGCATGTTTCATTAAATAATGAAGTTTTGTCTATTTTATATAAATTCTTTTCATATCGTCTGATAAGCTTAATAAGATTATCATTAAAAGAAGAAAGAAAATCACCATATTAATACATATTTTTTAATCTTATCTAAGCTTTCGGCTTACATAAGCCATTATCAAAGATGACAATTACATTACAATAATATATATAAATCTGCCATACAAACAAAAACAGATTATCATTATTGTTTTGTCCGTGTATTGGTTAATATATTGTAATGTAATTGTCATCTTTGATAATGTTACTAAGCTTATCAGACGATATAGAAGGAATTTACATAAAATAAATAGACAAAACTTGTCTATATTATTTAATGAAACATGCATCAATATATATATATATATATATATATATATATATATATATATATATATATATATATATGTATATGTATATTAATAAAAAGAAAGAACAGTAAGATATATAATCCGGTGTTCTTATAGATATTTTTATTTTTAGAAAATAGTGCTCAATGTAAATTTAAAGAGCATTAATATTATAAGTTAATAGACTTAAAATATGGTTTTTCGCTACACAGTTCCAACCATGTTTCAAAAATGGAAGCTAAAAGCCCCTAATTTAATTTTGTACTTAAATTAAAGATGGAAAGTGATGTCTTTAATTTAAGTACAAAATTAAATTAGGGGCTTTTAGCTTCCATTTTTGAAACATGGTTGGAACTGTGTAGCGAAAAACCATATTTTAAGTCTATTAACTTATAATATATATATATATATATATATATATATATATATATATATATATATAGTCTTAAGGTGTGCTATATTTATGGGATAAGGTGCTCAGTATCAGAGATAGAGCGTGTGTAAATATAAAAGTGAACCTTGAAGTTAACAGAGGCGACAGTCAGTTTCATGCAAGACGCAATCGTCAGGCCATATATATATATATATATATATATATATATATATATATATATATATATATATATATATATATATATATATTCGTTTGGTTAGAAAGAACAACTGAGAAGCAGACTGGCAAAGGTGAATATAACAACCATTGAAATTTATTGATGCGGGGACCAAACAGTGGGTGTGGTGACAGTTAAGTCATTGGTAATGCGATTTAGCACTAGCAAAAGTGATGTGTTTTTTCAGACTATGTGCAAAGCGGCTCTACACATGTTGTTGATCATCCCTCGTAAAGAAAGGAAAAAATAATAGTTAATAGCCCAATGGTTGCGAAAAAAATGTTTTAGAGCTGAAAACTTACTCTATCAAACGGAGTTCACGCGTCGATCGGCATCACAAAACGACAAAAATACATCAACATAAGATATATCATAGTGGATAATAGCAAAATACTCTACAGCAACTAATTCAAGGAAAGGGTCAAAAGCCTAGGAGCTACTATCATACAAATTAAACAGGCAACAATGAGACGGTACCATGAAGTCGATATAATATATTTAATAAGCGAATATATATATATATATATATATATATATATATATATATATATATATATATATATTAGGTTGGTGCAAAAATAATGACGTAATAATGTCGTTTTTGACGTTAAAAAAATACGTCAAAAAACGACATTAATACGTCATTATTTTTGCACCAACCTAACATATATATATATATATATATATATATATATATATAGATAGATAGATAGATAGATAGATAGATAGATGGATAGATAGATAGATAGATAATAATATTATAATTATAAATTTTAAATTTGTAGCTCTGATGAATTGGATCGTATTTACGATTCCAATGGAATAAATTATGACCATGGGATATTAGTGTTTAAGCCTTTTTATCATTATATATATATATATATATATATATATATATATATATATATATATATATATATATATATATATATGTTTGTGTTTGTGTGTATCTTTCCCCGAAAGAGTTACACGTGACGTCACCGAGGATTATTTAAAAATTGCAACTTTTCAAAGAATATCAGTATATAGACAAAGGAATTCTAACTACCATAGTCACGACGTTGGTTCTTAAAGATGACTGATGGTAGAAATTACTTGACAAAACAATAACACATAAACTTTGAACAGTTTGTCCATAATTCGGAGGGAGGCACAGTGGAGAAAAGGATAGCGGCTCGGATTGAGGAATAGAAGAATCGATTTCGAATTCCAGTCGAATCCAATACATTCACTTACGTGCTAATACCTGTGGGAAAGGTATGAATCTTCGTCTTATCCCCCACCAGCTATGGGTAAATAGCAGGACAGACCGGGTCCCAAAGCCTTGGATGGCAACTGGTCTACCGCAGAAAGAAATGGCAACCTACTGCGGGAAAATATCTACCTCGTCACTCATGTATCGAAAGATTCATGACTGCCGATGTGAGGGCACATAACTGACTGATCCACAATTACGAATGAAATAAACAACACCTTATTCAAAAATTGGAGAGATAAAATACAAAATTAAAGAAGACAGATCTCGTAGATTCTTTTTATTAAACTTGTTTTAACTAATAATTAATTATTAAGTATACTTTGTGTGTGTGTGTATATATATATATATATATATATATATATATATATATATATATATATATATATATATATATATATATATATATTAGGTTGGTGCAAAAATAATGCCGTAATAATGTCGTTTTTTGACGTATTTTTAACGTCGAAAAACGACATTATTACGTCATTATTTTTGCACCAACCTAATATATATATGGAGTATATATGGAGTATATATGGAGTATAATTCCACTGTCTTATTTTTCTTTATTTTTACAACCTTAAGTTGTATTCACTAGTTTCTTAAAGAAGCCTTTTAATTATCAACTACAAAATCTATGTTACAGTTACTCATACGTTTGATTATCTTCCTACACCTCTCCTTAGCTTCTTATAAAAATTGAATTGTTCATAATTATGACGCAAGTTGCCACTCGCTTATAGTTTTATCTATTTTATTTAGTTTCTTGCCTGCCACTTATGACCTTCTCTAGGAATCTATTTCAATCCACATTTTACCATGATCAAAATTATCCTTTTTTTCTCGGTTAATTTTGAATTCAGCGTAGGTCTGACACTTAATTGTTTAATCAGAGTCAACCCACAAAAATCTTTTTAATTCTGCTTTGTTGTTATCTCCTCTTCTCTTCTCTTTCAAAAAAGAGGAACTATTCTGCTTTTGAAATTAAAAATAATCATTTACTCGTCATTTATTTACCATCACCTGAAGACACAGTCTAGTGCTGGAACATAAAAGCTATTGCGTAGCGATTTTCAACATCTTTCTCTCTTTCTCTTTCTCTCTCTCTCTCTCTCTCTCTCTATATATATATATATATATATATATATATATATATATATATATATATATATATATATACATGCATATACTTGCATATATACACACATATATATATACATGCATACATATACATATATATATATATACATATATACACATATTTATATATATATATGTGTGTGTGTGTGTGTTTCGAGGCTAATCCTGATTTCAAACGTGTAATCTGACGTTCTTTCTTATTATATGTCCCCAAAATTAAGCGGTTTGAAGAATTTGACACTCATAAGTCATGTTGAAAGCAAGATGGACAAAGGGAAATAGCAAGCAGTGTGAATAACGATCTTCTGTAAAATTATTACAGAACACAAAATGGGATTGTTATTAAGGTAACAACAATTAATTAGTGCTACAAACGGAAGAAAGTTGTGGAGAGCTATGAACACCTATGTGCTAAAGGTATACGGCATGAAAAAAAATGGCTGTGTTGTTCCTAAACAGCTGCATTTGAACTTGAGATTTTTAATGAATTTCACTAACATTACTTGTCATCATAAAATTTGTTTCTTTGTCTTTGGCTGCCATTCCAGAATTTTCTTTGCGTCATGCCATTCAGTCGTCACTATTTACCGTTCCATCATTTTATTGAAATTTTTCATTGATAATCCAAGGAGACTGACCGCGACGTGTATTGTCGTCGGTTAAAAATGACACAATCGCATTAGCTGTCAAAATATATGGAAGTCGTTTTGTTTAAGAATATTCTCAATGCAACAGCGACATCAAATTAAAAAAAAAATGAACATGAATAACTGAAAAATAAGAATTATTTGTAACTAATGGATTCGTGGGAGCAAAGTGAATGTTGGTCGACGGAATTCCTTCAGAGAGCTACAGGAAACATGCGATGAAACAATGAAGGAAACGGAGAAAGACAGAAAATACAAGGTAACTCGACAAAATGGATGCCGGCTTTAATATGTTTAATTGTCATCATTTTAAACTTCAACTCATTTAAAATAAAGGCTGCAATAAAAATCTGGGAAAATTTTACGGCTTGAATAGTGTTTTGTTTTTAGCGCTTAAAATATCTTGAATCCAAAGCAAGGTGTAACTTAAAATGTTGAGAGACTTATTTGCAACATCAAGAACAATACGCATTTCAATCGAAAAAAAATGTGAAACGGATTCCAAGACACTATAAAAATATAAGATAAGTATGCGTAAATTACAAATTAGCATTTATCTAATAAATAAGATACCCTGTAACAGGGGGTTACTGTAAAGGTTACTGAGATAGATAGATAGATAGATAGATAGATAGATGAGGAGAGACCGCAGATAGATAGATAGATAGATAGATAGATAGATAGATAGATAGTGTTGTAAACTATAAGTAGTGCAAAGTATTCCCTACTATTTCTGTAGTAGTAAGGATTAGTGTTATTTACCAGGGCGCCCATCTCGCAACGGGATGGGACATACGGTCAAGTTTTTAAGTAGGTTTAACAGCCATACCGTCCAAAAATGTCCACGCCCACCTCGACAATTCCCCATTACACAATTTTCAAAATTTTATGTCTTCCAGCAAAGACTTTTTTAAAAAATATTTTTTGGAATTGAATCTCGTCATGTGGGTGGCTCTGTGAGAATAGAAACTAATGGAAACTGAAGACTTTATAAAATGGCGAAAAATGGTAAATAATAGAAAAAAAAAATCGCCAGGCTGTTTTTCGAAGTTTATTTTTTATAGCTTATTCGCAACTCACAAGTGACGAAAGTCTGAAAAAAAGCATCAAATTATCGATGTTTTCATGTCAGTTTGGACATTATTTGAATAAGAAAGAAAAAAGAAAGAAAAACAGAAAGAAAGGAAAAGAAGCAACAGAAAATAAGAGAAAAAGAAAGAAAACAAAGGAAAAGAGAGGAAACAACAGAAAGAAAAAAGAAAGGAAGGAAAAGAAGCAAAAGAAAGAAAGAAACAAAGAAACAAAAGAAAGAAAGAAAGAAAGAAAAATCAATGAATGAATGGGAAAGAAAGAAAGAAAAAGAAAGAAAGAAAGAAACGAAAAATACAACAAAAAGAAAGAAAGAAAGAAAGAAGGAAAGTAAAAGAAACAACAGAAAATAAAACAGAAATGAAGAAATAAGGAAAGAAAAACAAAGAAAGAAAGAAAGAAAGAAAGAAAGAAAAATAGAAAGAAAGACAGAAAAAAAAGAAAGAAAAGAAACGGCGGAAAATAAGAGAGAAATAAAGGACGTAAATAAATAGTAAGACTTCCATTCCATTAATTACAACCAATCCAATCCTTGTGGAATATGGCTTTTATTTTATGACGGCATGAAACATTGTCAAGACATTCCCAACGATATAGAGAACGAAGAAAAGATGGCTGACAAGATGTCATCTTTTCTCTGCCGTTGTCTCCACTGGTGGACAATTTCACCAACGACTGTCATGCCACAATATTCAAAGTCATGTTTTCAAATGTAGGCGTCCAAGTTTGCTGCAATTATCAAGCGACCAATTTTACATCAAGAAATGCAGCTTCAATGAATACTTATCTTAAATCATCTGCTCAATTAAAACTTACTACTAAATGCGACAACTATGTTTAAAACATTTGGAATTTAACGAAAAAAATCCATATAAATAGTTTGTTTTATGGAGAAGCCGGTTTTGTATGATTCCTAATACAGTTACAATCTAGTAAATTATACACTCAGCGAAATTTTGGAGAAATTCTTGTTTCCTAAATATAATGTTTATATGAAAATGTCGCTTAACAGTTTCTATATTTGTCGGGTCAGTGAGCTCACTATCAGAGATCGAGCGTTTATAGACATGGACCTTATCGCCATAGGGTTTTGTACTGGATAAGGATTGTAACTTTCATACGTTATCTTTAGAATGAGAAGGATTGACGCGATGC